>CM060839.1:5000-605000 GCA_030762175.1 Metallyticus violacea
TTTGACCTAGGGTGCCTGACCTTCCCCTAGCGGGGCCTGACCTTGACCTAGTGGGCCTGACCTTGACCTAGTTGGCCTGACCTTGAGCTAGGGGGCCTGACCGTGACCTAGGGGGTCTGACCTTGACCTAGTGGGACTGACATTGACCTAGTGGGCCTGACCTTGACCTAGGGGGCCTGGCCTTCACCTAGGGGGCCTGACCTTGTCCTAAGGGGCCTGACCTTGACCTAAGGGGCCTGACCTTGACCTAGGAGGCCTCAGCTTGGCATAGGGGGGCTGACCTTGACCTAGGGGGCCTGGCCTTGACCTAGGGGGCCTGGCCTTGACCTAGGGGGCATGGCCTTGACCTAGGGGGCCTGACCTTCGCCTAGGGGGCCTGACCTTGACCTAGGGGGCCTGGCCTTCGCCTGGTTCGCCTGGCCTACCCCAGGGGGCCTGGCCTTGACCTTGGGGGCCTGCCGTTGACCTAGTTGGCCTTGCCTTGACCTAGTTGGCCTGACCTTGACCTACTGGGCCTGACTTGAGCTAGGGGGCCTTACCTTGACCTAGTGGGCCTGATCATGACCTGGGGGCCTCATTTGACCTAGGGTGCCTGACCTTCCCCTAGCGGGGCCTGACCTTGACCTAGTGGGCCTGACCTTGACCTAGTTGGCCTGACCTTGAGCTAGGGGGCCTGACCGTGACCTAGGGGGGTCTGGCCTTGACCTAGTGGGACTGACCTTGACCTAGTGGGCCTGACCTTGACCTAGGGGGCCTAGCCTTCACCTAGGGGGCCTGACCTTGTCCCAAGGGGCCTGACCTTGACCTAAGGGGCCTGACCTTGACCTAGGAGGCCTCAGCTTGGCATAGGGGGGCTGACCTTGACCTAGGGGGCCTGGCCTTGACCTAGGGGGCATGGCCTTGACCTAGGGGGCCTGACCTTCGCCTAGTTGGCCTGGCCTTGACCTAGGGGGCCTCGCCTTGGCCTAGGGGGCCTGACCTTGACCTAGGGGGCCTGGCCTTCGCCTGGTTCGCCTGGCCTACACCAGGGGGCCTGGCCTTGACCTTGGGGGCCTGCCGTTGACCTAGTTGTCCTTGCCTTGACCTTGGAGGCCTGGCCTGGACCTAGGGGGCCTGGCCTTGACCTAGGGGGCCTCACCTTCACCTAGGGGGCCTCACCTTGACCAGGGGGCCTCAGCTTTACCTAGGGGGGCTGACCTTGACCTGGGGAGCTGAAATTGACCTAGGAGGCCTGGCCTTGACATAGGGGGCCTGACCATCGCCTAGTTGGCCTGGCCTTGACCTTGGGGGCCTCGCCTTGGCCTAATGGGTCTGACCTTGACCTAGGGGGCCTGGACTTAACCTAGTTCGCCTGGCCTTG
The DNA here is from genome assembly GCA_030762175.1 of Metallyticus violacea. Lineage (NCBI taxonomy): Eukaryota > Metazoa > Arthropoda > Insecta > Mantodea > Metallyticidae > Metallyticus > Metallyticus violacea. The sequence goes on from CM060839.1 coordinate 6,361, forward strand.
ACCTATGGGGCCTGGCCTTGAACTACGGGGGCCTGCCCTTGACCTTGGGGGCCCGCCCTTGACCTATTTGGACTGGCCTTGACCTAGTAAGCCTTGCCTTGACCTTGGGGGCCTGGCCTTGACCTATTTGGCCTGGCCTTGACCTATTTGGCCTGGCCTTGACCTATGGGGTCTGACCTTGACCCAGGGGGTCTGGCCCTGACCTAGGGGGCCTGGTCTTGACCTAGGGGCCTAACTTTGACATAGGGAGCCTGGCCTTGACATAGGGGGCTTGACCTTGGCCTAGTTGGCCTGGCCTTGACCTAGGGGGCCTGGCCTAGACCTAGTTAGCCTGGCCTTGACCTATGGGGCCTGAAATTGACATAGGGGGCCTGACCTTCGCCTAGTTGGTCTGGCCTTGACCTAGGACGCCTGGCCCTCACCTAGGAATCCTGGACTTGACCTTGGGGACCTGGCCTTGACCTAGTTTGCCTGGCCTTGACCTATGGGGCCTGACCTTGACATAGGGGACCTGACCTTCACCTAGTTAGCCTTGCCTTGACCTAGTTGGCCTGACTATGACCTAGGGTGCCTGGCCTTGACCTAGGGGGGCCTCGCCCTGACCTAGGGAGCCTGGACTTGACCTAGGCGGTCTGGCATTAACCTAGGGGGCCTGGCCTTGACCTAGGGGGCCTGGCCTTGACCTAGGGGGCCTGACTGACCTAGGGGGCCTGGCCTTGTCCTAGGGGTGCCTGGCCTTGACCTAGAGGGTCTGACCTTGCCACCTAGGGGGGCTGACCTTGACCTAGGGGCCTGTACTTGACCTAGGGGGTCTCACCTTCACCTAGAGGGCCTGACCTTCTCCTAGTTGGCCTGGCCTTGACCTAGGGGGCCTGGCCCTGACCAGGTGGCCTGACCTTGACCAGGTGGCCTGACCTTGACATAGGGGGCCTGACCTTCGCCTAGTTGGCCTGGCCTTGACCTAGGGGGCCTGGCCTTGAGCTTGGGGGCCGGACCTTGACCTGGTTGGCCTGGCATTGACCAGGGGGCCCGACCTTGACCTAGGGGGGCTGGCATTGACCTAGAGGGCCTGACCTTGACCTAGTTGACCTGGCCTTGACCTAGGGGCCCTGACGTACCTAATTTGCCTGACCTTGACCTAGTTGGTCTGACCTTGACCTAGTTGGTCTGACCTTGACCTAGTTGACCTAGCATTGACCTAGGGGATCTTGCCTTCGCCTGGTTGGCCTGACCTTGAACTAGTTGGCCTGGGCTTGACCTAGGGGACCTGGCGTTCACCTAGTTGGCCTGGCCTTGCCGTAGTTGGCTTGGCCTTGAACTAGGGGGCCTGGCTTTGGCCTAGGGGGCCTAACCTGCGCCTATTTAGCCTGACCTTCACCTAGTAGGACTAGTTGGCCTGGCCTTCTCCTAGTTGGACTAGTTGGCCTGACATTGACATAGTTGGCCTGGATTTCACCTAGTTGGCCTGACATTGACCAAGTTGGCCTGGCCTTGACCTAGGGGACCTAGGAGGCCTGGCCTTGGCCTAGTTGGCCTGGCCTTGGTCTAGGGGCCTGAACTGGACCTAGTTGACTTGACCTTGTCCTAGGGGGCCTGCCCTTAACCTAGTTGGCCTGGCCTTGGTCTAGGGGCCTGAACTTGACCTAGTTGACTTGACCTTGTCCTAGGGGGCCTGCCCTTAACCTAGTTGGCCTGGCCTTGACCTAGGGGGCCGGACCTTCACCTAGTTGGCCCCACCTTGACCTAGTTGGCCTGCCTTTGGCCTGGCGACCTTCCCTTGACCTAGTTGGCCTGGCCATGACCTAGGGGGCCTGGCCTTGACTTAGTTGGTCTGACCTTGACCTAATTGGTCTGAACTTGAAATCCTTGGCCTGACCTTGACCTAGGGGGGCCTTATCTACGGGGCCCGATCTTGACATAGTTGGCTCGGCCTTGACCAGGATGCCTGACCTTGACCTAGTTAGCCTGACATCGACCAAATGGTCTGAACTTGAATTCGTTGGCCTGACCTTGACCTAGGGGGGCCTGTTCTACGGGGCCTGATCTTGACATAGTTGGCTCGGCCTTGACCAGGAAGCCTGACCTTGACCTAGTTAGCCTGACATTGACCAGATGGCCTGACATTGACCTGGGGGGCCTGCCCTTCACCTAGGGGACCTGCCCAGGACCTCGGGGGACTGACCTGCACCTAGGGGGACTGACCGTCACCTAGGGGCCTGGCATGCACCTAGTTGTCCTGACCTTGAACTAGGGGCTTGGCCTTGACCTCGGGGCCTGACCTTGACCAGTTACCTGGCCTTGACCTAGATGGAATGGTCTTTACCTAGGGGTCTGACCGTGACCTAGTTGGATTGCCTTGACCTAGGGAGCCTGGCATTCACCTAGGGGGCCTGAAATTCACCTAGTTGGCCTGTCCTTGACCTAGGGGGCCAGTCCTTGACCTAGTTGGCCTGACCTTGACCTCCGAGGCCTACCTTGACCTAGTTTGCCTGGCCTTTACCAAGGGGGCCTGGCGTGATCCTAGTTGTCCCGGCCTTGACCTAGGAGGCCTGATATTGACCTAGTTGGCCTGGCCTTGATCTAGGGGGCATGGGCATTGACCAAGTTGGCCCGGCCTTCACTTAGGAGGCCTGACCTTGACCTAGTTGGCCTGGCCTTGATCTAGGGAGCTTGATATTGACCTAGTTGGCTTTGCCTTGACCTAGGGGGCTTGACCTTGATCTAGTTGGCCTTGCCTTGACCCATTTGGCCCGGCCTTGACCTAGTTGGCTGATCAGGACCAGTTTGCCTGGCCTTGACCTTGGAGACCATACTTTGACCTAGTTGGCCTGGCCTTCACCTGGATGGCCTAACCTTGACATGGTTGACCTGGCCTTGACCTAGTAGGCCTCCCAATCACCTGGGTAGTCTGGCCTTGACCTAGCAGGCCTCACCTTAACCTAGTTGGTCTGGCCTTGACCTGGGTGGCTTTACCTTCACATAGTTGACCTGGCCTTGACCTATAAGGCCTTACCTTGCCCAGTTGGCCTGGATTTGACCTGGGTGGCCTGACCTTGACCTAATTTGCCGACATTAACCTCCTTGGCCTTCCATTGACCTAAGAGGCCTGCAATTGACCTAGTAGGCCTGACCTTGACCTAGTTCACCTGGCCTTGACCTAGTAGGTCTTACCATTCACTTGGATCTCATCTGACCTTCACCTTCACCTGACATTGGCCTTCATCTGGCCTTCACCTTACCTTGGCCTTCACCTGATCTTGACGTTCACCTGGCCTTAGTATTCACCTAACTTTGACCTTCGCCTGCCTTCACCGCACCTTTACATAAACCTGACCTTGACCTTCGCTTGGCCTTCTCCTCACCTTGAATTTCACCTGGCCTTCCCCTACCCCGGGCGACCTTGAAATGACCTTAATCCAGCCCGGCCGACATTGACTTACCCTGACCTTGACCTGGTCCGGACCGTCTTGTTCTGATCTTGACCTGGCCCTGCCAACCTTGGTCTCACCAACTTATCATGACCTGTCCCAACCAACCTTCACCAAGCCGGACCTTCGCCTATCCCGAGCTGCCTTGACCGAGCCCGAACTTGACATATCCCGAGCCATCTTGACCAAGCCCGACCTTCACCTATCCCGAGCGTCCTGGACCAATCCGACCTTCCCTATCCCCAGCGACCTTGACCGACCCGACCTTCTCCTATAGAGACCGACCTTCACCTAGCCCGAGCGACCATGACCGAACCCGACCTTCACCTATCTCGAGCGACCTTCACCTATCTCGACCGACCTTGACCGACTTCAACCTTCACCTATCCCGACCGACATTGACCTACCCGACCTATCCCGACCGATCTTGACCGAGCCCGACCATGACCTATCCCGACGACATTCACCTATCCAACCTTGACCGAGCCAGACCGTGACCTAGCCCGACGTTCTCCGAGCCCGAAAGACATTCACATAGCCCAACCTTGACCGAGCCCAACTTTGACGTAGCCCGAAACCCGACCTTCTCCTATCCCGACCAACCTTGACCGAGCACGAACTTCACCTATTCCGACAGACCTTGACCGAGCCCGACCTTGACCGGGCCCGACCTTTACCGAGCCCGAAAGATCTTGTCCTAGCCTGACCTTGACCATGCCGGACCTTGAGTTAATCCGAGCCCGACCTTCACCGATCCCGACATTGACCCGGCCCGACCTTCACCAAGCCCGAAAGACCTTGACCTAGCCTGACCTTCACCGAGACCGATCTTGACGTTGCCCGAGCCCGGCCCTCACCTATCCCGACCGACATTGACCTACCCGACTTTGACCGAGCCCGACCTTCACCTATCCCGACTGACATTGACGTACCCGATCGTGACAGAGCCCTACTGTGACCTAGCCTGACCTTCACCGAGACCGAAAGACTTTTACCTAGCCCGACCTTGACCGAGGCCGACCATTACGTAGCCCAAACTTCACCGAATCTGACTTTGACGTAGCCCGAGCCCGACCTTCACCTATCCCGAGATCTTGACCAAGCACGCCCTTTACCTACATTGACCTAGACCAACCTTGACGTAGCCCGAGCCCGACATTGACCTAGCCCTTCCGACCTTGACCGAGCCCGACATTGACCTATCCCTACCGACCTTGACGTAGCCCGGCCTTAACCAAGCCCGAGCCTGACCTTGACCTAGCCAGACCTTCACCGAGCCCGAAAGACCTTGACCTAGCCCAACCTTGAACGAGCACGACAGAAATTTACCTAGCCCGACCGACCTTGACCTAGCCCGGTCGATATTGACCGAGCCCGACATTGACCTAGCCATCCCCACCGACCTTGCACTAGCCCCACAATGACCTATCCCGCCCGACCGATCTTGACTTACCCAAACTTGCCCGAACCTGACCGACATTGACCTAGCACGACTTTAACCGAGGCCGACCTTGACCTAGCGTGCCCGACCGACATTGACCTTGCCTGGCCGACTTTGACTGTGCCCACTTTGACTGTGCCCGACTTTGACCTAACCCGCCCAACCAACCTTAAACTAGATACGTTGACCTATCCGACCTTGGACGAACCCGGATGACCTTGACCCAGTACGACCTTCACCGAGCCCGAAAGACCTTGACCTAGTACGACCTTGATCTATCCCGACAGACGTATCGAGCCCGACCTTGACCATCCTGACTTTAACCCAATCTGACCTTAACCTAGCCTGACCTTGACCTACCCCGACCTTGCGCTATCCCGAGCCCAACCGACAATGACCTAGCTCACCCGACCAACTAACCTACCCGACCTAGCCCGAGCCCGACTTTCACCTAGCTCGACCTTCACCGAGTCCGACCGTGCCCCACCCAAACCGAACGCGACCTTGACCAGCCATAGCCCAACCTGGACTTAGCCCTACCTTCATATAGCCCGAAATTCACCGAGCCCGGCCGACATTGATCGAGCCAAACCTTGATCTATCCCGACAGACGTAACTGCCCGCCCTTGACCTAGCCTGACAACCCAGACTGACCTTAACCTAGCCTGACGTTGACCTAGTCTGACCTTGACCGAGACCGACCTTGCTTACGACATTGACGGAGCTCGACCTTGGCCAGCCCGACCTTGTAAAGCCCGACTAAGATAAAGCCCGACTGACCTTCACCTAGCCTGACATTGAACCAGCCCGACCTTGATAAACCTCGCCCGACATTGACCAACCCCTACCTGATCTATCCCGACAGACCTATAGAGCCCGACCTTGACCTAGCCTGACCTTGAATTAGTCCGACATTGACCGAGCCCGACCTAGCCCGACAGACATTGCCCTACCGAGCTCCAACTTGACCTAGTCCGGCCTTGACCTAGTCCGACCTTGATCCCCGACCTTGCCTGCCTTTCACCCCCTACTTCACTGTGACATTGACCTCAGTCCTCCCCGACCTTCATCTCGAACCTCTCCTGGCATTGACTCCCTTCCTCGCTGTGACATAGACCTCAGTCCTCCCAGACCTTAAACCCGTAACTCGCCCGACATTGTCCCCGTCCTAGCCCGGACTTAGACCCCCCGTTTTGACCGTTCCCTCGCCATATCTTGACCCTTGACCTCGCCAGACCTTAACACCCGACCTATGACTTTTACCCACCGACCTCCCCACTGCCCTCCCACGTCTTCAGATCTTGATCCCACCTGCCCTGATCTTTACCTCCAATCACCTTGACCTCCCCTGACTTAAAACCTACAACCTCCATTAACCTTGAATTCCCACCGCCACTGACCTCCCACCACCCCTGGAATTGACCTTCCACCTCTGCTGACCTTGGCCCCGAACCTTGCCTCTCCTTGACTTCCCATCTCCCCTGACATTGACCTACCCCCCCCCCCCAGGCCGTGCCCTCCCACCTCCCCTGACCGTCTACTCCCACCTGCCTGACATTGACCTCTGACCTACCCTGACCTTCCCCTGGATCTTGCCAAACCTTGATCCCCAGACCCCGTTGACCTTGACCCCAACCTCCTCTGACTACCAACTGATTCATTTACACTATAACTACCTTCGCAAATTACTATTTCGTTCTCATTACTACCCACCAAAAACTACAACTTAATTATTACTACCATCTAATTACTACTACTACTACTACCACCAGCTAACTATTAAACTACCCCTACAAACCACTTAATAAATAGTACTTAGTATTACTACATCTAATAACTACTTAGTACTACTACGACTACTACCAATAACTTAGTACTACGACGATTTCTAACTACTTAGTACTACTACCACGACTACCACAAATAACTTAGTACTACTGCTTACTACCTAGAACTACTAGTACTTCTATCTACTTAGTGCTACTAGTACTACTATCTAACTCCATAATACCACTACTAACTCCATAGTACTACTACTAACTCTTAGTACTACCACTAACTACTTAGTAATACTACTAAGTACCAAACAATACAACTAACTACTTAGTAATACTTCTACTAACTGCTTGGTATTATCACTATTACTAAGTACATAATACTACTACTAACTACATAGTACTACTACTAGCTGCTTGGTACTACTACTAAATACTTGGTACTACTACCACTACCACTAACTACTTGATACTATTACTACTAATTACCAAATATTACACCTAACTACTGAGTAATACTTCAACTAACTGCTTACTATTAATGCTTATCACTATTACTAAGTACTTAATACTACTACTAACTACATAGTACTACTACTAACTGCTTGGTATTATCACTACTACCACTAACTACTTGGTACTACTACTACTACCACTAACTACTTGGTACTATTACTACTAATTACCAAATATTACACCTGAGTAATACTTCTACTAAGTGCTTACTATTAATGCTTATCACTATTACTAAGTACTTAATACACTACCAACTACATAGTACTAACTGCTTGGTATTATCACTACTACCACTAACTACTTGGTACTACTACCACTACCACTAACTACTTGGAGCTATTACTACTAATTACCAAATATTACACCTGAGTAATACTTCTACTAAGTGCTTACTATTAATGCTTATCACTATTACTAAGTACTTAATACACTACCAACTACATAGTACTACTACTAACTGCCTGGTATTATCACTACTACCACTATCTACTTGGTACTACTACCACTAACTACTTGGTTCTACTACTAACTACTAATTACTTGGTACTACTACTACTAACTACTTAGTACCACTACTACTAACTGCTTTGTGCTACTACTACCTACTTACTACTACTAACTACTTAGTACTACTACTAACTATCAAATTATATAACTACTTAGTAATACTTTTACTAACTGCTTATCACTATTACTAAGTACTTAATACTACCAGTAACACATACTACTACCACTAACTGCTAGGTATTATCGCTTCTACCACTAACTATTTGGTACTATCATCCACTAACATTAACTACTTGGTACTGCTACTACTACTAACTACTTAGTACCACTACTACTAACTACTTTGTGCTACTAATCCCTACTTACTACTACTAACTACTTGGTATACTACTAACTACCAAATAATACAACTAACTACTTAGTAATACTTCTAATAACTGCTTACTATTACTGCTTATCACTATTACTAAATACTTAATACTACTAATAACACATAGTACTACTACTAACTGCTTGGTATTATCGCTACTACCACTAACTATTTGGTACTATTATCCACTACCACTAATTACTTGGTACTACTACTACTAATAACTACTTAGTACCACTACTACTAAATGCTTTGTGCTACTAATACCTACTTACTACTACTAACTACCAAATAATACAACTAACTACTTAGTAATATTTCCAGTAACTAAGTAATATTACTACTAACTACTTGGTACTACTAATTGCTTTGTGCTACTACTACCTACTTACTACTACTAACTGCTTAGTAGTACTACTACTAACTGCTTAGTAGTACTACTGCTAACTGCTTAGTAGTAGTACTACTACTAACTGCTTAGTACTACTACTACTACTACTAACTACTTAGTACTACTACTAACTACCAAATAATATAACTACTTAGTAATACTTCTACTAACTGCTTATTATTACTGCTTATCACTATTACTAAGTACTTAATACTACTAGTAACACATAGTACTACTACCAACTGCTTGGTATTATCGCTACTACCACTAACTATTTGGTACTATTATCCACTACCACTAACTACTTGGTACTACTACTACTAATAACTACTTAGTACCACTACTACTAACTGCTTTGTGCTACTAATACCTACTTACTACTACTAACTACTTGGTAGTAGTACTAATTACCAAATAATACAACTAACTACTTAGTAATACTTCTACTAAGGAGTATTACCTCTAACTACTTAGTACTACTACTACTACTACTAACTACTTAGTATTACTACTACTAAATTCTTAGTACTACCAGTACTAACTACTTAGTATTACTACACCTAACTACTTAGTACTACTACTAATTACTTAGTACTACTACAAATACTAAATACTCAGTACTATTACTGAGTACTTAAAACTACTAACTACATAGTACTACCACTAACTACTTAGTACTACAACTTACTACCAAATAATACAACTAACTACTTAGTAATATTTCTACTAACTAAGTAGTATTACTTCTAACTACATAGTACTACTACTACTAACTACTTGGTACTACTACTACTACTACTACTACTAACTACTTAGTACCACTACTACTAACTGTTTTGTGCTACTACTACCTACTTGCTACTACTAACTGCTTAGTACTACTACTAACTACTTAGTAGTACTACAAACTACCAAATAATATAACTACTTAGTAATACTTCTACTAACTGCTTACTATTACTGCTTATCACTATTACTAAGTACTTAATACTATTAGTAACACATAGTACTACTACTAAATACTTGGTATTATCGCTACTATCACTAACTATTTGGTACTATTATCCACTACCAATAACTACTTGGTACTACTACTACTAATAACTACTTAGTACCACTACTACTAACTGCTTTGTGCTACTAATACCTACTTACTACTACTAACTACTTGGTAGTACTACTAACTAACAAATAATACAACCAACTACTTAGTAATACTTCTACTAATTAAATAGTATTATTTCTAACTACTTAGTACTACTACTACTAACTACTTATAACTACCAATACTAACTACTTAGTATTACTACACCTAACTACTTAGTACTACTACTAATTACTTAGTACTACTACAAATACTAAATACTCAGTACTATTACTGAGTACTTAAAACTACTAACTACATAGTACTACCACTTACTACCAAATAATACAACTAACTACCTAGTAATACTTTACTAACTGCTGGGTATTATCACTATTACTAAGTACTTAATACTACTACTAACTACATAGTACTACCACTAACTACTTTGTATTATCACTAGTACCACTAACTGCTTGGTACTACTACTACTACTACTACTAACTAGCAAATAATACAACTACTTAGTAATACTTCTACTAATTAAGTAGTATTACTTCTAACTACTTAGTACTACTACTAACTACTTAGTATTACTTCTACTAACTACTTAGTACTACTACTAATACTAATAACTCAGAATATTACTAAGTACTTAATACTACTATTAACTTCATAGTACTACTACCAACTTTTAGTACTATCACTAACCACTTAGTAATACTACTAACTACTTAGTAATACTTCTACTAACTACTTATTACCACTACTACTAACTTCTCTACTACTACTAGCTACATAGTACTACTACAAACTGCTTGGTATTATCACTACTACCACTACTACTAACTACTTGGCATTACTTCTACCACTAACTACTTGGTATACTACTAATACTACTACTAACTGCTTTTTACCACTACTCATACTAACTGCTTAGTAGTTTACCACTACTGTTAACTACTTAGTATTACTGCTAGTGTTAACTACTTAGTATTAGTACTACTAACTATTTAGCACTACAACTTTTACTACTACTGCCTCCTTAGTTGTACTACTACTGCCTACTTAGTTGTACCACTACTAACTACTCAGTTGTACCACTACTAGCTACTCAGTTGTACCACTACTAACTACTTAGTATTACCACCCACCTAGTACTACTACTGACTGCATGGTACTACTAAAACTTCTACTAACAGCCTAGTACCATATCCGCAGCTACTAACGAAACGACTTACTACTCCTACTCCTGCTACTGCTACTAACGACTACTACTGCTTTTAACGAACTACTACTACTGCTTCTAACTACTTAGTACTACTACTGCTACTAACTACTTAGTACTACTACTGCTACTACTAACTACTTAGTACTACTACTGCTACTACTAACTACTACTACTACTACTACTACTACTAACTACTTAGCATTACTACTGACTACTTGGCACCACTACTGCTAACTACCTAGCACTACTAATAATACTTACTACTTAGTAATACTACTAACCACTTAGCACTACTACTACTTCTACTACTACTAACTACTTAGCACTACTACTACTACTACTAACTACTTAGCACTACTACTACTACTACTACTAACTACTTAGCACTACTACTACTACTACTTAGCACTACTACTACTACTAACTACCTAGTACTACTACTGCTAGTACTAACTACTTAGCACTACTACTACTAACTGTTTAGTACTACTACTACTTACTACTAACTAATTAGTCCTACTTTTACTAATTACTTAGTACTACTACTAACTACTTAGCACTATTACTACTAACTACTTAGCACTATTACTACTAACTACTTAGCACTATCACTACTAACTACTTAGCACTACTATTGCTACAACTAACTACCTAGTACAACTACTACTAAATACTTAGTACTACTAATGCTACTACTAACTACTTAGCACTACTAGTATAAACTACTTAGCACTACTAGTATAAACTACTTAACACTACTAGTATAAACTTCTTAGCACTACTACTACTATCTTCTTAGCACTACTACTATCTTCTTAGCACCACTACTACTACTACCTACCTAGCACTACTTCTACTAGTAACTACTTAGTGCAACTACTACTACAACTAAATGCTTAGTACTACTACTACTACAACTAAATACTTACTATTACTACCACTGCTGCTAACTACTTATTGCTATTGCTACTATTTACATCTTTTACTTACTACTACTGCTATCTACTAACTACTTAATACTAACCTACTACTACTAACTACCAATACTAACTACTTACTACCACCACTAACTGCTTTCTAACTACTATCACAAACTCTTCACTAGTACTAACTACTTGCTATTACTACTACCACCAGCACAAACTACTTACTACTAGAAGACTAAGTATTCACTTATAACTATTACCACTATCTATTTACTTAAATCAAAAAAATTTTGCCTTATCTCTCTCCCCCCACTTATATATTTGCATTTTTATGTAACATTGCAATAAATGGGAAACATTTTCATTTAATGCTTTATATACAAAATGTTTTTCCTCCCCCATCTTTTTTCTCGTTTCATTGATAGATATATGTAAAATGTAAATATATAATATATAATACATAACAGTTTTCCATTCCTTAATGGAAGGATATCCTTTTTTCCCCTTCTACCCCAAACCTATTTTTCAGTGTTTATTTTACATATGCTCTTTAATGTAATTTAGTAATTTATGAAAGTTTCCAATTTATTGTCTTAGTGTACAAAATGCATCTTTCCTTTTCTCATCCAATTATCTCTTTCATATTTATTTATACGTTTTTATATATACTTTAATATATTTAAAATCACTTTAATGATTACATCTAATGTTATTTTTCATCTCCGTATACCTTTTGTAATTCTTTTTCTCTGCATTTCTTTGTTATGCTGCTTCCAATGTATGGTAGGGTTCAATTTTAGTATTTACAGTGCAAAATATTTCTTTATCTGCTACCTCCACATTTTCTATCTCCCTTTCATTCTTACTATTATTGATATGCATTCATTAATATGGTTACAGAATATATAAAGATATTAATATAATGCCTTAGGCTACAAAATGCTTCTTTCCTTCTCTTTCCAACATTTTCCTGTTATCTATAGACATACTTTCATAGTAACTTTGCAATATATGCAATTGTTTAATTTAACTGTTTAGAATAAAAAATGTTTACCTTTTCTATGGACCTTCTGCTTTTAACAGTTTTATTGATATTTTTTAAATGTAACTTTGCAATATGATGAGAACTTTTAATTTAAGCTTTAAATAAAATTTCTTTTCTCTGTTTCCCTCCATGCTCTCCATCTCCCTCTTTCTAGTTGAATATACCAGTTTTCATATATTTTTTACTTTATGGAAATTTTTAATTGAATCCTTTAAGGTACAAAATCGTTTTACTTCTTTCCCCACTTTAACTCTCTCACTGTCACATTGATAGATATAATGTTATTGCCCTAATAACCATAAAAGTTTTGTTCAATCTATGTATCATGTCTTATTGATATACTTTTATGAGTCAATTAGAAATAAAAAGAAAATTCTTAATTATTGCTTTAGTGATCATAATTTTTCTCTTCTTTCTCCAGTTTCTTTCCCTCTATTTTTTAGTATGCAACTTTGCAATGAATGGAAAACATTTATTTCATGCATTACAACACAAATTTTACATTTTTCATTAATTTCTACCTACCTAACTACTGATACGGGTTTATATTTAAATTTGCAATTCATAAAAATTTTAATTCAATTCTATAGGGTAGAATTTTTCTTTTTCCTTCCCTTCTCCCCAACCAGTTTATTTACACATATGCTTTTTATGTAAATTTGCAATGTATGGAAGATTTTCATTTATTGCTTTAGAATACATAATGCTCGTTTCTATTGTTCCAATGCATGCATCTCCCCCCCTCTCTCTCACCCGCACTGTTTGTTATATATTTATGTGTAAAACTTACAACACACTTTAATTTAATGCTATAGGGTACAAAATACCTTTCCCCCTGGTTATATGTCTACCTATAATTATGCATTTATACATAAAGTTGCAATACATAAAGAAATTTTAATTTAAAAGTCTCCCTCTTTCTCCTCACTCTCTTTCTGTCACTGTTGATTTGTCTTTTTATGTAAATATGCAGTATACAAAAGTTTTATGTTAATAACATAGGGTACAACTTTCTCTTTCTTCTCATTCCATTTTATTTCTCTCTCCCTCTCTCTCAGTTTATAGATACACGTTTGTATGTAAATTACAATATAGGGAAAGCCTTTATTTCATGTTGTAGGGGTACAAAATGCTCATTTACTGCTCGCTCCCCTTTCCTTTTTATTAAATTGGTATTCTTTCATATACAATTTTCATAATATGGAAACATGTTAATCTAATGCTCCTGAGTAAAAAGGTTCTTTCATTCTTTCTCTGTATCTTCTCTCTTTCTCCCCCTCTACATATGGTTTTATATATAATTTTGCAATTACTGCAAATTTTAATATCAATGCTTCAGGGTACTAAATACTCCCTTACCTAACTCCCAACGTTTTCCCTCTTTATTTACAGAAAAGCTTTTATACTTTTAGCACTATATCGAAAAATTTTATTTAATACACTAGCATACAAAAATCCTCTTCTCTTCTTCCATTGTCTGTCCCTTTCCCTCTTTATTTATATACTTTTAAGCCTCTTTATATTTCAATATTAAGAAAAATTTTAGAACGTACGTTGCTTCACTCGTTTCCTATCCTTTCTTTCTATTTATTGAAATCTGCTTATATATGAATTTACAGTATATGTTTTAATTTAATGCTTTGGGGTACAAAATAATTTTTCATGCTTGCCCTCCTCTCTCTTTGGTTATACATTCTTATATAAATTTCCAATAAAAAGAAAAAGTTAATTTTATGATTAGCATACTAGTGAAACGCTCAATGATTTGCTGCGCACAAGGTAGTAAAACGCAGTAATCTTGCTTATCCTGTCTCATAGTTTCTGTTTATGCTTACCTCAACTTTCTGGGCGTGTGTTGATATAAACACACTCCTACTACTCTAAACAAGTGATTCCAACATGCCAGGGTGGAATTACAAGCCATAAATTACGATAGTCAGAGCTGCGTTCAGAGGGCTTAGTAAGCATTTTCATGATGTGTTTTTTAGCTGAATCAGTATGATGCGAGGACGCTCTAAGTGCATCACGGGCTAGAAAACGCTGTAGTGAATAAAGATTGGTAACACAAGAGGAAATACTTCGCGAAAGTAGTTCCCATGCGACTTGGTTAAGCGAGTTAGTGGAAGACAATGATAAGGAACAAAGTGACAGTGACGGTGAATGTGTTGAACAGATAGAGCGGAGCAGAAACATATCAAAGGCGGACTAAAACCAAACACGTTCCTGTACAAGGGATCTCCAATTTGACTTTCAGTGTATTAAAACAATTTTCATTCCCCACAGATGCCAAACATGAAAACCGTTCAGGGAGTCCAGATATAGCTTATTTCGAACTTTTTATAAATTCAAATCTTTTTGGTCTTATTGCGAAGGAAACCAACAGATATGCCACTCAAATAGAAGCTAAAAAGAACGCTTCAAAATGGGAGGACACAAATTCAAGGGAAGTTCAGGCATATTTAGCTATTTTGGTGTATATATGGGGATTTTTGATTGTACCCAATTGTAAGACAGGCGATAACCTTGCTTCGCTTTCAAAAGATATCACAATACCTACTTCTGAACGACGAATTTGCAAAGCCAGAATTAGGGGAAGATTCTTACACATTACAGGAACATTACACATAATCAGGAAGTTTGCCGATGTCTATAAACCTGATCGCGAATTCTCTGTTGAACGGATGATAGGCTTCAAAGGTGGCTTCTTTCTAAAACAATGTATGGCTGCTAAATCAACAAATGGGGTATAAAGGTATGGGGGTATTGCAGATAGTAACAATGGATATTTATTAGACTGTGAAATCTACCTGGGGAAGAAAGAGGCGTGAAACAGCGATCTTCTACTTGGAAAACAAGTTATTCTACACTTATATGAACAAATATACGGGGTTGTGGCATCACGTGTACTTTGATTATTTTTTTAGGTCCACAAAGCTAATGAACTTACTTTTGAACAGGAAACTATACGCGTGTGGTACAGCTTGTGCAGATAGGAAAGACTGGTCGAAAGAATTTTCAAAGCCGAAACAACTGAAACTAAAACGGGGCGAATCTTGCAAATTGCAACATAGGGACGTGACTGCTGTTGTCTGGTATGATGATAAGGACGTTCTTTGTTATCTACTAATTCTGATCCAAGAACAAATGGGAAGGCAGAAAGGAACAGTGGCAGGAAAAAAAAAAAAAAAAAAAAAAAAAGGAATAATACACTATACCAGTAATACGGCAAGAGTTGACATGGCCGAGGGAATTTTATGGTGTCGGCCGGCCCTACAAAAATGGTGGAAATACTCGTTTCATTTCGTAGTGAATGTAGCTATTGTTAATAGTTTTATAATGCATAACATTTCAAGCACCTGCTTCAACAGCTCATGGCAATAGGCTTCTGAACTACAAACAGAATTTAGTGCAACAGCTGATCGCAGGCTTTACGTCACGTAAACCCACGGGATTTCAGCGTAGCCTACCTTCTACCCCTGCACCAAGTGCTCTTTTCACACCTCCGTGAAAATATAAGGTAATGTGAATACATATTTTTAGTGTAGGTTTAAAAAAAAAAAAAAAAAAAAAGCAATTAGGTCGTGGCTTAAAGTCACAATACAAATGCAAACAGTGTGACATTGCATTGTGTAGAATTGAATGCTTTCTTAATTACCACCAGGACAAAAGGGTGCACATTCAAAACTAAGTTCAGTGTATATAGGAAAGCATTAATAAACCAAAGTGTATGTACATGGTTATATTGTGCATCTGAATATGTATATAAGATTTTGTGACTAGCATCAATCTTCACTACTAAACGGCCGGGGTATAAACTTTATTGCGGTGAGTACAAGGGCATTGTTACTGCAATTATTTCAATTATTTCAGCTATGTAGAACATATTTTTTAAATTTAGTTTTAATACCTTAAAGTGACCACAGTCTTATTTTTAGTTGTGTGAAATTGGAAAATTTTTGTTTCATGAGGTGCTCACATATCAATTTACATTCCTCTAAAGGGGATGACAGTCTAGGTTGTAATCTGCTGAAATGCAATACAAATATTATTCAAAACATGCCAGTTTAATGATAGTTAACTAAACTTTATCAAACATAGGTATATAAGTCACTTTTAGTTTAACATCTGTAGAAACAAATCAAAATTCCAATCCCACAAGCGTGCTTGGAGAGCAAATAGCTAATACCATATGCGGCGCAAAGGGTTAAGGTACAAAATATACCTCTATTCTTCTTCCATTTTCTCACTCTTTCACCTTTGTTAATGATAATCATATGCATATTTGGAAAATTTGTATTAATGCTTTCGAATAGAAATCTTATCTTTCCCTTCACCCTCCAGCTTCTCTCTCTCTATTTACCCACAAACAATTATGTGTAATTTTGAAATGTGTAACAAAAATTAATTTAATATTTTGGGTTACAAAATATTTATTTCTTTTTATTTATTGAAATTCTTTTATGTGTAAATTTGAATTACACAGAAAGCAATTTAATACTTCATGATATAAATTGCTTCTATTCAATCTCCTCAAACATTCTCTCACTCAATGTTATACATATTCTTTTGTATGAAAATAGCAATATACAAAAAGTAAATAAATAAATAAATAATTATTTTGTGCTCTCGAGCATAAAATGTTCGTTTTAAATCTCTTATATAGATATGGTTTAAAATTTAAATTTAAAATATAATGGAAGTTTCCAATTGAATGCTGTAGGGCACAAAAAGCTTATTTCCATTTTTTCCCTGCTTTCCCTTTATCACTCGTTACACTGATATATTTTTAAGTGCAAATTTTCCATATAGGTATTGAAATGTTTTAAATGCTGATTTTGCTTTTGTCTCTTGCCCCCTTCTTTTTCTGTGTATAAATTAGTGCAAGTGCTTGTTTTTGAAAATTTACAATATTTTAAAAACACACTATGGTACAAAATACTTCTTACTCTTCCAACATTCTCCCGTTTTATACTTATAAATATTCTAGTTCTGATTATTAATACATATTCTTTTTAAATTTGCAGCATTTGAAACTATTTTATTGCTTTATGCAGTAACGGCTTTGAATAAATTAAACAGGTGTCTCGCCAAATATCCTCATTCGTAGAAATAATCATAATAATAATCATAATAATAATCATAATAATAATAATAATAATAATAATTATATTATTATTATTATTATTATTATTATTATTATTATTATTATTATTATTCATAGGCAGCCTCTGATAGCGTATGAGTACAGAATGGCAACTATACAAGCCGTGAGAGCGAGGCTAAACTGTGAACGGGAGGGAACCAGACGAGAAATACCATAGAGATATCATTCACTATATCATGATAAAATATTGGAAAGGGAGTTCCCTACTGTTCGTTACTTCTGATACTTAGTAATTAAATATGACTCACCTTAATGTTATCAAGCCCATTTTTCTGTTTTTAATCTATCATATCTTCGTAGAAGGGTCGAGTTTTCTTCAGTATATCCTTGTGAATGGAAATAGCCAATGATGTCAAACTGGTATTGCCTAAGCCGTTTCGGAAATAAGTTTTGATTCTCCTTAAACATGAGAAACTTCGCTCTACAGAACAACTAGTGGACGGAATTGTAAGAGCAAGGCTGAACAGTTTGCATGCATCAGTGAAGACGTCATTAATTATCTTTTAAAGACTTCAATTATGCTTTGAAATTGACACCCTCTTAATCCTTATCTTGACAGAGCAACGTAAGTTCGTTTCTTAAGCGTTCTGTTTCTGGAATTTGTTTTTGATAGCACAACTGTGAAATATTTAAAGCTTCAAATGCGAATTGTTTGAAGCGTTTAAAAAAACGGGGGGGGGGCACTTCTGATTTCTATCACAACTTTGTCGCAAAACTAGATTAAGAAGTATATGCGCAAGTGATCAAAGATTGCTTGGGGTGCAACAGCTTTCACATTTTTTTACTGGCCGTTTAAATGACCGATCACAACTGCGGCACCATTATAACTTAATTCCACAAGTTTAGTTTTATAATCAAATTCTGATGAGTCATCAAGTAATTGAAAAAGTACGGGTGAAGTACGGTCTTCACTAACGTCATGGAAGCCCAAAAATCTTTCAATTATATTTCCACAAGAATTCACAAGAGCACTGGTTTGTGTGTGTGTGTGTGTGTGTGTGTGTGAGAGAGAGAGAGAGAGAGAGAGAGAGAAATATCAATAGTGTCGTCTACTTGCACAGAGAAAAATTGTGCGTCCTTAATTTCATCATTAGCAGAGCCCTAATAAAGATACACTCAATAATTTCATTTGGGATTTTTTTCAATGCCCTGCAAAAACAGATTTTATGTTTAAATAGTGATTTTGAAATTCTATGGGACTTCCTTCGATTTATGAATCTAAAAGTTCCTTAATATTCCCATTATTTAAGGAGTTCTTGCTTTCATTGTGACCTCGAAAACAATCTCTTGTTTGCTTAAATGCAATGCAACTCTAATTGGATATTGCATGAAAGGTCTATTAAGCCTAATATTCTCATTGTATTTTGCAGTATATAGTCGTAAACTTTCCCCAAGTGCTCCTGCAATTTTGCTATTTTTTTTTCCCCTGGCTTTTTTAGTCCGACACAATTACTTAAACATTCTACAGAAGCTTTATGTTTTCGGAATGCCCAGTTATGTTGTCCGCCACGTTGTTCCAAGTGCCCTTTACAACGCGCATAAGCTAACACGGCCAACAGTCTAATTTTTGGTAAAATGAATTACCGACCACACACCCATTTATATTCTCCATACCTAAGAGATTTAAATTTCCTGGTCTAAGTTTTTCAACTTGCCCCACTGCAAAGTTTTTCTAAACACAACGCTGGTGTTGGTTTACCAACATTTAACAGTCACCTATATCATAATTTTTCCACAAAGAAAAGGGTGCCTGGAGTGTGGAACCGCACCAAGTCGTTTGTTGGATTCATTACTAATCTGTTAAATAATAATAACCATCAAATATAAACTTCACGTTGCACAAATAGTAATCACTAATCACTTTAGAAAAATTACACAATATAGACCGCTATAAACAACTTTATGACTCACATTAAGCGGCAAGCCCTACTACTTTACCAACATTATTTTTTCTAAAATAGACCAAACAAATGTGAACAAATTCCTGCATTGTGTTGGGAACACTGCCGAACACGGAAAGGTTCGCTCGCATCCGCATCCACATCCACCTCCAAATTCATGGTTGCCATGGCAACCAGGCATATTTTCTCACTTGGCGTTACAAGTTGAATCTACTGCTAGTGTTGCAATCTCTGGCAGTATTGGAATGAGCTGCTGGAGGAATCTCTTGCTGCTCGAGGGGCTGGCCAGTCCCGAGCTACAGCGGACAGACCCGAACTCCGCAACCGAATGAGAGATGGCGCTTACTTTTGAGAAATAAATACGAACATGAAAAAAATAATTGGTTAACTTAATCTGGGGCTTTCTTTTGAGAAATAAATACGAACATGATAAAAAATTTATTGGTTAACTTAATCTGACGTTGACGAAACAACTGTTTTCATTGCTCACCTGTAATTTATCGTAATAAATGTACAGTGTTCAGAAGAACATATATTTGAGTTTGGGAATGCGAAAATGTGTTACCAATTATTAAGTGCAATTTTATAATGTTAGTTTTTTTCAAATGCTACATGATCTGTATAATGAATGAGAAGTTTAATTTGAATGAGATATTAATTAAATCGTCTAACATGAGATAAATAAACATACAATCATTGTGAAGAACATCAAAAAGATTTCAGCATATTATTTCATCCACTATCAAATTATGTACAGAACAGAAATAAACAGATATGACATTGATAGGTTTTTACTAAAGAAAACTTCCAATTCTGTAACTTATATGACAATATCTTTGAATAATATATATTTCACAATAATATGCATGCATTTTAAAGTAACCTTGGAAACTTTTAACATAATTTATACATCAGATCATTTTTATAACAGGGAGTTTATTCTTTATTAACTGTTCAACCTGCTAGTGCTTAATAAACAATAAAGATTACTAGCACTTTTAAACCCAATGAAAAGGAGGTAATACCAGCCCAATTGAACAAACAAAGTTGCAACTGTTCTGTTCCCCTATCTGAACCAAAAGATAAAATTGCTTGCAAGTCCTTGGGTGCTTTTAAGCAAATTCCCAAAACAACAGAATTTGAAGTTGTGAAGAAATATATGGCATCCTTAAAGACAACATTAGCTATTGTTCGCAACCAAAATTAACAAGTATTCATGCTCAGAACTAAAGAAATGTACCAAAAGGGGAAACTTTTTTCACAGAAAGGTTCTTTGTAAAAAAGAAGAAGAAAAATAGAAAGAAAAAGAGGCATCTCATCACACTCGCCTTGCAATACAACGGATGCCAATAAGATTGCACTTCCTTTGCAAGCAAAGCCTGATACAATGGACACTAACCCCACCTCTAAGAAATATCTTGCTTATACAGTTGGGAATGCATGCAAAACTTATACTATTAAAAGCACATGTCTTTTCTCATTAAATTACCTTTTCCTTAATGTGTTACATTGTTACTTAACAGTTCATTTCCTTTTGTGTGGTGAACTAAGAACATGCTTTCTACTCAGTTACTTTTGGGGCAAGGTTGCTTGTTTACGATATACTGTTAGAAACTACAAGTAAAACAAATTATATAAATAATGAGATAATCCTGTCAAGTACCCAATAGACATGATTTCTTATACTACCCATCCATTATGTGAGGTTGCACCAGAAAGTTCATTTTTAACCTCTGACAGTAACTCATCTTTTTAATATAATTCTAAGCAGATTTAGGAAGGATATATGAAGTAAAATGTAATGCTATTTTTTGTACATAGCCTATACATAACCTAAAAATGTAAACAGTCTTCGTAGGTAATGAAGAGTGTAAAAATGTAAGTAAAACCTCTCAATGAAAATGTAATACAACAAACAACAATACATGTCATTTTATTTAAAGCACACAGAGATACCAATATAAAGTGTTATAGCAATGATTATACTGTACAAAAATAACATCCCATCCTCCAGATAACATTAACATTGTAAAGACCTAAGTTGTCTATAGTTTTAAAAGAGACGCACTTTAAAGGCAGCTATGCCATAAATTACATCTAATGCTCACATACTAATTCAGGAATTATAATCTATTTCACACATGACACATATAAATGCACTGCAATACTTTGATATGGATGAGAGGAATTAGGTTCTTAACTTATCTAAACATTGTTGCTGTAATGCTAAAAGTACTGGGTCTATTTGTAAGATTTACTGAACTACAGCATATGTATGTTTCTTATATCAGGGCACTTTTTGAAACATTCTTTTCTTTTCTTTTTTTTTTTTAGATTTACTCAGTGATTTCTTATTGTGCATATAAGATGTAATTTTCAAAGACCACCACCGTGGCACTCTATGGTTAGGGCATTGGCCCTAATAAGCTGCAAGAGAAATGTCGCAGAATTGAATTCTGCCTGGTCAAGTTGCATGAGCTTACATTACTTTAAATCATTCTATTCACCATCTTGACCATATAGTTAGTACTTGGCATGGGATAAATGCAGTAAATATAAAGTTCTACTTCATATAGATTCAGAATGTTGTACATTACATATAACAAAGGGAAATATTTAAAGCAAATTGTAAAAATGCTCTGTAGCAACAGTTCACATAAATTTTGGCATTAAACCTTAACTAAACGTTAAATTATGTAAATCATATGTGAGATTCTCATTAGTATATCATATGTAAGCCTTAATAACTCTGCTGTTTAACAGGATATAGTCTTTAAGCTTATTCTCACGATAAAACACTAGAAAATGATATGTTACATGGCATCTCAACCCCTACATGTTGAGAGCTAAGTGTGTTTTCTCACTAGACTAATAAAATACCATACTTCTATTTTATATATCAACTACAAGTTTACATACTGCTGAATGGTAATTATTGCAAAATATTTCGTAAGCCATACCAGGATGGCAAAAAGAAGCACAAATCTACCTAATTTACATGGAAGTTTCTAATGATAAGGATAAATCTTCAGCATCTAAGCAAAAATCATACTTCTTCACTTTGCTGATTCTATTCGCCATGGTCTAATGCAATAAATAACTTTGCCACAAAGGACATAGCACAGCTGGGATATTGTATTGCCTGTGCAAAATTAGGCAGGGCCAGCAGCCTATTATTTCTTGCCTTGGCCACTTTCTCTAAAAGTCAAATGGCCATTAGCTTAATGGCCTCAATTGCACCATTCATTATAATCAATTCAATATATTACACTATAACAATTGACAATGAATATTTAAATTTTTACCAAAGGTTAGTGGGTATTTCAATGGCATATATATATATATGCTATTCTAGACAGACAGGCAGGTAAATAGATAAGTAAGTAAGTAAGTAAGTAAGTAGGTAGGTAGGTAGGTAGGTAGGTAGGTAGGTAGGTAGGTAGGTAGGTAGGTAGGTAGGCAGGCAGGCAGGCAGGCAGGCAGGCAGATGGACGGACAGATGGATTATATTTTCATACATATAAAACCATTTATGGTCTCCTACATTGCACACACTGCTATAAGCTGTACAACGAGACATTATTGCAAAAATTCTGACAAATCCCTTGATTTATGTTATTACTAAGAAAAAAAATTAAAATGAAGTTCACTTAATGTTAAACACTGGGTTCTTAAATAATGCAAAGCGTTGCACATTGCAACAAGTAAAATCATGCAAAAGTACATATTAAAATGGATGTTTGCATCTGTATGCTAAGTTAAATATTATCTCTAGGATGTTGAAATATAATTTTACTATGGAATATTATCTCAAAATAAATATATATATATATATATATATATATATATATATATATATATATATAAAATGCTTACAGCTACTCTTGTGAACTCCTTTGAGAGGTATTGTTCATTCATTATGTACCTTATGTTAAAGTGCAACATACATAATAATTACTGTTGAAATTGTGACAAGCTGTAGAAGTTGGAACAACAAAGCATTATTAAATATTACTCAAGTGAATGAATCTTAATATGTAAGGGAGTCACTACAAAATTTTTGAGACATGCTACATTTAACAATAAGAAGTTGCCATACTAGTGGACTTTCATACACACCACACCAACAATATATCAGCACCTCTGCCTCTGTAAGTAGTATGCCACTCGTTCTTTGGCACTTATCTTTTCTTCATCAGCAGCAACATCTTCTGGGTTGGAAAATCAGTGTCTATGTAGGAGAGTCTTCACATTTCATTACTGGAAGAAATTGCATAATACCAAGTTGAGACTGCAGGTATGATGAAATTAATAATTTACTGAAACAACAGTAGCATAATCTTGAGCTCATTCTGTTCTTGGACGTC
Source organism: Metallyticus violacea (assembly GCA_030762175.1). Taxonomy (NCBI): domain Eukaryota; kingdom Metazoa; phylum Arthropoda; class Insecta; order Mantodea; family Metallyticidae; genus Metallyticus; species Metallyticus violacea. Next base: position 30,507 of record CM060839.1, read on the forward strand.
TATTCTCAATTTTTGAGAACACTTTTAGATAAATGTAATTGTCACCTTCTTTGTTATGTTTTGCATATTCAAAATTGATAATGTCCATTTACAACTGTTCTCACTTTATTAGAAAAACCTTTGTTTTTGAAATATTTGTCATTATGTAAAATGATATGAACTTACAAATAAAAATCACTAATATTGAACAACAGCCTGTATTATAACTATCAAGTTAGTTAAGTCAACCCCTCTCCTCCAAATGCAGTAGTTTTGCAGATTATGAGTGTCGTCAATGTCATTGTTTTATTTTAGCGGAAGCAAAACGTTCCAAACTTTACTATTTATTTATCTGTTAAAACAGCAATAAAGTACATGCTAAATTACTTGCAAAATATACAATTTAACACTATTTCATAATATAAGGGGCTACAGATATAAGTTTCAAGAAATGCATTAAAGAGAATTAATTAAGTGCACTTTAGCCTCATTAATTAATTGCTTATTTGCATTCATTTCAATTAATATGAAATTATAAATTAAGGATGCTGACTTCTATTTGCTAATAGGGTGTGAATCTACCATTCATTTATCTGTTATCCCTACACTGTGTTGTTTTTTGTCAAAATGGCAAGCACACATGTAAGCAGTTTTTCTCCCCTTCAATTGTGTTTCCCAACAAATCTGCCCAAAGCTTATTTATATCTGAAATTAAATATGAGTTATAAAATGCATGGAGCACTTACAGCACAACAGTAAAATAACATCCTTGTTTTTTCAAATCACTTAACATGTAAAATATAAATACTTCAATAAAACAGTTTTGAAATATCTAATCTAAATTCTACTCTAAACAGCACTCGTCAGTAATTATGCTCTCATCACTTTTGATTATACTTAAAACTTTAAATGATGTCACTGTAATGATATTTCTATATAAATGAATTAAGAAAGCACATTTTACTTTACACCCCATTTTGTTCACTGATCCTATGACTATATTTTTTGGGAAGGGGAATTGGAAGAAAAATGCTATCCAGTTACAAACTTATGAATTTAGGAAATATTTTGTTAAAATACTGTGAAAAAAATGTAATTACTCATTTAACACATTTTCTACAAGACATATGTACAGGGAATTTAAACATATCATTTTAAATACTCATTACTTGGGTTGATACAGTTCTTTCAATGCAATGTGCATTTGTATCTTCAAGAATCAATTACAAATAGCCATAAACATGCTGAAATTTTCCTTATGTTCAAATTGAAACAGTTTCAATTCCTTATTGTCTCCCTAGATATTGTACCCCACTATGTCGTACTTATATTTTAATAGACAATGGTACATTTAAACATGCATTTCTCAACAACCACCACAATATCAAAACATGACGAAACAATGCACATTTCTTCTTCATTTAGGAAATGTAAATAACCACTTTCAAAGAGATTCTGCAGAAAATTATTCTGTTTCCTTCTATTTACCAACTGTAATGCACATATTAATGATGAAAGTATGCTTGTGTTAGGCAAAATAGATTTAAACAGTGTTTAATTCAGCAGCTTTAGCACCCTTGTAATTGAGACACATCTATTGGCATTGGAGCTGCAACCACAGCACCAATTTTTTATGCATCCCCCAGAATTTCTGGCATTCACACAAGGTTCCAAGGTCACCAATCCAGTTGCAAGAGCCTGCACTAGAGCTAGTATAATAAGTTCTAAATCACTTAAATCACCCATGTCACACAAGGAAGTGCTGGAGTTGCCTATCTTCATTTTCCACATATATCTGGCATCTGCTTATGAAATTATCCCATCTTAGTTCTCTCTTAAAAAGTAAATTCATCTCTTGACAATTTATCTTTATCCTTTAATTTATCTAACATGAGTGGATAATGAATGAACAGCATTGCATAACTGAACTTTCATGTGGAAATTTCTTCTAAAATAATCTCCTGACAGAATGAGCAGACATATGTTGTTTCCTTCACTGTTCAAATGACACTGATTGAGTGCCCTGAGACACAAGGCCAATGCAGCAGTTTGATAAGCCCTGCACTCCTGCGCCAAGTCATGTAGTCTGACATTAATTGATGGCTTATTCAGCGATGCAGTTCTCTGCCACCATATCCTTATTCATATCTTTATATGAATGATACACTGTAATTAAAATAAATTTTCACTAACACTTTTGACATCATACATTTTTCATACCTTTTATGTTCTATGGCAGTTGATTCATTGTCACATGTTACAATTCCATAGCCTCTGAAGAATTATCATCTGAGGAGTCATCTAAATAGAATGTAAAAGAATGGTGTTCTTCACTGCTATTATTTCCAACTGGTGAAGTAACATTTTATCCTCATTCAAGTTCATGCTTTAAAAGTTAATTAAGATTTACGTAAGCTGATCTGAAAAAATAACATAAGCAGATTTTTTTTCTTTCTTTCTTTCTTTTTTCCCCTCTGAAGGTATTGTATCAATATTCCTTTAATTACACCCTTAAATAAGTAGTGAAGGCTTTTCTGAACAGCAAGGTCTGGGCCAACTTTCTCCATGACTTATTAACCTTTCAATGTTATAAACCCTTAGTCACTTGAATTATTTGCAACCTGCAATACAAATTGTTTTACCTCTGTTGCTGAAAAATATTATGCACATTCATATAATAATGATGTGTTATTTTTATTTTGTAAATTAACAGCATTAAATGGGATTATACAAACACAGGAAACTAAGCAGCTAACAATGCAATACACCTTCTTATATAACATATTTGTGCACTACCACTACCATCTACGATATTTTTTGTTAATATTAGGCATTCTATCTTTTACTATAAACATATTTTTTCTTGGCTTCCTAATTTTTGTCTATATCATAATAAGTGCTAAAATAAATATTTTATATATATTTTATAAATATTTTATGAAATTCATTATTTCCATGTAATTTAGTATAAACTAGGATTACTCACGTGCTGTTAACCTCAAAATTTTTCCATCCTCCTCTATTAGCAGTCTTGCACATATTTTTACATCAGCTTCCATCATCATCCACCATGCTGCTCCTCTAGTTAACAGCCTCTTCCTCCTCCATGAGCCTCCATATGCCAACCTCATACACACTTACTCTTAACGTTGATGATCAGTTTATTATTCCACCCTAAAAATGCCCAAATTCATGACCAACATTTGGGTTATCTGCTGATACAAAATACTTTTATTATCCCTCAAAATTTGAACCTCATATTTTTAATGTTAATATTGTCACACCCCAGAATTTTAGGAGATGACAGGGGGAGCTAAGCTACAAAAAGATGGTAGAGCTAAAGTTAGTTATCTTTTATTATAATCACTCTGAATGATACTAATTACAAACTAATGTGTATGACCTTTCAAGTACATGTTACAATATCAAGCCAGCGTCCTGCTAACCATTCTGCTGCTTGTGTCCCCAGTCAGGGCTTACCTTGGAGGATGTGTCTCGGCATGCTAAAACTTCTCGGTCGGTCTCGTGAGTCCTCAGCCTAGCCTCTAGGCTCTCTCTTTCTCCCTGTCTCTCTCTACTACTCTGTAGGAACCTGCAGGCTCTTAAATAGAATCCCATACCCCAGGGAGGAACAGAGGCATTACCAAATATGGTGTGCCACCGCCCTAGGTTTGAATTAAAGCAGCCAATCACAGAGCAACACATGACAGTTCTCAAACATCCTGATTGACACATGACATCCTGAGTCCTACGTGACTTAAGCAGATTCCTCAAAGGAAACTAATGTTTGGTGTGGAAGTGACACACCAAACTTTTCCTGTTGTACAATAATTTACTAAGTATCTCATGCTAATACAAAATAGTAAAAATATGGATAAACCAAAAACTATGTCCTTTCTGAGAAATTTAGATTTCAAAGTACATGACATCAATTTACCAATATTTACCGCCCGAAAATAGCGTCTGTGACAATATTCACATAGTTCTATTTTTTTCATATGTGCTTACAAACAAACACTAAAACCTATGTCAGATGAAAATGAATGATAAATTTATAATTAAAAAATCTTAATTTATTACGGACCATCAGACTGTCGGAACATATATGGTGGTATATCAATAAAGTACACAAAAAGTCTTAAATTGTAAACGGTTATGTAAGTAATATTTCCAACATGAACAGTCTACTAGTATGTGTCCCTTTTCCGGTAACGAACCTGCATCTGCGGCTAGCGCCCACTAGTGGGTTACAATCAGCAGTCAGCAACAGCCATCTGGAGAAGGGACATTATTTATTGACTTGGAAAAATTCTGCCTGTCAAGGAGTTGGGTGGGCAAGAGGTTTCTTTGTAAAGTAATTTTTAAGAATTCCTGTCTAATTAAACTTCTATGATTTGGAATTCGCATTTTTAAATGCTTTTAACCCTAACATCATTTGGTGTAGAGTTTGTTTCCTTCAGGTAATCCGAGCAGTTATTTTATTGAATGGTCGATGCGAGCCAAATTGTGTGGTTATAAAAATACTTCTCACTTAAAAAAGATGTTATGATACAATTAAAGAATACTTTCGCGTCGCGTTCAATGGGGGGGGGGACGAGGAAAAAAAAAGAGACTAAAAGCTTTTCACCTCAGAATCACGCATTATTTTACATTTTAATGGATTTTTCCATTAGGTTGATAATGGATTTCAATGTTCTCTCACCCCAGAGTCTTACAAAAAAAGAGGTTGTTGCCTGTTAAAAGCATTCCTATATTTTACGAATTCTTGCCTTGAAAGGTTTCCCCCCCCCCCTTTAATAACATTTCTATGTTTTTATCTTGATACTGGAATTTCATGTTAAGTTCTACCCCACTTTCACTGCCTCGGGCGAGATGAGGAAAACCAATCTCATTTGCTAAAAACCAAGAGTGATGGAAGGTATTGCGCATGCGCGGTAGAAAAATCCTACCTCATTGGTTGAAAACCAAATGGGCGGAGCTAAAATGTGCTCGCGGTATGGAAAACTAAACTCCGTGACGTCACTGAAAAGTGGAAGGGGTTCCAGTATAAAAGTAAACCCAGCGAGTGCATCTCTTGGCATTTTTGTGCATATATATACACTGCTCCTTCAACATATCGATTAAGCAGCATCAGCATGTCTTCCATCAGTAGCTACACGACTACTTCCCGGTAGCAACATATCTTCAGCCAGCGCCACAGGCGTTCCAACAGCGCCGGCAACAAAACTATGTTTAGTAACGGCAGTGGGCTGTACTCTCCGAACAACTTTTTTCCCCATTTTCGTCAGTATGCTACCCCTTTATAGCATCACGAAACCCGTTGACATCGGCATGTCTTCTGTCGGAAACACGGATTCTGTTCAATGGTTCTGTCAACAGATTGAGCGTAAAAACTCTAGGTTTCTTACATAATAGACAGCTTCCCATAGCAGTTGTCAACACCGATACTAACACGAAACCAGGCAAAAATTCAGTGTGCATCTTGGTTGCAAAGAACGGGTGGCGAGAATATTTCGATAGCCACGGAATTGGTCTTTCGCCTCATATTCTGAATTTTCTCAATCAATGCTGTGGCATGCGATGGACTCACAGCACATGAATGTTGCAAGGCGAGATCAGCACTACCAGTTACATTACGTCATTGCTTACCTATCTCACCACTGCCGCAACTTGAGCAAGGATAGTTATATAAATATTAGGAGGCATTTGATGGAGCTTTAGAATCCTCCAGCACATCAGCCTCAAGGCTTATTGTGGTACCCCGTTGGGCAACCTTAAGGCTTATTATGCTACCCCATGGGATTTTCCTTTTACAAGTTACAGTATTTTGGTTCCATTGTTGCCTTCTTTTCCCAGATCTTTTCTGGTTAGAGAGAGAACGAGTCTCTTTCCAGGATTGGACACTCAAACAGGACCCTCGAGGCAGATTCCTTGTCCTGCTTGCACAACATGCAAGTTCATCTTTATAGGAACCCAATTTTCGTAGATGTTTTCTGAGGTCACCATGTTCAGTGATTAGCGCAATTTCTTTCCACATTCTCCACCTATCGAATTGGAGAAGGGATGAGGAGAAATTCTTGTTAGAGAATAGGATGAATTTCCTAATTTGGCTCTGCCAAGGATAGAATTGCTACCTTAATTGATTCTCAACCCCAATCCATGTTTTGACTGCGGTCTTAGTTGTATCAGTACTGACTCCGACCACGGACTCAGGGCTAGAAAAGGATGTCAGGGCCCCTTTTTACCAGTTGATCTGCCATTTCATTCCCATTAATACCCTCATTCTCCTGTACTCACCGCAGTTCGAGCCTGTTGCAGGATACCAGGGAAAACCAGGCATTTTCACATTCCCATAACAGTTTACATTGCACTTTCAGAGGTAAGTGCTTGCTTTTAGTGAACTTTGGCTGTCTGGGCCCTTTGCGGGATCCATCAGTGTACCATAAAAGTTGATTATCTTCTTCTTTTGGCGTAGTTCTTTCCATCCAGTTATCTCTACATGCGGGAGTAATCCTTAATGGAAGGAAATTACTGAGTATTCATTAGGTCTGACATCCTCAGTCCTGAAATATCCAGGAAATTTAGGTTGTAAGGTGCCCAGTTTCAGCAAAGCTACCTGAATTTCCTTTGTGACCAAGCGATGAGCCGTGAGCCTAGCTTCTGCTTGTAAATAAATGTCCACGGAAGGGAAGTCTAATAGTCTCCAGAGCGACGGTTGGTGTGGTTCTGAAGGGCCCTATAACACAAATACACGCTAATCTCGGTCGCCTGGTAAACTTACCTGCTATAGTGCTTTTTAAAGTTGTCCGACACCAAACAATGGCACCTTAAGATATTTGGCACCTAATTAAAGCACCATAAAGCCAATGGCTAATGTGTGATTTAATGCCACAGGTGGATCAGATAGCGCCTCTGGTCATCTGGCCCTGAGGAGAATATTATTAATATGATTGTTCCAGGTCAGTTTCTTTCCCAGTTCAAGACCTAGATATTTGACTGACTCGAGAGTATTCCAGGGTTGAACTACCAAGCTTAAGAGTTCCTAGAACATTCAGATTCCTTCTGGATTGAAAAATTTATTGCTCGAATTTATGAACAAACCTTTCTGCTTACACTAGCAGTGAACTTTCCTCAAACGCATTGTTTATTATACTTCTAACTGTAGCCACTAATTTAACGCAAGAGGATGATTAGCGGAGCTTGAAACACCAGCAAACATTCGCCCTAAAGTATTGGCGATATCAACAGGAGTGTAAGTACAGTGTTGCACTCTTAGACCGGGTATGGAGAAAGACCCAAGGTGCCTACAGTGCGACGAAGCTTATTCCGGACTACACGGAAAGTGGTCACTGTAGTATAAATCGGAGATGACGTTCCCGGTAAAATGTACAGCAAGTGAGGCAGAGCAGAAAGATAAGTCCAAGTGTGAAAAGCTATGTGTACTGTCAGAAAGAAAGGTACGTTGACCAGTGTTGAGCAGAATAAGATTGTGGCGGCCTAGAAAATCTGTTAACATGCTACCTCTTGCACACTCCGTGGTAGAACCCCATAGGGAATGGTGCGCACTAAAATCCCCCATATGCAGGACAGGGGATGGTAGTTGTGATAGGAGATTATCCAGATCAACCTCTGCGACAGTAGCAGATGGAGGTAAGTAAGTAGTGCAGATTGTAAAAATTAGGCCAGAAAGGTAAACTGTGGCTGCTGCAACCTGTAAAGGAGTCTGTAAGCGCACGGAAGAACTATATAGGTCATCTCGAACTAAAACTCCGTCATGCGCAGGAGTGCGAACTTTGGGAGGAAGATCTAATCTCTTCGAAGAGTAACCGCGAAAACTGTGGTTTAAGTTTGGTCTCCTGGAGACACACTAGCGGCGAGTTAGTCGATCGCAAAAGTAGCTCAAGGTCAGCTCTTCGACTACGGAGCCCAAGCACATTCCAAGAAAGGATGGTCATTGTTAAATCTGGAATAAGATAAAATTAAATTTAAACGCCACCAGGTCGAATCGAACCGTCCTTTTTTTTAAACGCGTGGAACCTAAGTAACGAGGATTAGACTGCTCTGTTGCTTCTCTTATGTCCACTCTTTTACGTTTCATTTGAATGCGAGGATTATTATTAACCATAGCGTATTTATCCTCCACCATTCCAACCGTCTCCGATGGCACGCTGCTTCCTGGGCGCCACACCGGCTCAGGTGACCTTCCTGGCTTATCTCAGAGTCAAACCTCCCCGGGTCCAGACAGAGGTACCCAATTGTCTACAGGTTCACAGCTCTTGCAATGGCCCCTCCCCGGGCTTGGTCTTTACCGGGGGATACGCTCCTGTCCTAGTATGATAACCCAGTGCTGGGAGTTACGCCGTTACCCAGTCACTTTTTACCGTTTCAAACACGGGGGCACCCATCAGACAAAGAACAGGGAAGTAGGACGAATAAAAATGAAAATAGAGAGGATATAAAAAGGAGTCAAACACGCTGAGCGTGGACATGCGGAGCAGCTTGGGTGCCTCGGGATCGCTATGCCCGGTACCCAAAAGTGGGCCCCTGAGGGGTTCAAATGTATATGGAATAAGTAAATTAATACAACATGATTAAATCTAAATTAATCAGAATTGATTATTGCGACACTTATGTACAAATTATTGGGGGGTGTTTCAAGTAAATAAATACCACCTCAACGGCAACATAATCGTTTCATTATCGGTAATATAGAAACCAATTATCATTCCAAACATTCCAAAAGAATAAAGAATTAGTATTCTCACTGTACAGAAAGCCGGTGTTGCCGATTTCAGTAAAATATATTCAATCAAATTAAACTTTACCACATGAATTTATGACGAGCAATGGGGCAGGTTTATATATATAAACAGCAAATGAATTTATATTTATATTTTTCGGCGCTGCAATATATACATATTATACACACACGACCGGCATTTGGAGCAATTGAATTGCTGTATTATCGGTAAAAATTCCAATCTCATTGTTTTGTTAAAATATTCACTAAATACCAATTTTCTCACTGTGCAGGAAAACCGACAGTGATTGCTATTTCAGTTAAAAGTGGGTAATCATTTTATAATTTGACAGCAAAATGCTAAATATATGACCGGCAAAGGGCCGATATGTAATACGGTGTATTGTGAATGATATAAGGAATGTGTTGTTATTCTTATGAAATATTGTCTAAATCCTAGCAATGCCAACTGCACACAGTAACTCAATCGCACATTCCGATTAAAAAATGCGGTGCTCAACTATAATTTGCATAATACTACTAAATACTAAAAGTATGATGGTAGACGTGGTCTTACCCGCCAGCAACAGAATATTATCAGTAAAAAGTCGAACCATTTTTTTAAGTGAAATATTTACAAAGTACGAAATTCTTACCTATGCAGAGAACGTGAACCACAATAGCTTAATTCATTTAAGGTTGGGATTTCAATTTATATACTGACTGTCCGCAAATAGGCCAAGTACATGGCCGGTTTCGAGCCACTATCTTCCGGCACGGTAAAGGTTGCATTATCGATAAAATCAATAAAATAATGTGAATATTATACATTATTGCCCAAATTCTTGAAATGTCATTTGTGCATAGAAATTATGAATTCTTTTGCACCTTCAGTTATAAAATATATGACCAGTCTTTGGCCGTTATTTTCTGACGACAGTATCGCTGCATTATCGGTAAAGTACCACCAATTTTTACTGACGTAAATTCAAAAGAAACTAGTACTCTCATTTGTGCAGAGAAAATATTTCAGTATAAAATAGGAATAAATTTATATATTTACTAAAAAAATCATGACAAGTCATTGAGCTATAACTCACAGGCATGTAAAAAAGTGCATTAAAGATTCAATTACGAACTTAATATTAATGAAAATGTTGCCAAATCACTTGTATTGGTATCTGTGCATAGAAACTAAATCAGCGACGCCTATTTCAATAAAAAGTACACGATCAATTAAAATTTTCAGTGCCAAAATACGAAATATATGATCGGCGTTAGGTTTCTTACCTGACGGCAAGGGAGTTGCTGTATTTTCGCAAAACCTCAAAATAATTTTTTTGTATTTAAAATTTTCGCCATGTATTAGGTTTTGAAACAGTTATTGTTATTTCTGTTACAAACGAGTGATCAATTTATAACTCCACCACAACAAAGCTAAGTACATGGTAGGATCTATGTCCCCTGCCGACATGTAAAGCTGTGCATTATCGATAAAATGATAAGAATATATTAATGTAAAATATTTCCAAAGTATTAGTATTGTCAGCTGTAAAAAAAAATGGCCAGTGTGCTACTTTCAACAGAAAATTAGGTATTACATTGACATATCCACCGCTTTCTTCCGAAGGAAGCCATTTACGCCCGAATAAATCCATCGGTCCTAGCCAGGGTACAGAGGAAACAACTGTAAAAGTTGCGGATTAAAATTTCACCATTGTTCAACTGTTTACACTTCATTGTTCACTTCATTGCTCCTTTTCCTTAGACGACACTTTCTTACCATTAGCAAGGGTATGGAGAGTTTTAAAGATTTACTGACCCTGTACTTACAAATTCTATAATCGTTCTCTTCACATACTCAAAATTACATTATCAATATCATCCAAACTAATAGATTTTTACCGTTCCATTTCACGAGTTATATTTCTCTTTATCTAAATTGAACAGCCCTATCTCACTTCCCAAAGCGAATTTATATTCTAGTCTCTTGAAGCGAACTGCCTTCTCTCGTCTCTTAAGTCGAACTGAAAGAAAAAACTTTCCAAAAATGTTTTTACTAAATTTCTACGGGGAAAAAAAATTCTAAACATAGCAGATGTGTTCCTTCCCATTGGCTTAATCTCTTGCCGTTAGAAGTTTCTCGAAAAGACATTTTGAAATTTGAGAACTTTTTGGCTAATCTTGATTCATTGTAGATTAGATAGAAACGTTTTGAGGGTTCGACAATTTCCCTTTCTTTTAAGAGAGGTGCCCAAGGTGAAAGCCCATCACCAGTCTTTTTCTAGAACATTTTTACTTTGATGAAAAGAAATGTCCCCTTGCTTATGGCACCAGAAAGTCGCTTTTTGGTACATGAAAGTTTTCATCTTTCCAGCCAAGATTTCCGATTCTCGAACAATCTACATTCTTTTACATAATTGTATCATGAGGTATTAATCTATGTAAATTAATTAACTAAACAGGATTATATGTTTATCTTAATTAATTGTACGGAATTATATCTGGATGTCCCATTGCAAAAATGAAAAGTAGTACATGAGATGTGCTTAAAAGATGCTGATTCCCAAACAAAATGACGTTCGCATGCAGTTTAAGATATTACAAGAAACTGCAGAGTTTATTCCACAGGTAACCACAGGTGATGAAATTTGACTACTTAAATTTAGACTCCGAGAGCTAACAGCAAAGCTGCGTGTGGAAATGTCCATAATCACAAATAGAGGGGGAGGGGAGAAGAGAGAAGGGGTAAAAGAACTGCTTCTACTGGGAAAGATATGGTCACTTCATTTTGAAATATTCAAGGTAAGATTTATGAAATGTCGTAACTGCCATACTAAAGAGATTTGCTGAAAACTTGGCAGGCCATATCAGACGAAAAAAGCCCACATTTCGTTGCAACGAGCTGAATGCTGCATTACAATAATGCACGGCCATACATCGCATATCAATATGACGTGTGTTCCACACTCTGCCTTTAATCCAGAATTAGCCCAATGTGACCTTTTCCATAAATTGAAGAAACACGTTTATGGAAGTTATTTTTCAACAGCATGAGCAGTGATGCAAGCTGTGAAGACGATTCTGAAAAACCTGTCATAAATGGTTACCAGCATGTCTTTGAAGACCGACAGAAACGCTGAGACAGGTATATTGGAGCCAACGGGTACTACTTTGAGAAACTTCATAATAATTATGAAGAGTAGTACACGTAAGTTTGTATATATTATTTTGTTTTTTCCAACTGAATTGACCTATCGTTACCAGTTGTGTACTGGAGTTTAAATTTTTGTTTTCATTATGGCAACCCTACATTAACAGAACATTGTAATACTAAAAACTTTAACACCTATAGCAACAATGTGAAACATTCCACGTGCAGGTCTAAAATGCATCGCTTTAATTAATAAACGTCCCCTAACAAAGAATTTAAAAGTAAATACAGCAAGAAGGGTACAAATAAATAAGCAAAATAAGAAAAACTAAATCTTGAAAGAAATACAGCCCAACAGATACAAATTACAATATTATACATATTAAATATCAGCTCTATATGATGGCAAAAAGGAAGATACAAGACTTTAACGATTAACAATGAGTAATGATTTAATGCAATGTTGCCAAACGTGGCTACCTGTCGCCTTTTTGGCAGCTTTTCTATGGGTAATACGTCAACACGTTTTCTATTTGGTTATTTTCAGGTGCATATAAAGTTATTTGATGTTTTCCTCCCTGCTCCTTTGAAAAAATATTACAACTGTCACAAAGCTACATATGAGAATATTGGACCATTTAATTTGGAATACTGAACATATGAAAACAACCAAGTTTATCGTAGTCTTGTGAATTTCAATAGAATGCAATATTAATATTTTACATTAATTTGCTTTAAAGTATCCGTATACAGACATAAGGCATTTGCAAACTTTGCTGATTCAAGGACTCTCATAGTCACCGGAACAATATTAAGATAAAAAAAAATTTGAATGGAATCTGTTAGTAAATTTTAAAATAAATAAATGGTTTATAAACTCTGTAAACTTTAAGTTAATATATTTACCAATTTATTTATACACTTAATGGTTGCAGGAATTCAGCTATTTGACAGGTTTATTAAGATTTACATTTGTTAGGTTGCTGTAGTAAAGTTAACTCTAGTGGAGAAAATACCGAATATAATGAGAAATTACCATCGAATAAAGAATGGGAAAAGAATGGTACGGTAAACGTACTTATAAGTTTTCTTTACATTAATGTTCAAATACGAATTTTATAGTGTTAGGATTAACATGCTTATTTACAATTGAAATCAAGTTTCTAAGCAATTCAATGCGCATTACTCCACGATGTTGTTTATTTTTCACTTCCTTTTATGTGATATTTGACTACTTTTGGCGACTTATTGGTGTAAAGTGGTGACAAAGCTCAGAAATCACCTGGCAATCATGATTTAATGTCATTTTCAATGTGTCCAAAGAAAATTGTAGCAAGAGAGAAAGAGAATTTATTTTAAAACAAACGGCAGATCAGAGTGCATGGAGGTAGGCCACTGGTCTCTCTCCTGGAAGCCACATCTCTTCACAGCTTCCTTTGCAATAAGAGCTGGGTGCACATGCGTGTTGTCACGAAGACGCACACCACAACTCATCTTTCCTCGCCCTTGCTCTTTGATGGAAGCACAGTCTGTGCAGTAGGCCTGCATGGTTCTCCCATTTACTGTAGTTTTCCTCCCCTTGAAGTCAATAAAGAGTATTCCTTTACAGTCACAAAAGATTGTGGCCCTGGACTTCTTGATTGACTGAGAGACCTTGACCTTTAGAGGCGGCGCTTAGCCAGGTTTATGCCACTCACTTGATTCTCTTTTGGACAAGGGATCATAGTAGAGAACCAGTTTCATCCCCTTTAACAATAGTTTGCAGAACTTCTCTCTGAAGCCACGGCAGAGCTCCAAAAATACCTGATAACAGATGACTCTTGCTGCTTTTGGACTGAAGAAAGAAGTCTAGGCACCCATCTTGCACTTATGCATGTTTAAACGTTCATGAATATTTCGAAGGACTGTTATTTTAGAAAAGTCCAACCTTGTTGCTATTTCTGTAATTTTGAACCGCCGCTGGTCTTCCATAATGGTAGAATATGAAGGGGATGCTTCCCCATATACACCGTCCAAACCTTCTTTCATTTCCTTTGGAGTTAAGCTCTTCTTTTGTGAAGAAATTAACTGAAATTGCCATTACTCGTTCGCACAGTATAATCAATTTAATATTCCAATGCAAAAGCACTGGTAAGGGAAATGTGCGATTACCCGGTTTTGTACTGACATAGCGTGATTGATTTTGTTTCTCTGCACATTTGGTATGTATTGTACTATTTAGCAATATTTTACACTAATAAGATTTTGTTCTTAGTTTTATCCATAATACTCCATTTTACTTGCCATGTTACAGTCTGACAGCCGGTCAAAATTTTAGCTTTTTGCAATGTTAGTTAAAATAAGATAACTCATTATTGCACCAAAAAGGGGGTGGGGTCATCGGGCTATAAACTGCCGATAAGTAAAACGGTGTATTATATATAAAATAAAACTCTTTATTAGGGTAAAAACTTGCTAAACTGCTTGTTTTAACATTCTGCAGAGAAACAAAATCAATTGTGCCTATTTCAGCATAAAACCGGGTTATTAACTAGCATTTCCAAAGCGAAAATGGTAAATATGTTACCGGAGTTCGGAGTTCGGAGTTCGCGGTGTAAATTGCCTGTGATAGAACTGTTCCCTTATTTAAGAGAGAGAGAGAGAGAGAGAGAGAGAGAGAGAGAGAGAGAGAGAGAGAGAGAGAGAGAGGTTTACTGATTTCAAATAATCACATAGTGCTAGTTCCACAGAAACTAAAACATGCATGCTCTTTTCTTCAAAAAACTAGTAACAATTACTTCCACTGCTAAAAACAAAACGTATAACCGGTTTCGGGTTCCTACATGCCGGCATTTAAACCGTATTTTTTCGGGCAAATGAGGAACTATATTTTATTATATTAAAATATTACCAAAATACTAGTAATGTTAGATGGACAGAAAAACTGTCCAATGATGCGATTTTCAGGCCAAAATTACGTATTTCGTGTATATTTCATCCCTAAATAGGCCAAATTTATGACCGGTCATTGGGCTCTTACCTACCGACTAGTAAAAGAGTTCTTACAGTTAAACTATGAACATGGCATTCTAGTAAAATTATCCGAACTTTCTAGCAATGCAGTCTGCGCAAAGAAACCAAATTAGTGATACCTATCTCAATTAAAACGCCAATTTATAATTGGCTGCATACATACAATACATTTATGACTGGCATTCGGCTACAAATTAGCTTTACAAAGGCAAAAACTTAAACCTTAGTTTACTTTGTAAAGTATTAAGAAAGTACTAGTATTTTAATAGGCGCACAGAAACTGACAAGAGTGACGTCTATTTTTATTAAATTGGATGATATTTGTAATTCCAGCACAATAAAGCTAAATTTTTGACGGTTCATCCCTTCTAACAGCGGCCGAATTGTAAAACATGGATTATCAGTAAAATAAAAAATAATTATCATTTGCTAAACTGCTAGTATTGCCATCTACGCAGAGAAAAAACTTACTCCCATTTCGGTATAAACCAGGTAACCAGGTAATATTTCCGTCGCGAAGTGCTACATGTATTATGGGCGCTTGGACCGTTTATTTAGCGGCGAGAGATTGCTGCGTTTTCGATAAAAAAAATACGACAACATTTTTATTTATGTAAAATGTTCCCCAAGTACCTAGTACTATTATCATCTGTGCAGAGAATCTTAATTGTGCATTATCATTTCACCAAGAAGTAGGTGATTAATTAATATTACTATTGCAAAAAATGAATTTTCGAGCTGTTAAGTTATGATATGTAATATGAAGCATAATCGGTAAAATGACAAATAATATTTCATTATTGAAAAAATATTGCCAAATTACTATTATTGTCACCTGTACAGATAAACTGGCCTGAAGGGTACTTTTACGTTAAAAATTGGTATTACATTTATATTTCCACCACAAAGGAGCTATGACAGACGAACGGGCTCTTACCTGCCAGCTTATAAAATGGTTAATTATCGGAAAAATGACAAACATTATATTATTCTCGTTACACATTCCTAGTATTGCCCTCTGGGGAAAAAATATTGAGTCAGTTATGCCTATTTCAGTTAAATTTATTCATTTAATTTCATTTACATTTCCATGTTTAATTTACGATGTAACCTGCAGGCAAGTGAACTGCTGCATTACCGGAAAATCAAGAACAAAATCTTATTAGTATTAAATATAGATAAACTGATGTTATTTCAGCCTGTGCAGAGAGATAAGACGACTACTTCAGTATAAAACCACGAAAATAACTAATATTTTCACCCACAGTGCTAAATATATTACTCGTAATCGTGCTGGTAATTGCCGGCAACAGAATTTCTCCGTTATCGATAAAAATACGAAAGATATTTTAATGATGAAAAATGTTATCAAAGTGAACAAACATGCAGAGAAATTGAGCCGTAAATGTTAATTTCACCAAAAAGTGGGCGATTAAATTGTATTTCCACGGGGAAAAAAATAAATATATTATCGGTTTTTGGTTGCTATCTATCGACATATTTAACGGTGCATTATCGAAAAAATAAATAACATTTTCTTATATTAAAATATTTCCAAAGTACTAGTATTTTAACTTGTGGAAGGAAACTGACCAGTAATGTGGATTTCAGTCAAAAAGTAGGTATTACATCTTCATTTCCACCGCAAAGAGGTTAAATTCTTGAAGGACTGTCCGGCTTTTACCTGCCGGCTAGTAAAATGGTTGAAAATCGGTAAAACTACGAACATGATATTATTCTTATAAATATTGCCAACTTCCTAATAATGCTGTCTTCGCAGAAAAAGTGAATCAGTGATGTCTGTTTCAGTTAAAATTGTGTGATCAATGTTAGCCTTTGTCCACCGCAAAACGGCTAAATTTATGACCGGCAATCAGGCTGTCAGCTGCCAGGAAGTAAAACGGCGCATTATTATCGGCAAAATCAAGAACGACATATTTTTATTGTAAAATACTGGTGACTGCTAGTATTGCGACCTGTAAAATATTCACAAAATAGATGTTATTACCAGAGGAACTGAACCGTGCATACTTATTTCACCAAAATGTGATTCTTTTAAATTCCATCGCAAAAATCGAAACGTCAGATCGGTTTTGGGTTGTTATCTAACGCCATGTAAAATGGTGTATTATCGGTAAAATGAGGAGCCTCATATTATAGTAAAATATTACAAAAATACTATTGCTGTCACTTGTGCAGAGAAACTTCCCAATAATGGAATTTTCTGGCAAAAAAAAATAGGTATTACTTGTATTTTTCCACCGCAAAGAACCTAAATTTTGAAAGGCAATGGGACTCTTACCTGCCAGCTAATAAAACGGTTCGTTACACGTAAAATTAACAACTTATTATTCTTTTAAATTGCCAAAATCCTAATAATCTTTGCAGAGGAACTAAATCAATAATGCCTTTTTCAGTTAAAAATGTATGATCAATTTACCATTCCATCACAAAAAGGCTAAATTTATAACCGGCAATTGGAGTGTAGCCGCCGGCTAGTAATGCGCTGCATTGTCGGTAAAATCAAGAGCAAACAATTACACTGGGCAACAATGAAAATATTTCGGGCTTAAAAGTAGTGAACTTACATGTATTTCCATCTGCTGAATTCAAAAATCACCATAAAAATGATAGATTAGCTCTTGTTTTGAAGATAAAGTGATATTTCATTTTTTAGAGTGAAGATTTTAAATTTGGGGGAATTTTTTGGGGGAGTTGGCACACCTGTCAAATAACAAAACACAAATGCTCTTCAGCTGTTTGTAAGTCATAAACATAGATACTGTTGCTGTGACTGTGAATTACATGTAGTTTCTACTCAAATTAATGCAAAATTTCTGGCTCGCGAGTGCTTTTTTAGTGTAAAATTTGTAAAAATGTCACAAAAATGTGTAAATATGGTGAATAACTTTTGTAATATTTGTGGTGAAATAACATTTTCCTCACAGAAACGCAATCTGATGCCTCTTGTAAAGACTGCTAAGCCTCTTGTGGACCTAAAAGACGTTCTTCTTCCACCCCTGCATATCATACTGGGTTTGATGAAAAACTTTGTCAAAGCTATGAACCGAGAAGGACGGGCCTTTAAGTAAATCAGAGAGAAATTTTCGAAATTAAGTGATGCAAAAGTTAAGGAAGGCATTTTTGTCGGACCACAAATAAGAGAACTTGTAAAGGATCCTGCATTTGACCAAGTTTTGGAGGGGAAACAAAAGGAAGCTTGGGAAGCCTTCAAGGGTGTTGTTCATGGAGTTTTAGGCAACAAAAGAGATGACAACTACAAGCATTTGCTCCTGCAAAAATACCGTAACCTTGGATGCAACATGTCCCTTAAGATCCATTTTCTCCACTCCCACCTAGACTTTTTCCCTCCTAGTTGTGGAGCTGTTAGTGATGAACATGGGGAGAGATTCCATCAGGACATTTCTGTTATGGAACAAAGATATCAGGGCTAATGAAGTAATGCTTGCGGATTACTGTTGATCTTTGTATAGGGATTCTGCGGCAAGAGGCAAGCTAAAAGACGACGAAGTCAATAGGCCACCACATGATTCTCTTCAGACACGACTATCTGCGAAGTATTTTTCCAGCAATTTAGAACTCTTAGCATGTAATTACCAGTTTAAAAAATCAAATGCACTTTCATTGTTGTTAGCATGTATGTAATTAAAATGTATCCTTTTCTCTCAATCCGTTAATATGTAATACTTCCACCTTGTGTATATCATAGAAACTAGAGCTAATAAAAATTTTTCATTGTCATATTTGTTTTTCTCAACCCAAAATTAGTAGGAATTGCCTCAAGTGCTCGAAACATTCAAAAAATATTTTTTTGTTGCCCAGTGTTATTAGGTAACTCTTGCAAAACTGCTACCATTGCTACCTGTGCAGAGAAACTAAACCAAGGGCGCCTATTTCAAAATAACACGTAATCAACTAATATTTCCAACATCAAAATGCTAAATACGTCACCGCAGTTCGTGCTAGAAACTGTTGGCAAAAGAATTTCCACGTTATAGATACAGTTAGAAAAAATATTTTATTGGTGCAAAGTGTTCAAAAAGTAGTGGCATTTCCAGCCCTGCAGAGAAACCGAGCCGTGCATGATATTTCACCAGATGTTGGGTGATCAATTAATATTTCAATTGCAAAAAAACAGCACGTATGACCGGTTTCGAGTTGTTACCTGACGGTATAATATGGAGCATAATCGGTAAAACGAGGAATTTATTATTATAAAATATTGCCAAGTACTCATAGTATTAGATAAAAATTAGGAATTACATTTAAATATCCAAACTCAGAGATGCTAAATTAATGATAGGCATCCGGTTCACATGGCGGCTAATAAAACGGTTAATTTTCGGTTAAACCACGAACATCATCTTCTAAAATACTGCCAAATTCCTAGTAATGACATCTGCGAAAAGACTGAATTAGTGATGCCTATTTGTGTAAAAATTGATGATTAATTCATAAATTCACCGCAAAAACGAAAATTTCTTACTGACATTCGGTGTCCCTCTCTGAATGATCGGTAAAAACTTAAAACATATTGTTTTATGCAAAATATTCACAGAATTAGTCCATGTGGGCAAGGAAACTGACATATGATGTCTATTGTAGTAAAACTTTGATGAACAATTTATAATTTATAATTCATAATTTAGGATAGGTCATCGCGCTTACTGCTGCCGCTAAGTAAAACGGTGCTTTATGGTAACAAAACCAAAATATTGTTTGTGTAAAATATTGCTAAACTAGCAGTATTGACACCTATATAAACAAAACTAAATCACGAACGCCTATAACAGTATGAAACCGGGTAATCAAGTAATATTTCCATTGCCAAAGAGCTAAACATATTTCCAGGAACAGAATTTCTCAGTTATAGATAAAAATACAAAAAATATTTTATTAATGAAAAATATGCACAAACTAGTAGTATTACAGCCTGTGTAGAGATAATGAGTATAACGTGCTTATTGCCACCGAAAAAAGAAAGAAGAGGGGAAAACGGGAGAAAACTGGTAAAAAAACAAACAAACAAAAGTATGAACGGTTCCGGCTTGTTACCTACCGGCGTGTAATATAGAGCATAATCGGTAAAATTGCGAAGAACATCTTATTATTAAAATCTTGGCAAAGTTCTAGTATTGCCACTTTGCAGAGAAACTGGCTAGTGATGGGATTTTTATTAAAAAATTATGTATTACATTTATATTTGCACCGCAAAGAGGCTAAATTTATGAGGGCTATCGAGCACTTACCTGCCGCCTAGTAAAACGGTTCGGTAAAATTAAGAACATGATATGATTCTTGACAAAGAGGGCCACAATCCTAATAATGTTACTTCGTAAAGAAACTGAATCAGTAAATCCTATTTCAGTTAATATTTAATATCAATTTATAATAACACCGCTAAAAGGACAAATTTTGACCGGAAGTTCGGTCATGTCAGCCAGCCCCATACGCTACATTGTATAAAAACTTTAAACAAAATTACGTTAAAATATTTACAAAGTTAGTTTTTTTCATATTTGCAAAGAAACTGAAACACTGATGACTATTTAAATTCAAATTTGATGATCAGTTTATAATTCCATCAAAAAGCGTTTAAATTTATTATAGGCCATAAAAGTTTTCACCTGCCGAAGTAAAACGCTGCAAAATATCTGTAAATTCAAGAACAAAACCAACTTGGCGTAAAGTATTGCTAAAGTCTCATTGCCGTTTGTGCAGAGAAAATCACGGAGGCCTATTTCAGTATAAAATCATGCTACCAACAAATGTGGAGGCCTATTTCAGTATAAAATCATGCTACCAACAAATGTTTCTATCTCCAAAATTATAAATATATTACCGCCATAAATATTAATATTGCCGGCGACAGAATTCCTTCGTTGTAGATAAAAACACAAAAAATATTTTATTGATAAAAAATGTTCACCAAAAAATGGAATTACCACCTGTTTTGAAAAAATTGACCCGTACATGATTAATTCGCCAAAAAGTGGGAGAAAGAATTATATCTCCACAGGGAGGAAGAAGAAGAAGAAGAAGAAGAAGAAGAAGAAGAAGAAGAAGAAGAAGAAGAAGAAGAAAAGGAAACGTATGATGGGTTTTGTGTTGCCACCTGCTGGCATGAAAACGGTGCATTATCGGTAAAATGAACATTTTGCTGCATTAAAATAATGTCAAAGTACTAGTATGGTCATTTTGTGCATAGAAACTGGCAATGGTGTCATTTTCAGGCAAAAATTAAGTATTACTTTTATATATACAAGACAAATAGCCTAAATTCATTACATACAATCGGGCTCTTGCCTGCTGTTAGTAAAATGGTTCATTATCGTATGAACGTATTATTATAAAACGTTGTAAAATATTGCCAAATTCCTAGTAATGCTATCTACGCAGAGAAACGGAATCAGTGATGTTTCAGTTAATTTTCATTATTTTATAATTCCACCGAAAAAAATGTGCAATTTATAACAAGTATTCTTAGTTTTGGCACCGAATCCTTGTTTGTAGGTATAAATCAATCACATTTTTATGTAAAACATTCACTTAGTGCTAGTTTTTTCCACATATGCAAAGAAACTGATACAGTCATGCCAGTTTGGATTAGAATTGTATGACCAATTTATAATTCCACCGCAAAAGGACTAAATTTATGACCGGCCATCGGGTTCTCTCCTCCCAGCAATAATAAAATAAAACAGGCGCGCGCGGGCACACACACACAGAGAAGAATAAACAGAAAAAGAAAAGGTGCACTGTCGATAAAATTAGGAACTATTATCTTTATTACTGTAAAATATTGCTAAACTTCTACTATTGCTACCTGTGCAGAGAAACTAAATCCCGGACACATAATTTAGATAAAACCGAGTAATCAAATACATTTTCCACAGCAAAAATAATAAATATATTACCGGCGTTCGGGCTGGTAATTGTCGGCGACAGAATATCTCCGTTATGGGTAAAGTAGGGAAAATATTTCATTTATGAAAATATGTCATATAGTAGTGGTATTAAACTGTGCAGAGAAACAGAAACGTTTGCTTATTTAAGCAAAAAGTGCGTGATTTATATTTCCATCACAAAAAGCGAAAATTGGATCTGGTTTTGGGTTTCTATCTGCCGTCAGGTAAAACGGTGCATTATCTGTAAAATGGCAAACATTTTATTCCATTAAAATATTGCCAAAGTACTAGTAGCGCTATCTGCACAGAGAAATTGATACCTATGTCAGTTAATATTTGATGATCAATTTATTATTCCACCACTAAAACGTTAAATTTTGAACCGGCGTTCGGGATCTTACAAGCTGGCAGCATGATCCCTATATTATTAGTAAAGCCTAAACATTTTTTATGTGGCTCTCGGGTATTGAAACTTGCGATTTTTGGACTTCATCAGTAGTGACTTTTTGGGAAAATTATTTATTGTAAAGGTATCTAACAACTCATAAGGCAGGGTATTATATTGCTGACTGTGTATTTAAAATACTTTAATGGTCTGATGAATTAACTTTATATAATTAGCTGTTGACCATGTTTAATATTTGTTTTCACAAGTCTAAGAGCAATAAAGTAGTTGTTGTCGTCGTTGCTATATTGTTACAAGTAGGGGCATTTTCTCACTGAATGCAAGGCACTTTACACGCTCTGAGATTTCAATACCAAAAATTAACAGAAAAATGTATGATCACCCATAGCTTATCTTTAATTTTCAAGTAATGGTATAGGTATGTGGATGACATTTTTGCAATAATACCAAAGAAACACTCAACAGATGCCCTGAAACTTCTTAATTTTACACATGAATCTGTATAATTTACCATAGAAGAAGAAAGTAATGGGTGGCTACCATTTCTAGATTTAAAAATTATAAGAAATGGAGATTGTTTGAATTTTGGAATTTATAGAAAAGAAACACACAGAGAAAACTACATAAAAATGAGAGTTATAACCTCATTCCACATATCTATGCAATGTTTCACAGTTTGACACACAGATTGATGAATATTCCACTCACAGAAGCAGAGTACAAAATAAAATACAAGGAAATAATAAATACAGCTATAATCAATGGTTTCAACAAAGACACAGTGATAAAAATTATCAATAAATCTAAAAGGCAAAAAGAGATGAGGGAAGTTTCCACACTGAAAAACACAAAAGAAGAATACAGATTCAAAAGTTTCACCTACTATCCAATTTACCACAAGTTCCAGAAAATTTTCATAGAACATGGGATAATGTTAGCTCCAAAGAGCAGATACAACACCAAGAATTTATTGGGTTGACAACCAAAGACTCCATGCCAACAGAACGGAAATCAGGAATTTACGAAATAAAATGTGCAGAGCTAGATAGGCAAAACAAAGAGAAATTTAGAAATTTGATGGAAAGAACATTTTAGGAATATTCAATTTAAATAGGTGGATAAATCAGCAGTAGCAGCTCACTATTGAAGCAAAAATCACGAATTAAAACCGGAAATTAAACTGCTGAAACATCTTCACAACCCATTGGAGTTATCCACTTGGGAAAAAATTTTCACATTAAAAATTAGAGAAAATCTAATGAACTTCGAGTTTCTTCCTATGGATGAACTCGGCAATTTCCTACTAAATGAAATTAAACAGCGATTGCACGATGTATATGGGGATGCATCCCCTTCATATTCTACCGTAAGAGAATGGGCCAAAATTTTTAAAATGGGTCGAGAAAGCATTGAAGACGAAGGACGTGCAGGTGGGCTTTGGAGGAGCTCACTTCTGAAAACATCGCTCTTGTGGAAGGAGAAATTATGGAAGACCGGCGGCTCAAAGTTACAGAAATAGCAGCAAAGTTGGGCCTTTCTAAAACAACAGTCTTTTGAATTATTCATGAACATTTAAACATGAATAAGTTTAGTGCAAGATGAGTCCCCAGACTTCCATCCTCAGTCCAAAAGCAGCAACGAGACATCAGTTGTCAGGCATTTTGGAGCTCTGCCGTGGTAACGAAAGAAAATTTCTGCAAATCATTGTTACAGGAGATGAAACTATGGTCCTCTACAATGATCCCTTGTCCAAAAGAGAACAATAGAGTGGCGTAAACCTAACGAAACACTGACTCTAAAGACCAAGGTCACTCAGTCAACCAGGAATATCATGGTTACAATCTTTTGGGACTGTGAGGGAGTGCTCTTCATTGACTTCAAGAAGAGGAACACCACAGTAAATGGGGAGTACTATGCTGGTCTACTGCACGGACTACGTGCTTCCATCAAAGAGAAAAAGCGAGGAAAATTGAGTGGTCATGTTCCCCTTCTTCACGACAACGCGCCTGGGCACACAGCTCTTGTTGCAAAGGAAACTGTGAAAAAATGTCGAGGATATCGACCATCCCCCCTACAGCCCAGATCAACCTCCCAGTGACTATTTCCTCTTCTCAAAACTCAAGAACGATCTTCGAGAAAGGAAATGTAAGTGTAACGAAGAAGTGATGGATTTTGTTTATGCCCATTTTGCAGACCAGACTTGTATTTGGGGGGGGGGATGAAATGTTAATTCAAAGATGTGAGAAGTATATGCCAATAAGGACAACTATATTGAAAAGTTAAATATGGTTTTTGTCTATATTATATCTAAAAACTGGTTAGGGCGGAAATTTATGTACCTACCCTCGTACCCACTCCTAAAGGCCGGATTGCCAAGATTTTCAGAAACTATTTTTATAGATTTATTTTAATGAAATACACGATTGCGTTGAGAAAAGGCAAAAATCGAAATTTTTCAAAAAATCTTCTCATAGGTACAACCGCAATTGTTGCGTTCTTTCAGGATTCATTATTAAAAAAAAAAAGTAATCAACTCATTAGATAAGTACTTTTGTACAGTTATCTCAATTTCATAGGAAAAAAGTCAAATTGTGTAAATTTCTGTAAAATATTAAATGTGTCATTTTCTTTATAAAAATATCTGTTCCATGGACATAACGGTTCGGAAGCTCATCACTGTTAATTTCCCGTTATTTCGTCTCCACTGATCATTTGTATGATACAGTTTGGTAGCAAACACAAGTTCGTAATCATAATTATTACGAGATGCGACAATTTGCAATTGGTAGCAATTTCCTGAAAGAGCTATCACATCAATCATTCACCACAAACATGCAAATTTTTTTCACGTCACACAAAAATAATAAAAATTACTTCTAAATTAAATGGGACGAAAGAAAGCAACTTTTCAATAATTATGCTATTTGTAACAAAATATTAAGTAACATGTACGCACCTGTAAAGACCTACAAGCTCAGGTTTGGCTCCAAGAACGCAGGATGAACATCAGTGTTGCACCGCTCTCTCAATCTGAACAATTAACATTTGCTCTGCTAACTGGAAATTCACCTAGGTTTGGACTCCCGACTGAGGACTTTTTTTTTTTTTTTTAATTGTGTTTAACGCCCGTTTTTCTACTGTGGCATCACAGGCGGTGAACACTGGTGATACATGAAATGAAATTATAAATTGGGAAAGGGTTTTTTTTAAGGAAGGAAACGTTCCAGGCCTGAGTTTAGGATACCTCCTCGGCATTTGCCAGTTATGATGACTGAGGAAAACCTGAATAAAAAATCTGTCAGGGAGGACGATCCTGGCGGGATTCGAACCCCAGACCTCCCGCTCATGAGTCCGGCTGAGAACTGAAGCTACGCACACTTAAGAGCATCGATGTGGCGACTTTTCATTTTCAGCACTATTTCTAAGGCTTGCAATTGAACCACAAAATTGCTAGTACAGCATTCATCAGAACTTTGCGTCAGGTTAACTAACAACTGGTACGTAACGCGTCAGAGTTTAACATAAGCAAGGGTTACATTTTCGTCTAATTTTATCCAAAATATAAAAATCAGCTAACTCATCTACCCAGCACAGATTTTTTTAATGATAAATGATTTCAATATATTATGTGGATATACACTATCATCACTTATAAATAGTTTCTTGCATTTAGTAACCATGTACATTTTCATTTCACCATGCGAAGCAACGAAACAATTAGCACGGTCAATAGATACAAATCAATGAGAATATTATTATTTCCATATGTTTGAAGAAACCTTCTGCATCAGCAGGAACCATGCAGTATATACTTTGTTTAGTGCTTGTACTCTATTCATAGATATGAGAGCATTTTGGAGGTAAACAGTAATATAATTTTCGTTTTGCGAATAATACTTTGAATTAGCACAATATTGATTATTGTACTTGTTTTCACAAGAGGTTTAATTCCGTTTAAATTTGTCGTGCCCCAATGCTGGCGAAGATACCTATAAACATTTGAGCCGACAAAGGCCCAGCTGCAGCCAAGGACGAAGAGATGGTAAGCCGACATTTGCGAGGATTGGTTGGTCACTTCAGTATTAAAATATAGCATAGCGCCTAGTTCTTTCAAGCAAAGATATTTATTTACAGAAGTGTAGAATGATGAATACAGAATAATTAAGAGATATTCTGTAAGAAAGTTCCAAAGAGAGGACTTGAATAAGATGCTGGTAGTACCAAATAATGATTAGCAAGGAATGTTGAATAAGGGATGCTCCGTACCACAGATTACTACAGATATACAACTCAATATTAACCGGTGACCGCATCGAGCGCCAATTTTTTGTACGTATCCTCCGGCGATGCGCGAATTTATTTGTAGTTTCCTTTCTTTCTAGGATAAAATAAATAATTATTAAGCTTTCACCGAACTTCAGATACCAGCGGCAGAACCGCTGACAGCCTGAAGAGTCAGACACAAGACGTAAAAATCTGGCTACCATGTTCCGAGTTGCTGTTATAGATCGGATTTCGGCGTTCTTGCATTTCACTCTTCAAGCTGTCGGCGATAGCTGATAGTCTAACTTGGGTGAAAGCTCAACAAAGACAGAGAGAGAGAAAGGGAACTACAAGTAAGACAAATTATATAAATAGTGAGATAGTCCTGTCAAGTACTCACAGACATTATTTCTTATGCTGCCCATCTATTATATGAAGTTGCATCAGAAATTTCATTTTTAAAATCTGACAGTAACTCCTCTTCATAACCCAATTCTAAGCAAGTAGGAAATTAGGAAGAATATATTAAGTAAAATAACATTTTTTGTACACGGCCTGCACATAACCTAAAATGTAAGTAAATAAACCCTCAAAGACAATGTCCTACTATGTACAACAAATAACAATACATATACTTTTATTACAAGCACATATACCATTATACCCTTATAAATGTTACAATGAAGGTTATAGTGTACAAAAAGAGCGTTTACATTGTACAGACCTAATGTTCTTGACTATAGTTTTAAAAAAGACGCATTTTAAACAATTCTTTGTTGTCTCCCCTGGTGTTGCATCCCACCAGTGCGAACTTCTGTTTTAAATGTATAATGGTACATTTTTTTCCTTTGTCCACTTTGTAATGAACATGAAACACACATGAAGACATGCGTCAGTGATTCCCAGGCATCCCAACAAACACCGTAATATCAACGAACATTTCTTTGTCTCTGAACAACAAATGACTTTCAAAGAGATTCCATAAATTAAAATTAATCGGTATTCTTTCTATTTGCCAACTCTAAAGCACATTTTAATAAAAAGTATGTTTCTGTTAGGCGAAATAGGTTTGAACACCGAGTAAAGTTGCAGCTGTAGCGCCCTCAATGTTAAATAAGAGACATCTTGTGGAGCTGTCAAATAACTGAGAGCATTTTCATTCAAGATTTCTGGTGTTCACAAGAGGTTCCAAAATCACTTATCCAGTTCAAATAGTCTGCTCTGTACCAAGAGACACACGTGATAATCTGTCACTATACTAATGATTGTGCAAGCCCAGATAGTAATGCCAGGGTGTTTTATGTTCTGCCTATAGATAAGAGGGGTCGAGGGAGACACGTCATAATTAATAGCGTCTAGTTCTTGATAGACGGTAGTAAATTACTTCATTATCATCGAATCTTAGTTGCTTAAGAATTACCTAATTTTTATAAGAAAACAAATACTTTTGAGTGTCCCTTATTCTTACTTTTCCCTATCTGAGATAAATGTTGGGCTTACCCCTCCCAATATTTTATAGAAGTCGGTGCCTTTTTATGGCACATGTGTGTTTGGTACTTTTTGGAGGAACTGACTTCAAGGCTACTATTTTTGGAGGACAATACAGTGCAATGGCCAAGTTGAGGAGAAAGACCAGGTGCTGGACCATTCACCTTACAGCCCTGACCTTGCACCGTACGACTTGAATAATTTTTATGTTATGGCTGGAAAAACCTGAAAGCGAGTTTAGGACATGCCCAAGTAATTAATTCACCTCTGCTTACAACACTCCAGTCGCAGTAACGAAATATCTTTGATAAAAAACTGCAATGAATGTGGCGAGATGGATAGTAAAATTAAGCCATTCAAAACAACTCGTGACTTGGATTTAGGTACAGCACTAACGTAACTTGCGATTGCCCCCAGTAATTCGACTTTAAACATTTAACAAGATAAAAAAAAAAAAAAAAAAAAAAAAAAGACAACATTCTTGAAAAGGTGATCTTGAATTCTCGGTAAATTGAGAATATGGAAAGGGTTAATTAATTAGTACACATTTTTTTATTTTAGGCATTGACATGGATATTAATATATGACAGGTAGTTACGCGTATTATGAAGTAAAGGTGCGGTTGAATTTTCCAGAAACGAATTTCGATAGTCACATCAACAAAATACTTAACAAGTGTTTAATTTAGTAACAAGTAATTCCGTATGTGTTCAGTTGTATAGAAACATAAAAGTATTTCAACTCTTAAGATAAACATAGTTAAAGTTCATTTGCTGAACGCTAGGAAATACCCACTACGCCCTCTTTTTGCACTTAACTCATATTTGAGTTACATTTTGTAGGAGCAAATCTTTAACGAGAGGCTTCATAAAGGAAATGACAGTTACACATTTACTTTTCTCTGACGTTCTACTTGGCTCTTAACTTCATTACCTTATTCACACGGTTTTCTACAGTGTCAACAAAGAGTGTTCTCCATCAGTCTACTGGAATGCTGACGCAGCAAATGCCACAACAAAACCGTCACGCAAACTCCTGCTAGGGAAGAATGAGTCAGTGACGATGATATATGAAAACATTTGTTGGTTGTAACCATAGGCATCGACTCCTAGGAGCCCAGCC
Organism: Metallyticus violacea; assembly: GCA_030762175.1. Lineage (NCBI taxonomy): Eukaryota > Metazoa > Arthropoda > Insecta > Mantodea > Metallyticidae > Metallyticus > Metallyticus violacea. The sequence continues at coordinate 59,600 of CM060839.1, forward strand.
AGAGTATCCTGTCCCTCACCTCCCTTTCACAAAGTTTTCGCATTGGGTGCTGATATTTACTATCAATATATATTTAAACTTTAATTTGAGCATGTTCAAATTAAATTCTGAAATAAAACGACAACAGTGACATTGAATAATACTGCCAACAGTAATTTCTTTACTTTCATTTCACAGTTTTATGTGCTCAAATGACAACTCACAAAGTTTTCATGTATAGGTACCTCGTAAAGTTGCACTCTAAAAAATTAAGTTTCGGACATATTTTTTCAACCCTTAAAGATAAGTACCTTCCAATGATATTTTAAGTAACTGGTGTTTCGGTTCAACGTTCTCTCTGTAGAATTGTAAATGTTGCTTCACATCTGTTAGATAAAACTGAGCAATTCATCACAAGTGGAAGTGATTAAGATCTCTCTCTCTCTTCAAGACCAAATTCATTCTGACAGGCTGAAATTGCATCACAATATGATGGTCCTTTTGGAATCGAAGGTGAGCGAGAACTCCAAGGACAAATTTTCCTCAATTGTACCGTTTCTGAAAAGTAAGTTGTGTGAAATTGTCCGGGAGTTAACGAAATTTGTAGACTTAAATATGTACATTTTGAGATTTTTATTTCTTAAAATGTTTTAAGACTTGGATGGTTCAAGTAATTAAATTTTTTTAAATACAAAATCTAATATAAGAGTTAAGAAATATATATTATTTCAGTTTACTTTGTATCATTTAATTGTCTGCTTAATAATGTATTAATTGATATAATTTAACTTTTAGTTGCATCGGAGAGATAATTTACAACCTTTGTATTTTTGTTGACGTCGCTGCTATGGGTCTTCACAAATCTCTCAGAGTAATGTGCCTCCCCCCACAAGTCGGCTCCTATGGATGAAAGCCTTAAATATTATAATTTCTCTCTAATGCCACCTTGCTCTAAGTCCAATTGCATAAATTTAATAAATTTGTAATATATGCATGTGACAGCAATAAATTGCAATTCTAGAAACGATGCGATTGTATTACACATTGCTTTTTCAATTAAAATTAAGTATTTTGAATGACATGTTAAATGCAATTGCAGAAAATCAGTATAATTTATTTAAAAAAAAAAATCCAATGTAGTTGCCAAAGAAAACGATAGGAATAGGGCACTTTGGAGGTTAGCGCACCCAAATTAGTCAAAGGCATGTACTTTCATTTCTTGCCAAGGAAAATAATAATAATAATAATAATAATAATAATAATAATAATAAAATTTTTCTTCGGTGTTTATTCGAGTTGGTAGTATTGGGATAGATGTTTACTTTTCGGTAGAATGTTAGCTGCAAACTAATGTTTAAGCAGATTATTTTTAAAAGCCAGACGTACATTAAAATAAAAATTCGTACGTTATCCTCTCTCTCTACAACATCTTATAACTGTAAGTTCCCAGGAATGATAAGGCAGCAGACACAGTAAAAAAATCTGGCTATGCGTACTGGTTTTCAAAATGACTTCTTCCTTCCTGTAAGCAGTTTTGGTAGAAAAAAAGAAAACTACGTCATGTCCATTATTTGTGTGGTGATCAAAGCCTGAAAAACATTCTAAATGGAACCCCCACAGGAAATACCAGGTCGTCAAACATTCATACCTCGTAACAAGCTGTACTTTGGGCAGCAATAACTGTTGTTGTTATTATTATTATTATTATTATTATTATTATTATTTAATGTGTTGCAATAGATTTCGTCAAAAGTCGCAGATCAATGTTCTATGACATAACATAAGAATAAATTTATTTAACAAAAGCATATGCAATAAAATAACTGCAGTATGCATAATAAAAAATTAAAAAATAACAACTGAAATGAAAAATAAAAATAGGTACCAACTGTAAGAAAATCATATCCCAAAAAATAAGTTATATACAGTATATATCCTCATTCAATTCATTATTACTGTACTGAATTTTACCAACAAGTACATTTTAGCGTATTCCGAAGGAATTCAGTTTTATCCATAAACGATTTTTTAAAAGTGATTCTTCAAATCTCCATCGATCCGAAAATGGCAATGAAATGCATAGTTAGGGCTCTAGTGGTTAGAATTTTTATTTCTTCTCAACGCAAATCATCATATAAGTTATAACCATAAATTAACAAATTACGTCGCGTTCGTAAATCTGCTAAAATGACCCATTGGAGCGCAAACGTTTTAAAAAATTGTCGCTCAAGTGGCCACAATTTTTGTTTTATCTCAGCAATACTCGGTTTATTTCATTTAGATGAATTAATAAAAGTAATATCTGAAAATCAGGGCAATCAGACCATAAGGAGGGGGTGGTTAAAGCGAAACATCAAAATAGCTATAGCGGTCGCAATTTATAATGGTTATTATGTTTTTAAAGGAAACTCCGTATATGTCATTGAAAAACTACAAAAATAGTTTCTTAAAGTCAGTGAAATTAGATTATTGGGAATGGGAGTTTATCTGAAAACCAACATTTAAAAATCGCTCTAGCGGCAGCAATATTTGCTTTTTCACAACAAAATTCATCATTTACCACTCACAATATATGTGAGATATTTACATCTCATGGCTGCTATTAAAGCATTTTGAGGAATATTCGTGGTTCTATGTGTGACCAAAGACAATGACATACGCTATATTTTAAGGTACTGTATGATTTATTTTAGTCACATTACGTTTTAGCTCATATAAGCAGGTATATCGAGTTGGGTTAATCATTCTAATCCAACATGAACTGCTCTAATAGGTATTCCTTGGTAATCCTTCAGGACAGTGGGATCAAGGATTACTCAGCTACTGGCAACGCGGCTGTCACCTGTTGGCTGGTAAAACGGTGCATTATCGTCATGTTCAAGAACAAAATCGTATTAGTGTAAAGTATTGCTAAACTGGTAATATCGTCACCAGTGTACAGAAACTAAATCATGGATGTCAATTTCCGTACAAAACCGTGTAATCAATTAACATTTCACCATAAAAATTCTGAATATATTACGTAATTGCCGGCCGCATTTTCCCGTTGTCCATAACAGTACGAAAAATATTTTATCAATGAAAAATTTTCAAAGTAGTGGCATTACCATTTGTGCAGATAAATTCAACCGAAATACTTATTTCACCCAAAAATGGGTAGTCAATTTGTATTTCCAACGCAAAAAAACGAAACATATGACCAGTTTTCGGTTCCTAACTGCCGGCATGTAGTACGGTGAATGTATAATGACCAACATTTTATTATATAAAATTCTGTCCAAGTATATTTGGGCGGAGAAAATGACCAGTGATGAGATTTCCAGGTAAAATTTACATTTATTATTATTATTATTATTATTATTATTATTATTATTATTATTATTATATGTTTATTTGCACCGCAAAGAGGTTAGATTTATTACGGACCATGGCTGTTGTCTGCAGGCCTGTAAAACGATCCGTTATCGATAAAATTACAAATATGATATTCTTGTAAAATATTGCAATTTTCCTTGTAATTTGAACTGCATCAAGTGAACCAGTCTTGCGCATTGCAGTTTAAGGGGAGATCAATTTATAGGTCTACCGCAAAAAGACTAAATTTTTGACCTGCATTCTGAGTCTTCACTGCCGGAAACAGATAATCTGTACTTGAGTATAATTTTGAACATTTTTATGTAAAATATTCACTAAGCATTACTGTTTTCATATGTGCAAAGAAACAAAGAGAGATGCCTATTTCAGTTAAAATTGGAGAATGCAGAACGAATTTCACAGTAAAAAGACTAACTTCATAACCGGTCACCGGACTGTAACCTGTCGGCAAGTTAAATGGTGCATGCATTACTGGTAAAATCAAGATCATATAAGATTTGCTAGTAGTCACCTGTGTAGAGAAACTAATCACTGACGCCTATTACAGTATAAAACTGGTTAATTAACTAATATTTTCACCGCCCAAATACAAAATATATAATCGGCGTTCGAGCTGATGATTTCCGGGCCAAACTTTCTCCTTTATGGGTAGAAAAAAAAATATTGATATAAAATGTTCGCAAATAAGTGGTATTACCATCTATGCAGAGCAACTCAAACGTCCTTGCTTATTTTACCAAAAAAAGAGGATTATCAATTTATATTTCAACCACAAAATACAAAACATTGACTGGTTTCGGGTTGCCAACTGCTTGCACGTGAAACGGTGCATTATCAATAAAATGACTACGTTTTATGATATTAAAATATTGTCAAAGTACTACTATTCTCACTGTGCAGGGAAACCGGCCAGTGTTGGGATTTTCAGGCAACTATTTGGTAAAACCGTTTATTTTGGGTAGAATTATGATAATATTCTTCTAGAATATATCGAAAATCTTAATAATACATCTGCGTAGAGAAACAATTAGTTAAAATTTTATGATCAAATTATAATTCGACTGCTAACAGACTTTATTTATTACCGGTACTCGAGATCTTATAAGCCGGACTCATAATCCGTGTATTACTAGTACAAACATGAACATTTTTAATATAAAATATTCAGAAAGCAGTAGCTTTTTCATGTGTGTACAGATACTGAAACAGTAGTGCCTACTTGAGTTAAAAATGCATAATCTCTTTATAATTTTATAGTAAAACGCCTGAACTTATGACCGGTCATCAGCCTGTCACCTTCCGACAAATAAAACGGTGCATTATCGGCAATTTCAAGTACAAAATCTTAATAGTATAAAATATTGCTAAGCTGCTTGTATTGCCATCTGTAAATAACTTAAATAATGGTTCATGGTTAAATAACTTACGCCGATTTCTGTATAAAAATGGTTATCACGTAATATTTCCATCGCCAAAATGCTAAATATAACACTGGCGTTCGGCATGTTATTTGCCGGTGATAGAATTGCTATGTTACAGTTAAAAATACGAATAAACGTCTTAAAGATGTAAAATGTTTACATAGTGGTTTGATTGATTTATTTATTTATGGACGCTCTTTAACAGCTCAGGTCATCAGCGTCCCATTCAACTCAGGGCGTGAAACGGCCGACAAATTTTGCTCAGAGGCCTCTCCTTCAGGCTTGAGGTTCTTTTTCGTGCCGTAAATGTACGACACGGGACCCACGGCTTTACTTCCCTTCCGAAGGAAGCCATACTTACGATTTTTACGCCCGGAAATTACATAGTGGTGGTATTACCACCTGTGCAGAGTAACGTAACTGTAAATGCTAATTTAACCAAATGTGGGTTAATAATTTATATTTCCTGCGCAAAAAGCGATGTGCGTGATCGGTTTCGAATTGTTACCTGCCGGCACGTAAAACGGTACATTATCTGTAAAATAACGAACATTTTATTCTTGTAAAATATTCCCAAAGAACTAGTATTATTACCTGTGCAAAGGAAATGGCCAATGATGCTACCATCAGGAAAAATCACGTGTGTATGTGTCACACACTCACACACACCGCAGAGGTTAAATTTATGACGGGCCTTTGCCGGCTAGTAAAATGTTTCGTTAACGTGAACTTTAAGAGCATTATATTATTCCTGTAAATAATTGCCATATTCCTATTGAAGTCATGTGTGCAGAGGAACTGAATAAGTGATGCCATTTCAGTTAATATGATGATCAATACACAGAATAGCAAAATTTGTGATCGGCATTCGGGTATTAACTATCGAAAACAAGTCGCTGTATAACTAGCAAAAACATGAACCACATCTTTTTATCTTTGTCTATCCTATATCTATACATTTATTCTCTTCCATTATGATTATTATTTAATTGTGCCTCACCTTGTGAGTGCTAATATTACGTTACCTAGTATACCAGCCCCTTGATACACTTACTCGTTAACAATTTATACTTAATTGTAATTGAGATGTCCTCTAAGCTTACATCTGCATTTTTCACTTGTAAATCTCTTAGACTTCCATTAATTTTGTGCAAATGCTAACTGCTGTTGTGCAGCTTGTTAACACTTTCTTTACCATTTTACACTCATTCACTCTTTATCTGCGTAACTGTGACAGCTGAGTAACATATCAATTAGTTAAATATGAGTTAACTACTCAGAGGTTATCACACCCGCGTAGGTTACATATCTGCGTTCGTGAAACTGGAAGGTTACAGGACCGTCTTTTTAACTTGCTATATATTCAAGAAAAATTGATAGATTAAATGGCGGGGTACCCAAGCCTACTGGATGGGTGATTTGGTTCGGCAAGTCAGATTGCTGCATTGGTACATGTTTGTATACTTTTTCCTCCCTTTCTGGGTTCCCTCTTGATTCATTCTATTTCACAATATTTTTTCCACACTATTACTATATAATTTGCACCCGAAGGCCTTTTTAACACTTTTATTAACTGTTGATTTCCGCTGATACCACTTTGATAATTTGACCCGGGATTTATTGAAACTGTACTATCACTTCCGTTACCTCTTATGACATCATTCTACTTTGCACACTATTCAAACTACCGTTAACAAAAGGAGCTCATTTATTGTGTTACCGTCATTCTCCGTATGCTTCACTTTTAATTTGTCTTACTTCTTGTACGTCTGATACCTGATCTGGGTGCAATTAGTAAAGTTGCTGGGTAGATCACATCTCACATATCTGGCTAAATATGTCATGTCTAATTAATGGGTAGATTTGTCAGCTAGATAATTGTTTATTTTAGGTACAAAAATGTGTAATTACCATAGATCAGTTATCAAGTTCCCTGGATATATTATATAGTTGGTTCATTACGTAATTAGATTCATAGGATAAGTAGCATCATTCATAGTTCATTCATGAACATAAAGCTATTAGGTAAGATGGATGCCTAAGTAACTTTTCTGCATCTGTGGATGTATGGTTGATTGGTGCTATTGGATCAATAACACTGGTCAAAATTTTCATTAAATAAATAAAAGTGACCTATCTCACCTATTTTGTATGCGCTGATCGAGAATAAGGCATTTGAAAAGCTTTGAACATGTAATATTTTTTTCACACACTTACCTTCCATTGTCAGCAAATAGTATAAAAAAAAGGAGAGAATGCCAGTCCACATTGAACCAAGTGTCTATCGCATAATTATATACTATTCCCAATCTCTTAAGATACAATACAATGTGAAGCAGCTTATATATTCGTAAATAAGAAAATGGGCGATTTATTGTTTCATTACCTCAACAGCTGCAGAATGGAATCACAATTTATTTCAGCAAAAACAGATAATGTGAAAGTAAACTATAGTTATATGAGAGAAACAAACATTCTGCTCATCTTGTGTATCAGTTCAGTTTGAAGAAGTGTCTGGTGTTCTGCTAGTTATTCTGCAGTTGTGACAAATGGAACGCAAACATATTTTGTGCAAAATTTCTCCAAGTAGTTTCTGTTAAATTTGTAGTTAACTTAACCTTGAGATCACAATGCCGGTCATTTACATACTATGTAAAAATAGCTGTTACTTTTCTGTGGCTGTTAAGTGGGCCAACAGGACAAAAATTGGACGTCACATGTACATCATAACTGTTACATGAAGTCGACAGAATGGATGAAGGGGAAAAACACCCACATGTAATTTGCTGTTCCAATGCCTTGGCAAGAACCTAAGTGATTTAAAAGATTTGTTATTTCTTCATTACCAAGCGAGGGATTTTCAAAGAAAACTAAAGATAAATTTGTATATATTGATGTTCTTTCAGAAATAAGAGTTGTGCCACATTCTCCCCATCTTCTCATTCTTATTCCTTTAACTATTAGGGAATCCATCATTCTTGAATCATTGCAATCTTCAAACAGTCCAATTTGTGCTCATTCTTCCACTTCTATTGATTCCACCCTCATTTCTGGAAAATATAATACACCACATCTAATAGTGCTTAGCCACTGAGGGGTTTAGTAATTCCAAGCAACAGCCCAAGCTATTACATTCCACATTACAACAATGGAACTTAATTAACTAAGACACTAACATTTCGGTATTTGAAAACGAAATAAAGAACAAGGTAGTTATTTTGCAGTGGAGAAAGCTATCAGTGATTGTAGAATTGTAAATGAGTTGATGACCAAATTAGATATTGAATACAATCAAGAATGGAGACTGGTTATTCATCATCAAAAATCAGCTAAAAAGCAGCATTATTGCAAAATGGAAACATAATACCTTCCATTCCAGTGGTTCATTCAGTTGGTATGAACTTATGAAAACATGTACTTTATTGAATACAATGAACATTGCTGGGTAATTTGTGGGATTTAAAAGTAATAACTTTATTGGTTTAATTACAAGGAGGATATACAAAATTCTGTTTCTTATTTTTGTTGGACAGTAGGATAATAGCACATATTCTGTGGTGAAGGACCGACTTTCCGGAATACATTCCATTCCTGGGGAGGATAATGTTAGATGTGAAATGCTAGTACAACCGGAAAAAGTACTATTTTCCCCGCTGCACATTAAACTTGGGCTCATGAAAAAATTTCTGACTTCTCTAGATAAAAGCTGTTTCATTGACAAGTGATGCTAAATTAAAAGAGGGCATATTTATCAGTCCACAAATTAGGAATACTTTTGAGGAACAACTTACACCTTATGAATTAGCAGCATGGAAATCTTAAGCATCTTTGTAAATGGGGTTTTATGGAATCACAGTGAAAAATTGGCTTTCTAGCAGAATAATTGTTTCGTTACTTATAATTCTTAAACTAATACAGTAAATATCGAGGTTGAGGGTCTTATTTCTGGAGTAGAATAATTTTGGCATGTTCACACTTTTTACCAATTAGATGCTAAATTTTTAAGATAATGAACAATGCCCTTAAACATTTAAAACATATCAGCAACTATATTCTGGCAAGATGAAGGACCTTGAATGAGTTACCTGGACAGTATTGGGTGCTGCAAACACAGATGAACAGTAGGCACACTAAAATGTGTTATATATTGAAGACCGTAATGGCACAAAACATACCAGTATCTGACAATTGGCCCTTAATCATTACTTATTATCTTTCTCTATAAGAGAGCTAGCAACCATATCTGCATTTCTTTGGCTATAAATATGATAAACTTGTTGCATGGACTACACTTTGCGACAAATGAAGAACTTGGCGTTACTGACACACATTTATTTTTCACCTATTCTGGCAATTTCCTTATCTTATTATTTTTGGTCTTTTGTTTCAGATTTCTTTACATTTGATATGGTGTTATATATTGAAGACCGTAATGGCACAAAACATACCAGTATCTGACAATTGGCCCTTAATCATTACTTATTATCTTTCTCTATAAGAGAGCTAGCAACCATATCTGCATTTCTTTGGCTATAAATATGATAACTTGTTGCATGGACTACACTTTGCGACAAATGAAGAACTTGGCGTTATTGACACACATTTATTTTTCACCTATTCTGGCAATTTCCTTATCTTATTATTTTTGGTCTTTTGTTTCAGATTTCTTTACATTTGATATGGTGTTATATAGCTGCATGAATAGCCTCGAACCCACTTCCGTTCATTTTTCAGTACTGGCAAATCTATTTCATTTCCATCAACTGCAGCTTTAATGGAAGGAATATAATTCCCTTGTCTACATGGGAAAATACTTTGAGAGGATTATGTGCTAAGGGTTTAAGTAGCTATTGCTTCATCTTCAAAGTAACTTATTTTTTAAACATTTTATTCCTCACACACATTAATATTAATATGTTTTATCTTTCTCCTATTCTTTTCTGTTCAGTTCTTTGCCAGTGCATATAAGTTAATTTGTTCAGCTAAAATATATGGATTTCTATTTCTATTATCCATATTTATTCTTTATTGTTTCTGATTATCATCAGTTTACTTCTTATAAAGTTTTGCAAAATATATATAGTATGCAGCAAAATGTAAACCGCAAATCTTTCTCTTCCCCCTCTTGGGGAGAATGACCTGGTTCCTATCTCCTCCCCCCCTATTTTTCTCACTGACTATTTCTACACAATTTCGAGTAATTTTACTATACATTTTGCACCACACTGTATAACATGACTCTCAATATTTGTAGTCACAGTTGAATTCAGCAGTGCCCAATCCTATTTATGACATTCACTAAGCTGTAGCCTAAAGGTATAACAAAAGTTAAACTTTCAATGTTGCAAAAAAAGCATTGTATCCTTACAGTGCCCTTTTTATGGTATTTACTTATACTATTTTTATCTATCAGGAAGATGCATCATAAAGTAAAGGCAATTAATGTAATCTAACTTACATATCACTCCTCAAATTTTTTTTTTTTTTTTTTCTGATTAATCTTTGCATCTTCCTTCAACTTAAGTCTTTACACAAGCATTATATTAGTAATATTCTGTAACATTTTGGAAAGTTTCGCTGATGAATGTAAATGCAGCAAAGAATTTTTATCATTTGCTTATATGGAGCATTATGGGCTACCCACGAGGGAAATTTAAAGTCTTTTAACTTTGATGATCATTATTTTGTATTTTTGTCACAGGCTGCTATATGAGTTTTAATAAACATGGTCGAATTTCCATGTTGATACATCTATTACTTTTTGAAATAACATATTTCTTTTTTCTACTACCTGCTTATTCACTCAATGTTTCACAAGATGCAGAATTTGTGCTTATGAACCAAATAAAACCATTAATCTTACATGTGATATTAAAAAATACTACTAGTATTGCCACCTGTGCAGAGAAACTAAACCACGGACGACTATGTCAGTACGACGCCGCGTAAATATGCAATATATTCACCGCCAAAATGATAAATACATTGCCATTGTTCGTGCTGGTGTTTGCCGGCGAAAAACGTTCATTCTTATCAAAAAAAAAAAATGTTTATGAAAAAGCTGAAAGTAGTGGTATTATCACTTGTGCAGAAAAAATGATCCGTACATGGTTATTTCACCAAATAATTTACTTTTCCACCGAAAAAAATAAAACGTATGACCGTTTCGGGTTGTTACCTGTCGGCATATAAAACGGTGCATTATCGCACTTCATTTACTGTTGTAAAAATTTTGCAAAGTAGTAGTATTGTAATTATGTTCAGAGAAACTGGCCAGCGAAGCTACTTTTGGGCAAAAATTATGTATTGCGTTTATATTTCCATTACAAAGAAGCTAAATTTGAGAAATGGTATTTGTTTCTTACCTGCCGGCTAGTAAAGCGGTTATTGTCCATTTAATTACGAAAATGGTATTTTTGTACAATATTGCTTATTCCTAGTAATGCCATTTGCGAAGGGCAACCGAATCAGTCATGGTTATTTCGATTAAAATTTTATAATCAACTGCAGACAATTTCCGCGCAACACTATCCATTTACATTACCACGGTAAGAATAATTTTCCGTACAGGCATTAGGGCGTTCATCTGCTGAGTACTGAGGCAACGCAGTAGCGGCATAAATACAAACGAAATATTATTAATGTACAAAATCAATAAATTACTGTCTAATTGAAGAAACTGTGCAGTAGCAATATTTGAATTTAAACAAAATGTCAATTACATGTCCACTACAACAATGGAAATTTAACCACGGACGTTCGGGAAGCCACCTGCCACAATTTGACCAGTGCATTATCGTCATAATTACTAACAAAATGATATTAATATTACATTATACACAACATAGTATTGTCATCTATTTAAGTGTAAAAATAGGATTATATAATTACATTTCTACCCCAAGAACGAAATTTAAATACCGGAAGTGAACCTATCAACAGTCAGCAACTGAAGCAATGCAGTAGAGCCGAAAATAAGAATAAAATATTAATTAAAAGCTCTAGTGTATCACATATACGGAAAACTGTGTAATATAAAACAGTGCTCCAATTATATGAGATGTGACTTTTCTGTACCGGGATTATGGCCTACAACTAATGTTAGTGACTTTTCTGTACCGGGATTATGGCTTACAACTAATGTTAGGGCAATATCATAGAAAACACAACCAACATTTTAGTATAAAATTACTGACTAACTAGTGTTGTCATCTTTGAGAAGAAAATGATATTATTGGAGTCCATATCAATTTGAAAATATATTTGGGAAGCCTCATGCGGACAATTTTGTAAGTCAAACATCATAGAAATTTATAAACAAATATTATTGTTGTGAATGACTACTAGTATTGCCAAAATTGTGAAGAAATTGAGTATTAAGGGCTCATTTCGTTGTAAAAACATAGTGATATAGGTATTTGTATATGTACAGCTAGAACGAAATTTCACTACCGGCATTCTGGTAATCAATTGTTGGCACATTGCTTGAAAGTACAAATCATATATTGTTTTAATAAACTTCTACCGTAAGAGCATTTTCATTATTTTGGAGAACTGTATATGTGGCGGCTATTTCACACAAAAATAGAGTTTCTCAATTGCATTTATACAGTAAGAACGGAAATTTCTGTATCGCATTCTGGCCTGGACTTGCCTACAACTAATGTAGTACAAAATCCTACAAACAGAGTATTTTTACTGTAAAATTCCAACAAGTCTTTTATCTCTCGGGAGAATCTATGTCGGTGGAGGGCGTTTTAATTTAAAGATAAATTAGTACCAGGTACCTTTATACCCCAAGAATGCATTTTAGCTCTCTCTCTTCTCTACCAGAATTACAACTACCTGTCAAATTAAAAAGTAATGCAGCATTTGTGAAATTTCAAACAAAATAATATTACTTACAAATTTACTTCCCAACTTGTTGAAGCAGGAAATGTCTCAAAATTTCCTATTTAATTATAATTGCTTCTGATTACTACAACAACAACAACAATAATAATAATAATAATAATAATATCTTGTTTCAGGCAATCAAGGGTATTAATATTATAATTAAATTTGAATTTATTTCAAATTAATAATACAAGTTTACTCTTTACAACAACAGTACTCTTTTACAATCACTCAATCACGCAAATACAAACTATATGGGACCTCCATCTATTTTCTATGTACCCCTCACAATTACAATATTTACTATATTTCATCATATACTACCTTTACCTTTAAACATAACAATTAGAAACAGTGCCTTCGGCAATTCCAGAAGGCACTGACTCCATTCAAAATTTATTTCTAATTGATTGGCTCAGCCCCCCAATCCCAGGTTCATCAGCAGTTACCTGCTGGAATATCCAGAGGACCGCGCTTCGATCCAACCAAAACAAAACACAACATTAAAAGTAACTCATACATTCAGTGCGATATTAAATTATATTTTTTGCTATACTAAACCTTCCTTCTTCTTCTTTTATTGCTTAAACTCATTTGGCCATATTTATATCCTTAAGGATTGCTTATTCCTTTGGTCCATATACACACTAACACCTGGTTATTGGTGTATAAGGATCCTGTTTAACTAACCTTTTGCATTGATTTATTTCCATATAATAATACAACAAATTTACTCCTTTACATATCACTCAATCATGCAAATCCAAACTATAAGGGACCTCCATCTATTTTAGATGTACCCCTCGCAATTACAATATTTCCCATATTTCGTGATATACTACCTTTACCTTTAAACATAACAATTAAAAACAGTGCCTTCTGGAATTGTCGAAGGCACTGGCTCCATTCAAAATTTATTTTGAATTGATTGGCTCAGCCCCCCATTCCCTGCTTCATCAGCAGCTACCTACTGGAATATCCAGGGGACCGGGCTTCGATCCAACCACAACAAAACACAACATTGAAAGTAAACTAACATTAGAAAACTAGCCCCATACCTTCCCCTACTCATTCCATCCTCCTTTCACTATCCAACAATTTTACTCTCAAGCTCATTTCACATATTTTATACCCATAACCATTTTTGTCTTCTCTTGCCTATGTGTTTTCCTAGTTCCTTAATGTTTTCATCTGACTTTAAATTTAAAATTCTTCTACCTCTTATTTCATCTGGTAGGTTTTCCCATTTTCTTAATAAGAACTCTTCCCTCCAAAACTTAGTTTGCTTACATTCTAGTATGCAATGCCAAGTACTTTCTGGTTCTGGACACATAGGACATTTCCCCTTAGTGTGTCCATTTTTTAATCCACTTAAATATTTTACTCCTGTTCTAAACCATGCCAACCCTTCCCTTCCTACCTTATCACAAATTTCAACATACGTTTCTCTTCCCCACACATTTTTAGTGTACTATATAATTTCAGAGATTTCTAGGTGTTAAGATTTGCCCATATTTCCTGTTTTTCTATATCCTTGGTTCTTATTGTTATCTCTTTCCAAAATCCTTTACCCAACCTTTCTCCCTGGTACCATACTAGTCCCATGCCCACTTCTTGTACAATATTTTGGATTTTAGATAGCCAAGTTTCTCTCCCTTTGATTTTACTTTGTGCTACCAGGCACTGATTAATAATATTCTCGTCCTCTAGTCTCCCTATTCTATACGAATATTTCAATACTCTTTCTATGATCTTGCTTGCTTTTATAGCCCAATCTTCCTAGTTCCATTAGAGCAACCTCGTTAGTTGAAGATCTAGGTAAGCCCAGAACAATTCTACAAAATAATCTATTTATCATATTTATCCCTTTCCATCCTTCATCTGGCCCCCAGATATCTATTCCATACATCATTCTGTTCTCCACGGTTGAACCATATATTCTCTCTAACCATTTTACTTGCATATTTGGTATTTTGTTAACACAAGATCTAATTACACTCATGGCTACTTTTCCTTCTGCTACTGCTTTCCTTTTTTGATCACTCCATTTCCCATTACTAGACAATCTAACACCTAAATAATCAATTTTCTTTACAACTTCAATCTCTGTGCCCTCCTACCACCATTTTTCCCGTTTTTTTAATTTGAAACCTTTTTTCATCACCATAATCTTAGATTTGTTTTTATTTATCTCGAGCCCCCATTCTCTACAAAAAGTGCCTATAATTTCTAATGATCGTTTTAAGCCTATACTTAATAGAGAACCTGTTACTAAATCATCTGCAAAGAGCAGACCTGGTATCTCTATATTATTTATAGTTGGCAAATGTACATTACCTTTGCTAATTTCTTCTAAAACATCATCAATAAACAGATTGAAGAGAACTGGACTTAATTTACATCCTTGTCTTAGACCTACATTGTTTGATATTTTTTCTGTAACTCTACCGCTCTCATATTTAACATGAAATTCATTTTCCTTATAAATATTCTGTATTATCTTTATAAAATTCTGACACCACCCCTTTCTTTCTCAGTTTAACCCAAAGTGCTTCTCTAGAAATTGTATAATTAAATGGAGGACCCCAATATTATATGTATTAGTGTGTGTATGTATGTGTCTTTTTGATTAGTAAGCGATATTCAAGTTATCTTTCAATAATACCATGCCTTTGTTATGTGCTTGTAAAAGGGAAAGGGAATGCTGTTCTTTGTTGGGGACATCAGCTGTACCTGAGAAAAAGATCTTTTGTTAAAACTTTACCCTTTTGTCAAACCCTCACGGACAGTCTAGCCGGCCCGGTTCGGCACCAGAGGTCATAACGTTGTAAATGACTAGGGTTCAACTGGAAACGGTACTTGCCATCAAAAGGAAATACAGCAGAAAGAAACACGCGTTTTCACAGAAACCCACATATTTAGCTGGTTCAAAGGCAGGCCGCAAAAATGGCTAAAACGTGCTATATCTCGAGAATCTAGTGAAAGGTAGATGTCCGCGACTTTGCTAGCGTGGGAAGAGAATAAGAAATATTTCCTGGTAAAAACCCAGAATCTTCAACCAATCAACATGTTTAAAATCCGAAGAATTAAAGCAAACTGGTATTAGACCATGCGCTATTGTGATCCAATAATATTCTAGAAGGAACCAAATTCATTTCATTTAAAGGAATTAAATTTTCGCGAGGGAGGAGCGAGTTGGCATTAAGAGATTTAATATTAACTACGAGAAGTTAAGTTCCGAAGCAATGGTGACAGGAAGCAGTCCTAACAGTAACAGCAGTAAGAATAGTGGCAAAAGTGGCAATCAGTCTGTATCTGCCTTATCCAGTGTTGTAGTAGAATAGTGAAACCGAGGCGAAGAGTCAAAGTAACTCGTTCAATCAGTGAGAGTCAGCCAGGCAGCGCAACGTAATAGTAATAAAAATCACAATAGTAGTAAAGTGAATAAATATGCGAGTGAAGAGCGAGCTATAATCCGCCGAAGCACAGCATGTTCCAGAACCTTCCCAGCAGTCAAATAAATTAAATGTTCAACCAGTGCCGAACTTCATTATTACAGTGAACAATTTCCTTCTTCCCCAATGACTTCAAGTCATTAAAAACAGTCAAAATTTTCCCCTGAGATTCCTATCCTCTGTGTTGGAACCACAGAGTTAGCAAGCATTGAACTCGTGACTCCTAGAGCAGAGGCAAAACAAGAAGACACCTAATTGTCTGATTAAAATAACATTCAATCACCCCTTTTAATTCCTCTGCATTGGAACCACAATTATTCCCGTTCCTAATTTCTCTGGCAGCAATCTGGTGATCAATTCCCAGTACACCGCCACGGGTGGCCGAGGTCGTTAAGGCACGGACTCATGAGGGGGAAGTGTGGGGTTCGAAACCCGCCAGTACCCTCCCCGACTGGGTTTTTTCCCCCCAGGTTTTCCTCAGTCTTCATAACTGGCAAATGCCAGGGAGGTACCGAACCTTAGGCCTGGAGCTCTTCCCTCCTTAAAAAAAAATAATCCTTTCACAATACATCATTTCATTTCATGTATCATCAGTGTCCACTGCCTGTGGTACCTCAGTAGTAAAAACGGAAAACATTAGTCACAAAAAAAAAAAAAACAGTACTGAGGATATGGAATATCGATAAAATAAACATTAAAAATTAATTAAAAAATAAAATTAAACAAAATTAAAACAAAAAACTATTTAAATTATTTAAAGAACTGTATGTATATTTAGGATCTATTTTGATTAGGAAAAAAGAGAGACCCAATTACATTTATTTCTTAATGCAATTTTCTCTATCGGGATTGGAGCTACCTGTCTAACTAAATAGAAGTGCAACATCGATGAACTTAGAAACAAAATATTATTACTGTAAAAATTGCTGATCAACTTAGAAACAAAATATTATTACCCTAAAAATTACAAATAGTCATCTATGTGCAGAAAATGCGTCAGTAGCGCCAATTTGAACATAATGGAAGGTGAACCAATGACATAATTAACTCAATAATTTATTTTCTCCATCCGGTCTTCTAAATGTTACCTACCAACAACTAAATAAATGCAGTATCGATGAAAGTACGAACCAAAGAGTTAAAATTTAGTATAGGAGTAGTATTGTCATCCATGAGGAGAAACTGTATCATTGGCACTTGATTCAATATAAAAAACCGCGATCCAATTGAATTAATAGCACAAGAACAGATTATTTACTAAGGGCATAGTATCAGGCACATGCCCTTAACTAAAGTAGTATCAATATCGATTAAACTATGAAAAATTGTAAAACATTACTCACATACTAACATTGTCATTCACGGAGACATAACTGCAATTTTACGCGTATTTTAATCTAAAAATAGGATTACATAATTATATTTCCATCACAAGAACGAAATTTCCCTACCGATAACCGATATTCATGTTTTATCCGCCGGCTACTGAGCAAGATAGTTTTTTTTTTAATGAGATTATTGAGACAAATGACTAAAATGTTGTCATTTTTGTCAAGAGACTGTCACTGACGTTAATTCTCTGTAAAAATTAGCCGTACTAAATAAATTTCCTTTCCAAGAACGAAATGTTCTTAAAGGAATTTTGACTATTATTTACCGGTACCTAAGCCAGCATTATCGGTGAAAGAACCGACAAAGTATTAATGATGTAAAATTATAGAAACTACTAATATTTGTCATCTATGGGAAGAAACTGTCCCATACTCGATATTAAAAAATGGCAATTCAATTACATTCGCTCTGCAAAAAGGTATTATTACCGGCATTCCAGTAGCTACACGACACTTAAATTTGTGCAATATAGGCGAAATTTGAGACGCATCTCCCGCCCCATACCTAGCAAAGAAACAAATTTGCGTATCGAGTAAATTATAGCTAATTAATATTACCCAATGTCTCGTATATTGTAAATAGCATGAAGCGTACTCTTTGTATTAATATCTAGTAGACGTGGTATGTGATTTCATAACGGAGAACAGAAGACTACAGGTTTGATATCAATTATATAATTATTTTCTATAAGCTAAATTATGAATATGTAATAAATTCCTTGTAAATAGCAAGTGTTTGCAGAATAGTATATAACTTGGTGCGGTTGCTAATGGAGTCTCGTCGAGAGTAGTGAGATAATAATAGAATTGTGCACCTGACAAGGACAGGTTATAATCCTTTTGTATTTTAGAGAAGACACTGATCTATTAGAAACAGTAAACATTCCTAAGGAAACGGTTAACTCAGGTGCTGGCGAGAACTGACCCCTTTCACTTTCACATCGCATGACGATGAATTCACCAATCATAGACCAAAGAGTTTGAAAGTTTAAAGTGAGCGCGTATGGGAGGTTGATAGCTCAGAGTTAAAAATGGGTGCGTGTGAGAGGTTCAGAGCTCACCAATAATATTTCAATATTTTGAAGGCTCAGCGAGCCGTGAACTCCCTTCTGTGGACCCTGTGAGCTCTTAGGTTAAAGTGGGGCATTTTTGATATTAGTATAAAAGGAGAAACTTCTTTGCAAGAACGTTTTTGATAGATTGCAAGTCAGAGATGCAGGTGGGCTATTAGGGAGAAACTGGTTTATAGGTGCTCATTTCAATGTCAAAACATGGAATATTTCTACTGTAAGGAAATTTCTCTGCCGACCACCGAAGCAATGAAGTATCGCAAAAAATACGAAAGAAACATTATTAATGTGGTTATGTTCAGCTGAATATTTACATTTTGGTTTTGTTTTATATTGAAATCATTTATAAATTCCTAAGCAGTTTTCTATACCTTTTTATCGACGAAGTCGTTGCCTTAATATACACTGCTGTTTCATTTCTTCCTTTAGAAACATTTTTACAATGAACGCTGAATTATTTCTTTGTTCCCAAAATATAAAATCGGATTTTAATAGGGCAAGTGAGGTTAAAATACGAAAATAATTCATCTCATCTGTTCTTAGCAATAGCTACATTATTAATTCATTCTAAGATCACATGGGCTCAATGAAAACAGAATGAAGAAATTTTGCATTAATTCAAGGACAGACACAAGCTTGTTGAAAGTAAATTATAATAAATACAGCTTACAATATTACAGTGACGTTTGAAAAAGCCTCAAGCTTTGGAATCCATGAAAGTATCCATATTCACTCACAATCCAACTGATAAATGGAGAAAAATTACAATTGAAATGCAAAGAGAAATTTATAAATACAAGTCTATTGTCCCTGATGTCAGAAATTGAACCATCTCACTAACAAAACTTCATTTTAAATCTTGGTTATTGGAACCTTACTGAGTATTTCACAATAACCTACAGGACACTTTATACCAGTCAAAGGGCTCAAAAATGGTAAATTGGCTATGGCCAAAAACATAACTGAGTAAGGTGAAGAGAACGACAGTACAAGAACTTTGTTTCCCCCCCTCCCCAACTTTTTTCATTTCAAGTCGGTACATAATGTACGCATTCAATTTTTTTTTCTTTTAATGTGCTTAGAATATTGTTTTCGTTAAATATTTTAAACAAATCATAATTTTAATTCATTCTTGTGACACATTTTCCTTCTCATTAAATGCAGCATTTATCATTCTCTCGAGCCAAATGCACAAGCATAACGGACATTATCCATTTTTTTTTCTCCCATTTGGAGAGTCCTTCAAACACAATAAAGGAGGTACGTGCAAGAAGCCTTTCCTGACAAAGTAAGAAGAAAAATATCACAACAATTACAAATTTAGCTGCCACTATAATAAGATATGGAAAAACCAAAACTTATATCTACTGATTTGCAATAATAAATGATCATATATGTTCCTGCCTTCGAAATGCACACACGGCGCATCACCGCTATACATATGTTTTAGAGAGAGAAAGAGAGAGGGAGAAACTGAACCAAGAAATATAAAGAGAATATTACATTTCCTGTCATAACTTATAAGTATCAAAATAAACAAAAATGCATTTATCGAGCAGCAACAATTTTGAATCTTAAGTTAATGTAATGCACTGAAATTTGTTAGGTATTAGCACTCATTTAAAATTGTACACAGTACACATTTACAACTTTGAAGCTTGTTATTGCACATTTCAAATGCTTGTTCTTTCAGGAAAACATAGTATGCATATGTTATGCTTTAGGTAAGAAGAAAAGTGAGAGCATTATGTCAAATACCAGGTTGTTGGTCATTAAAATCTCCGTAAACTGGCTGAAATACTGTTATAATAATATACAGTGATACTGATGAGAAATGTCCTGGAAGACCTTTGCCATACCTTCTCAAAACTAAAAGTCCTATTGCAGCACACTTCTGAAAAGGGAAATGGAAATCTCTATGGGCAGAATGACTATGGGTTTTTTTCTAGCAAAGCACAAAGAACAGAAAATAACTAAGTGTGCTAACAATTCGTGGTCTAATAGTTTGGTACCATACCCACCACATTTGTGTGAGGTCATCAACTTACAAGGATTAGGGCTAAGCCCTAACAGGCTCTGTGAACAATTCTAATTTAAATTTGGCACCTACAGATGTGAGAGGAATAGGTCATCATCTCAAGTGTCATATGTATGATAAGGTATTCCTTGAATATGAAATGACAGGAAATATTTTCTATGGTCCACTTTTTTCAGGTATGGAGTTCTTTTACATTCTTTTTTAAATTCCGTAAATGGATAACTGCTTATGATGGTGCATGAGCTTAGCAAGACAACTTCAGATTTATTCCTTCAAATTCTGAAGATTTCCTAGTTTCTCATTAATTTAAGTTTACATTTAATTTCTGATATATATATATATATATATATATATATATATATATATATATATACACGTGATGATTCATAACACTGCATAAGCCTACTTCTATTTACTGTAAAAGAGTGTTAATATGTTTCCCTTTAATTCAATGGAGCATTAATGGAAAGATTTCTCACTTTTATCAACTCAAACTTTTAGTTTATTATACTTCATCACAATAACCTAAATATAACAAGTTGAATCCTTTGTTGATAGTATTCTGTACAATCTGACGTTTTCTAACAAGTCTCCTGCAATACACTGAGGTTGGTTTGTTTCGTTAAACAAGTTGCAAGAATTTTGATTTCTATTATGAATTAAGTGTTCTATAAGAGTACATTAAATTGCTCTGACAACTCTCAGTTATCTATTTAAAAGGATTTGCACAGCATGTATAATGTAAATTATCATCTTATCTTACTATTACAGGCCAATTGAAAAATTCTAAGAAAAAAATTATATTATCTATTCCAAATATCATACTGCTTAATACCTTTAAAGAGTTACAACTCAGCAACAGTTCGCACTGATGCTAGTAAAGTATAAAATTTTGAGACATTTTCTGATTTGATCTTTCTCACGGTAATCTTATCAATTACAAGGGTGTATCAGAAAGTGAAGGCAAGAACATGATAAATGTATCATTCCAAGTGCAACCAATAAGGGCAATGTGCAGTTAAAGCATTATTCCACTAGATTCTGCATTCTGGTAGAGAACTCTTGAGATTACTAGAGATCCAGCTGATGATAGAAAGGTTAAGTTCCGGGCTGTATCTAGGAAGTTCCAGAACATTGAAACCCTAATGTTTGATGTTTTAACCGTATGGCTGGCTTCATGTGAAGTTGCAAGAATAATTATTTCTTTAGCATCTGGTTTGAATTGCTGGTTTTCGATTATTGTCGAGCTTCTCGTACAGTTCATCGTTCATAGCTTTTCCTTGCAGTAGATTTTTGAGTCCCAAAAAACTGTTGGCATCACAAGTACTGCGAAAAATAAATCTTGAATTACTTCTTCCTTGGCGTTTCCGGATGTTTTCACTACATAGTCTATGTTTGGATTCTGACTCACAGTGATGAACTGCCGTTTATCACCTGTGACTTTCTTCTTAGAATTCTGTGCCTTGTAATGTATGTGTTGGAAGTTCTCAAAACATTAGTGCCTGTGCTTTTTTTTTTAAACAAAGGATAAAAGATATAAGGCTATAAGAAGAAAGGGAGGAAGTAAGGTGGGAAAGAAAGAACGAAAGATGGAATCAGCTGGGAGCTAGAAAGCTAGGTTGATGTAGCCGATATTTGCACCCTCTCATTCAAGAGTGATAGGTAACACAGGCGGGCAATGCATGTCCCGTAGATGGGGGAGACGATCTTGACCTCGGTTCAGCTTGCCCCTTGGGAATTAGGAGTGGTAGTGGTGACAGATTAGGAGAGGGGTATATTTTTTAATCACCATTCATATCTGTAGTTTAGTTGGTGCATCTGTTGTTTGCATTCCAGGGAGCCGAATTGTGTGACAGAAGTTTTGTTGTACCTTTTGCGTTCTGTACCACGTGCGGCAGGGCAGCATGCGTTGCTTGCTTCTAGGCTATATCTTGTGTATTATCCTGCGATACGCATTCCCTTCCGGAGTGCGTCATTACAGTCCCCCACTAAAAAGATGAGAATGATCAACTGGTAGTCCCATGCGATGATTAGATTCCTGTCGTTTTGACTGCCGAAACTCTTAGTGCTGAGCTTTATGGAGAACGTAATGCTCCGTAAAGAACCGTGGGTTACCGGTGATTTCTATGTAGGCTTGTTTTCTGAACTGGTGTGCTGAACTGCGTGGGTGGTTTGGCTGCGGTGGCTGTGCTTGTTAGGTTAGCCCGAGGAAATACGGCTTGAGCAATTAGCAAGTGGTGGCGGAGTGGCCGAGTATGTATGCTGTCACAACGGCAAGAAAAAATGACCCGACGAAAGTCATACTTCGATTATGTGAACACAATAGTACCAACTCCAAGCATGCATTCACAGAAAGCAGTGTGATAAATTTAGAGATGTGTTATGATGAGGGTAGTGCAGATACTGTTTTAATTTTTCTCCTAGCACTTTATTTCATCAGAGGCGAGCCTACAATCTTGCAGTACTCTATAAATGAACCAAACATAAAAGTACAATACCAGATATGAGCCCTAAGGGGTGGTTGTGGAAGACGTTCCAACCCACAAAGTTGCACTGCCATAGTATGTGGACATGCATTGTCATGTTTCAGCAATACACTTCTAGACAGTATTCCTCTTCTTTTGCTGCACATTTAAGGTTTAAGTTTTTCTTGTATCTAACCACAGTAAGTTTTACTTTACATTGTTTGCCCATGTTCCTGAACTCATCAAATCAGATTTCATGTTTTAAAAAATCTACCAGAGTTTGTCAGCATGCTCCCGTTTTAACTTATTAGCTGCAGAAGTTTCTACTAAATGCTTAGTTTCTTTCTGCCTTGTTTGTGATGGTGGACATAAATTTTCTCCGAAACGCCCACATGTTCTTGGTACTGTTCCTCCATGCATTGTTGCTTGTGCAAATCGTTTGGGAACACCATGAACAAATTTGCTAGTACTGCAACTCGGCTTGCATTATGGCAAATGCAGATCCATATCCGTTATCACATTCTACAGCTTAATTCGGATGCTATCCTCTGGTCTTTTCTGGCCAAGGCATCGCCGTCAAATTGGGCTTTTAGCGCGATGTAGATAGTAACTTTATTAGATCTTTGTTACAACTGTTCTTCTAATACATAAATTTCTATTTATTCACATCTTATCGTTGGTTAACAGTACGTGAACGATAATAATGATCTAACAGCATGAGTTTTCACAGTATTCTCTATCTCTAAGCCAAAAGAAAGCGCACAATGGAACGTGATCTTCGATCATGCAATCGAGTAACACCGTCCTCGCGGCTAGCAGCTCCATCAACGGCCGAGCGCTGATTCTCTGTAGTGAAAAACACCATTAATCAACATGAACATATACTTCCTTCCGAATTGGTAACCGCCTAGTTTAAAAACTGTCTTTACCTTCTGATTCACTCTCGTATTATTTCCTATATCATTAAATATTTACAAAATCACTCAACAAATAATACTCTATGAAATTTTAGAAAGCTTCGTGACATTTAAACATTTCCGCTAGGTATGTTATATTTGCTACAAGCTGAATTAAATAATACTGACTTTATATGCCCAGTTCAGTCCAGGACCTTAGCACGCGTACTCAAATGCCACAGACAATGTTATTTGCAGCACCTTCTGTTAAGAATGGCATCTCTTTGCTTGCCACATGACCATATTAACGCATGTTGTATTGCAAGTTCCTTTTATGGTGTATTATTATTTTAGTAACTCACAGGTTCAGAGTTCATTAGCTCTATGAGCTAATTATTTTAATGTATTTTCTACTAGCACCCATAAGATGACTCTAAAACATGATCTCATCAAGATATTCTCCCAGACTGTCCATTGTTAACACTCAAGAGGTTTGCTCTTCTGTGCGAAAACGGTTGGGATAAATGGATACCGGAAGTTGCTATTGTTAACTGTGTGGTAGCATTCTCTATATAAATGATTGGCATTTTCAGCGTAGAACTTGGACTAGTGTCAGATGAGTGTTGTTGCACAACCGTGCGATGTGAAAGCACACACTTACAATATAGATACATATAATGTTTCATGTCAGAGTAACCCGGTTTATTATATGTGCTTTCATAAAGTACCAGTTCACAGGAAAGACAATAGCAACACGCTTGGTTGTTTAGCAACAGCTTGCAGGTGTAAGATGATGGCGATGATAATGACGTTAACGCGCGTGCTTTACAAAACAACCGTCAGAGAGAGTTAAGTTTAGTTATGTAAGGTGAGCACATTCTTGAACCTCCCAATATTCCATACATCTGAGTGTGTTTTGCTCATGTCTTACCTGCTCACTTAAACGGTAAAATTCACAGACGCGAAACAGCGCTCGCCCAGTTATGCAAGCAGTGACATTGTTTCAGTTAAGTACGAGTCTATGCTGAAAGCCAAACCCAATTCATCAAAAGGCACTAGTACAGTGGATTCCTTCCACCATCGAATAAAACCGGCTAGTAGCGCTCTGAACGTTGAAATGGTGCTAAATTTGTATGAAATTCTCACAACCTTAAGTGCTAACTGGACCTTATCTTTGATAACGTGCACTAAAAGGCACATTAGCAAGTTCTCTCTACATGCCATGTTAATATTGGACACACAAAGCCAGACCCTTTCGAAGAATTCGCGTAATATACAACACTTAAGATGCTGTAAAAATTCTCCCGACTGCCATTCTAAAATTTCTTCTATTATCATTTACGTGGAATCAATCTAATGCAGTATTTAGTGTAGCATATAAGATTATCATAGCAGCAGCTTAAACCCGTTCAGGTTTTCCGAAGAATAGGTTTATTACTACCCACTACCCATAGCTTATTCTATGTGCATAAAAATTATTTTCAAATTCAAATTACGATTTATAAATAAATGTTGAACTAGAATTAGCTAATTTACCCACTATAAAGCATGACTTGCATAATCTGTTCTCTCACATTAATCAATTGTGTCAAACCCATTTGGGCTGGGGTAATTTCCCATCTAAAACCATACGGCCTCGAGTTTGACACCCCTTAATTGGATTTTATTGTTTGCTTATTTATTGTTGCCTGTGATCAAGTGAACAAAATATAAATCAACTAACCTAAACTAAATTACATTATGGTCTAAACATTATTAAAGAAGCGTTTCTTAGTGTGCAATTTACCCCCCCCCCCCTACCCATATAATTGAAGAAATGTTTCTTGTTTTTGCATTTACCTTCCCCTTCCCATATTATTGCACAATGGTTTTTAGAGCTGCATTTATCCCTTCCCCATATTATTGAAGAAATGTTTCTTAGCATTTCATTTACCCCCCTCCCCACCATAACGTATAAAATTTTACGCATATAAACGGCACATTAACTAAATTGCTAAATTGTTTAGGACAGGTCAAAACTATATTCTCCTTTTACTGAAAATTAATGTAACACAAGTAACAATGATTAGCCCTTATGAAATTTCTTTAAAACACGTTGCAAATGTGCAATGTTTGCCACATGTGTAAAATGATGCACATCAAGCCAGTAATCCAGTTCCACCAAAACTTTCCGTAGAACTTCAACACCAATTTATGCGTTAGTTGTAGGTCAATCAGCATCTCTTCAAGTGGGTGGTACAAAGACACGATCCACAATGAAAGCAGAAAGATAAAATTACACGGAATGACATTTGTAAGTGTAACATGCAATGTAGCAGTTCTTGATCCATTTCTCTAGTTCAACGGGCATTTTCCGTCGAAGGTCACAATCCTGTTGAAATACGAAGTTACCATTCTCTTCCTCCAGTTGCAGCACATGAAGATACTTTACTTTTTTGCTGTGGCTACCGCAAAGAACAAGATATCATTAACCTTTTCACTTGCAAAGATACAAAACACGCAGATTTGGAGGGATCACGTTCTCGTTTCTGAATGCGTAGGAATCTTCAGTTCCAAGAATCTTCATTGTCTGTTTACACGTCCTCATGCGTGGATTGTCGCGTCGCCTCCAAAAATCAACTTTTCACAGAAATATGCTTCTTCATTAGCCCACGCAGATTTAAACGAAAGAGTTTAACATAGGTCATTCTTCAGATCATGCAGCAGTTTTAGGCTGTAAGGCATCAATAATGTTTCTCCAGTAACCGTCACAATTTTTTGTTTGTTTTGTTTTGTTTTGTTTTGTTTTGTTTCTCGGTTTGCTTGAGGGGATTTCTGAAATTCCTTGCATAACAAGCACTAACATGCTCCACTTAATTCCATTATCCATTATGGGTGTCCATTCCATTTTCGCTTGCGAAATCTTGAAATTGTTAATAGCATTTTTGTGGTAACTTACCACTGGGTTGGTCTTTTCCAAATTTTGTCCGGTAATGACAACTCACAACTCTTGTTCATATGAACATCACAAAAATATGTCTTCTGTTCTCCCCTCGTCATTTTCTTGAACTATCTCTTATTGGACACAACAGAGAACATGCCAAACCCGAAGGGGCATTTAAAACTTTTAAAGTTTGCTTTCAAATTTTACATTTTGAAAAAAAGAATTACTTCACTCACAAAGAATAGAAATGGAGAACATAATTTTGACCTATCCTGTATATTAATAGAACAGGTTATGCATATCATAGCATATTTATGTTTAATTCTTTATGTTTATAATAGGTTTATTATAACAATGTCTATGCTACACATTCATTTTTATTAAGTGTTTTTCCTTGATAGTGAGTAATACCTCATTTGGTTGAAGAGACGTTTTAATTCTTAGTGTTTCTGAATACTCTAACATGTAGACTAGAGGTCTTTTAATAATTTTTACCATAATAATGGCAGCACTTATTTAATGGCGGTGCTTCCTCGCCATATCGCAGTGTCGTCATAGAGTATATGTGGTATTTATAAGTGTGACTACGCCACTAATCACCCTCCCACACTCTGATAACACTGCTGCCTCCGTCTAAGGTAGGTTTTCCGCTGTTCATTACAGATGTCCTCTTAAAAAAATATTACTTCAATTTATTTTTTAGTTCTTTCCAAGGAAGCGTAGAATAAGCACCCCATTATATTTTCCAATAATACCAAGTATTCTATTTAAAATGCATATTAGCACACTGAAAACAATAGATACATGCCATAAAACTGGTAGCGTATAAAAAAAATCTGGTTATATTTTTCTCGCATTCAAAGTGAAATGCAATATTATAAAATTTAAACATAGTTTTACATTTCCCTTAAAACTACATTACTTGCATACCTGTTTTGATATAATGCATCTGTGAGATATATCTTTGAATGTATTGCTTCTTGCCTACAAAGTTGTATTAACAGGAATTAACACTTGACTTCACAGTCTAAGTTAATCATTTTCCAACAAGTTGTTTACTGCAGCTTTGCTCCACATCATTAACTTGTCCAGATTCATTTTAAAGGTTCAAGAAAGATTCCGTAGTTGTGAATTTACAATCACAAACATGGCCATTTGATTTTGCCTGTGTAATTTATAACTGAAAGATAAAAAACATTCTTCATAAACCGAGTTTACTGTTATTCCTCACAAATATTTCAAACAGTATATTTCCTTGTAACAATGCACCACACAATTTTAAAACAATTCAAAAAATACTTTGTATGTGTGTGCATATATGGGAAATATATGAACTAATCTGAAGTCAGAAAAGCTATTACGTTGAATGTTGCACTGTGCTAAAGCAGATCTAGACAAACTTGAGATGATGAACCATATGTACTTGAAGCTTAGATTTTCTCTTGGGGTTGAAAAGGTCTCTCAATATCATTTTTGGACAGGCTTTTTTTTTTAATTAAAATGACAATTATGTTGTCCAGATTCAAGTTGTTTTGTGGTGAAGTTAAAACATGTTGTCCGTTTCATAAGGTGATGGAAATCATAGGGAAATGAACTTTGGAAATATATAATGATAATATTGTCATGTAACGTGAAAGTCTCAAAACGATGGTGAAGACAGCGTCAATATGTACAATAATGAACATCCGATCTCGATTGTTATCTAAATATAAGTGCTATATATAGAGTGAGGGAATAAATGTATCATTTCAAATATTTGCAAAACCCCAAAAGCTCATTCGGATAAAAGTGATTAATATAGGATTGCCATATGCCACAGAATTTGAGAACGAAGGTCACCATTTTTAATGCAGTTGAACAGAAATCTGGAAAATTGCAATAGCTGGCCAATATAAGTTTCCTGGGTACACACTTTTTGAATGTATGTTTCTTACTTCTAAGGTTAAAGAGATTATGTGGGTTCCGAAGTCAAAAGTTTCAAAGGGTGGTCGCATTGATCCACCAGAGCCTAAAAGATTACTTGTGTACATGGTGTGAACTTCTTTCTCAACATTTTCATTGGATAATGCTGAAGACAGTACCTGTATGGGATAATGTTGAAATTACTCTCAAATGGATGAGAGAAAATACATCTTGCAAACTATATAGGATTCTTTTCTTTAACCAGATGGTCAAATTGAAAAGTTTCTTGTCGAACAAAAAATAATATATGCTTTGAAACGATTTTCTTTCTTCAATGTTTGTGTCTGTGAAGCAGCATTCAGAATTGGTAAAAAATAGAAGTGTTTTACGACTATAAGTAAAAATTTATTCTAGTTCTTGTTTATGCAATTTATTTATGCAAATTAAACTGGAATCCTGAAGTGGCCTCTGTTCATATTAAGTGAATAAATAATATTTGTAATATGCTTTGTTCTAATACAAGGTCCGTTCAATACAGAATAATCCATTTTTACATGCATAAATTCTTTCGCTAATTTATAGCTAATATTTTGTTAGCTTAATGAGTAATGTGCACGTGGGATTAGTATCACTGTTGTCACTTCCAGTACTCGCACTTGAGAAGCGTACAAGTTCACTTCCACCTACAGCAAAATGGATTTGCACGAGACGAATAATATGCTGCTCTAAAGTGAATGTTAATCTGAGGCCTGTGCAATGTTACAAAAGACCATCGGAGAGTTTGTTCTTCCTTGTAGCAAAGTTCAAAGATGATTTAAAGGATAGAAGCAATCAGTTTCTAAGGTGGACACGACGTTATTTTTCTCTAATGGAAGAAAACATCAACACCTCTGCTGTCATTGTGAGGGAGGTTCTTCGAAAAACATTAGGAACACTTTCAGAATTTAAAATTTTATACTGGGTGCCACCCACATGTTGGAAACTTTATAAAAAAAAACCATGAGATGTGTTTAACATGGTGGGTTTCAATGCTGCTGATTTGCTGATTCCCGAACAAAATGACGTTCGCATGCAGTTAAAGATATTGTAAGAAGACGCGTAGTTTCTTCCACAGGACTGATGAAATTTGACTACATAAATTTCGATTCCGAGAGGTAACAGCAAAGCTATGTGTGGAAATCTGTATAAATGCACACACACAAATAGAGAGAGAAGAAGGAAAGGAACTGCTTCTTCTGGGAAAGTTGTGGTCATCACATTTTCCCATATCCAAGAAAAGATTTACTAGGATGTACTGTAAACTGGGCTAGGTATACTACAGATGTATTGAAAACTCTGCAAAGCCATATCACGCAAAAAGGCCACATTACCGTGCAACAAGCTGGATGCTGCATCACGATAATGCACAACAACGATCCAGTAGGATCGTTTCCTTAAATTGAGGAAACCCTTTTATGGAAGTCATTTTTCAATATCATATGCAGTGATGAAGACTGCAGAGACGATTGTAAAAAAAATCTGCCAAAATGGTTTCCAGTATGTCTTTGAAGACAGGCAGAAACGCCGGGACAGGTGTATTGGAGCCAACGGGGACTACTTTGGGAAAGATCATACAAATTATGAAGGTAAGTAAACGTACATGTTTTTATTATTATTATTATTATTATTATATTATTATTATTATTATTTTAAAATGCTTTCAACATTTAATCTGTTTTAATTTAATTAATCTGTTGTGTTACATAAAGTGTACTGGAGTTTCATTTTTGTTTTCATTGTAACAACCCTAGTTTAACGGCACAATGTAATAACACATAGCAAAACTGTGCAACATCCCTCGTGCAGGCCTGAAATTGCATCATCTGCCAAACTGCATCGCTTCAATTAATTAACAGCTCCTAACAAAGTATTTAAATGTAAATACGGTTAGTAACTGTACCAACCGAAACGAAAAACAAAATCTTGAAAGAAATACAGTCCAACAGATAAAAACTACAGTATTATAAATATCAACCATGTATGATAGCAAGAGAGATGTCACGACCTGAACGCTTAACAATGAATAATTATTTAATGCAATGTTGCCAAACGTGCCTATCTGTCGCCATTGTGGCAGCTTTTCTATGTATAGTGCGCGAAGAAATTTTCGTTTGGCTATTTTCTGGTGCATATAAAGTTACCTGGTGACCCCCCTCCCCACTCCTTTGAAAAAAATAGCATCACAACTGTCACAAAGTTACATATAAATATATTGGACCATATAACATGGAATACTGAACATATGAAAACAACCACGGAGTTTCCAACAGTATACCGTAGTCTTGTGATATTTCATAGTTTCAATATTAATAATTTATATCAAATTGCTTTAAAATGTCCTTCTGAAAGGCATTAGGCATCTGCAAACTTGACTGATTCCCAGACTCATGTGGTCACTGTAACAATATTAAGATTAATGCGTGGAATCGATAAGTAAAATAAAAATTTGAATAAATAACTGGTTTTTAGACTCAGTAAGCTTTAAGTTAATAAAGTTAACAATACATTTACGCAGTTAATAATCGGAGGAATTTAGCAATTAGGCAGGCTTATTAACATTTACATTTGTTAGGTTGCTGTAGTGAAGTTAACTCTTGTAGAGAAACTACTGAATATAATAAGAAATTAACATCGAACAAAGAATGGAAGAAGAGTGGTACGCTAGATATAATTTTCAGTTTTCTTTACATTAATGTTCAATTACGACTTTTTTAGTATTAGGATTAACACGCTTATTCACTGCTGAATTAAGTTTCTAACCAATTTATTGTGTATTTCTCCATGATATTGTTTATTTTTCATTTCCTTTTATGTGATATGCGACTACTTTTGGCGACTTATTGGTGTAAAGCTACGACAAAGCTCAGAAGGCATCTGGCAATTCTGGTTTAATGTCATATTAAATATTGTGGTCTAAGAAAACTGTAGCAAGAGATATTTTTTTAAACAAACGACAGATCAAGAGTATATTATTATGAACCAGAATACAGTTTCGCCGATATGCCAATAGTTGGAGCCAAAACTTGGAGTGCCACATAATATTAGGGATAAAAACAAAATCCGATAACATCGTAGCGAAAATGACTTCGTCCTAGTAGGTAATAACAATGGAGGAACCAACAGCGTTATAAAGGTTAGCAGGCATAGAGAACAACAATCATTGAAGAAATGTTAGAAAAACAGGCTTTAAATGAAATGGAATATTCGATCAGGAAGTAAATATCTCAAAACACAGAAACATTAGATATATTAAAGAATGTACAAAGCAAGGAAATAAAAAACCAAGCATTTTCACATTTAGTGAAACATGATAGCAGACTGCATTAAGACTGGAGTAAATATGAAGTATTGTGATTAAATTATAAATGCATTACATTTGTAGGGAAAAATAAATTACAAAATTATTATGGATATGTTATTCATATTGTGGGATGATTTTATTACCATCTCCGATCGCCGTTTTAAAAGGATTTTGACAAGTCAAATAGTTTAATTTACATAGTAAGAAACACAAGTTTGGGATATCGCGGGAAAAACTATCTTTAAGTTACACGTGAAGAGACAATTTCATGATCTCAGTATCGAAAGTGTATGCCAAACATTAGATATCTAAATAATAACTGTACATAAAGTTACTATATTGACAGTTCTGCAAATTTTGTATGCAAATTCCAGTTTAAAGTAATATGTTAAAGTAAAAGAAAATATAGCACTAATAACTAATTACAGAATATGTGGAAAGTATCGAAGTTCTTTGGTTCATTTATATCGGTTAAGATAGGAATGAAAACAACAAAACCCAATTCTACTATTGACTAATACATGGCACCAGAATAATATGGACATAAATAAATAAATGTAGTTATTTAAATATATATCTTTCACTGTTTACTGTTCACGATCAAATAGTAATAAATTTAAAAAAAATATTAATCCCAAATTAAAATCTCAAAAGAAACCTCTCTGAAAAACAGAATTACTAAAATGTTGAAAACTCGACAGCTAAATAAATAATAGAAATATGAAAAAGCATTAAGATACCACATCTGAGTTTCACTGTATCATAGGCAATAGGGGCAATATTGCCTATTTCCCAAAAGGCTTGGTTATTAATAAATGATTAAAAGAAGGTAACTGTAATTCAAGAAAATATCATCTATCATACCGGTGCTCCCAGAATATGTCCTTGCAGCTAGCACCGGGTTTAGCATTTCGGTCTTCCCCGCTCACGGCCGTCTACTGGCCTGTCCTTGAACTTCCGAGCACTCAATAGTCTAGATTCATTCCTAAGATGGCAAGACAGTTGACTTTAGAGATATATCGTTATGTGTGTAAATGCTATGATAAATACGAAATCAGCTCATCGCATTCATGAGGAATTTATTCGAAAGTTCACTTGGAATTTGTGTACTTCCTCACGACCTTGTGAAGAAAGTTCGGTGCAAAATAAGAAACATATACAGTTTTAATAGAATACAAATTAGGGAAGTATTGAATGTTCGCAAACAAAATCACTACCGAAATTAGCATAAGTTGCGGTTTCTGTGCCTTCTGCATATAAAGAAAGAAAATTGTTAAAAACTGAAACTTTACAAGTGTACGCATGTCCAGAGAATGTGACGTTATTGTGAGTGGTTTATTTCATTAGTGACTTAAGGATTAATCCACCCACTTGTTGGTATACTTTCAACGAGGTGTTGTTCCACCAAAATGTTCGTGTGAACACACACCATTCACTATTGGTGTTCTGAAAGTCCAAATTGTATAAAAGAAAGTCATCTTTATGGTAGGAAAATTGCACCAAGATGCATAATCGGTCCTATTTCTTACAAGCTGGCAGTAAATTAGAGGGATACTGAAATGGCCCCTTTTCCCAGGTTTTCCTCTGTCCTTATAAATGGCAAATGCCAGGAAGATACCCTAAACTTAGGCCTGAAACGCTTGCTTCCTTAAAATAAAATTCATTTTCAATCAATATCATTTCATCTCGTGCATCATCAGTGTCCACATAAGTATAAGGCTGTATTTCCACAACGTGAACTGTGTTAATGTTCATTCTGTCTTTTTACTGCAATTTCATATGACTGACATTTTTGTATGAGCAATTATTTCACAAGTATTTTAAGTTAATAGTATTAGCATAATCTTTATAGTATATTTGAAAGGCATATCATGTGCCCTTTTGTCGTACAAGAAAAGAAGAGGAGTCATATTAGTGGGTTCAATAAGATTCCACCACTCCTCATACAGTAGAGGAGATAATGGGTAAAATTGGGTTAGTGGTTGAGGATAGAGAGTGATTAATGCTGGGTATGAAACTCGCTCCCCAGACCTAACAGTCTGTTCTTCAAGCTATCTCACAAATAAAAATCACAGAGTAATTAAGAAAGGGGGGGGGGAAATTAAGGAAAACATATGAAATGAAATGAAACATTACAACCTAAATCGTGTCAAGCGGAATGTATTTAGCCGGTACAACGTTTGCTTAGCTGAGGGAGGACGATATTTCCAGCATTTGCTATAAGGTAAGATTTTATATAGGGAGTGAAGTCAGAATACAGGCTCTGCCGATATGTCCATCCACAGAGATGCAAAACCTCTTGCGAGCGAAATGGTTTATATGGAAGCTGTCTGTAAGATCAAACCAAATTCAGCACAAGTTAATAATTTCTCATTATTTTTTTAAATATTTATGATATCTCAATCTTATTTTTTCAATACATAAAAATGTGTGGTATTTATGAATTATGAATTCATTAAATCCTAGATCTTGGGTTGAAGAACAAATATAGTTAAAAAATTAAGCTGCTAGAAATGTAAACATTTCCCGCATTATCCTTTGGTACATTTGATAAATTAATCATTAATTAAGGGCATAATTCCAAATTGCTATTTGTTTATATCAATAAAAGGGGTAATAAAATGCCTGTTGAAAATTATCGGCCAAACATATATATGTGAATAAAATATTATGTAGTAAGTTAATAATACATTATATATGAAACTTATATAAAGGAACATTAAACTAGTGACCGGCTTTTGAGGCTTTACATATCGACAATTAGTGCAGTGCAATGATAAACTGGGAAAGGATTATTTTTTTAAAGGAAGGAAGCGTTTCAAGCCCAAATTTTAGAGTACCTGCACGGCCATTTATGAGGACTAAAAAAACCTAAGGGAGGACTGTGGGAATAGAACCCCGCACTCATGAGTACGAGCCTTAACGACCTCCGCCACCCATGGAGGTAATAATGGCGAAAGTATTAAACTATCACCATTTATGTAAAATTACTGTAGTATTAATATTGGCATTTACATGCAGAAAATTTGTTATTGGCACCAAATTCAATGTAAAAATTCTATTCACCAACAAAAACTGGGAGTGCTAAGCCAGCAGTGGTAGAGAGAGGTTGTGCATGAAGCTACTAGCTAGCTCCTGGAGTTAAAGGAAAAACGGATTAAATAACAATGGGAGTGACTAATGGGAACCAAGCTATCATGGAAGAGATTTTATCTAGAGAAAAGGATATGGACAGGAGATTAGGAAACAAACTGAATGGAGTATAAAGAGAAGTAATGGAAATTAAGGACCATATAAGATATGAAGTGCGGAATGTCAGAAGAATAGAGGGCATGGAAGAGAGATATCGAAGGTTTAATTTAGTTATTGCGGGAATCAAGGAAACGAATGAAGTGGAGCGTGGCCAATACAAGAAGTTAGAGAGTTTGGAAGGAAAATTAGGGATGGTATTACAGGGATGGGAGATTGGTGATGCTTTCAGAGCTGGGAGACCAAGAGGAAAAAGAATCACAGGTGTGAGATTTACATACGTGCAGTTCGCATCTGAAGTCCTAAGGAAAGCCAAGCAATTAAGAGGATCTGATATTTTTATCAACAAGGATTTATCGGTGGAACAACGAACTTTTAAGAAGAAATTAATTCAACAAATGAAAATAACAAGATCAGAGGGGAAACAGGCTTTCATTCGCAATTTACGTTTGTGAATTGATGGGCAGATGGTGGCTGTGCAGGAAAGTGATATACGTGACATAAGACCGCGTCAAAAGGAAATGAATCAGCGGGATACATCGATTACCGTGAGGCCGGAAACGACACTGACGGGAAGTCCAAAGGTCGGGCAGAAAGCAGCCTATCAGCACTAGAGAATGCACCGTCTGAGTTGAACAAGTGTGTGAGACGAAGGAGGTGTAGCAAAGATTGCGTCAGACGAGAGTGTGGATGATGACGTAGCGAGTACTTCACGAAGGAATGGCGTTAGAGCGACAGAAACCAGGAAAGCGGAATGGTAGAGAAGGGAGAAAATACGGCTAACACGTGGACTGACGGGGAGAAGGAAGGCGTGGTCGGAGAGCAACGAGGGCGGGACGGAAGAGGACAGCATCATATCTATCCACTCCAAATGGCAAGTATACACCTGAAAAATATAGTCAACAAAGGGAGACAGCGGTTAAAATTATGCCCGCCCATCCTTCGCAGTAAGTCCCTTAATATTAAGAGCAAGTTAATTTTATATAAATCGTTCACATTGTCTGTGATGTTATACGCCTACGTGGCCTGGGCCCGCGCGTCCAAGTCGGCCCTAAACCAACTCCAAGCAGTACAAAACCTCTCGCTACGGAATGCAATGAGAGGCCCCTCCTTAAAAAAAAAAAAAAAAAAAAAAAAATGCACGAGACGGGCACGCCTACTGTAGAGCTAGCAATCGAGAGGCGGGCCAGGCGTACCCCACCCAGAGGATCCGCCGCCATTGTAACCCCTCCATCGCTTGCATCGGGAGGGGAGAGCCAATGCACAGGAAACAAACGCATTCGGCAGTTTTAGAAGGCAATTAAATGGCAGTGGAAATGTAAATGTGTGTTTTTAGGTACATTTTCTGATCAAAAACACCCCCTCCAAAAAAAAAACTCTCACACATCAAAATACGGGAACTAATAGTTTTCTGAAAAACTTTATAAGGACATTACAACACTGTTCTCGTGAACCACAGGTAGGGTCCCGTATGGATGTTGATAAACCCGCCATAAATGTATATTGGTAACTGACAATTATAAACAAAAAGTAAATTCCATCTGTAAAGCTCGGCCCCAATGTACTGGCTCCAGGTATTTTGTAAATAAATAAATAAATCCAAATACTCGTGCTAGACAAAGAAAAGGCTGCAACTATAAGAGAGGGAATCGAGCTACGGAGCAAGAAAGTGTTAAGAGAAATTTAGAAACAGAAAGGAATCGCAATAGGGTAAGGGGGAAGTAAGGAGGTTGGGATTTTGGAACTGTGAAGGTTTAAAAAATAAAATGTATATAGGGGAGTTGAAACAATTACTAGGAAAGATAGATTACTTGGCAGTAGTAGAAACATGTCTAATGGAAGTGAATGCAGAGATGGGTGATTTTACATAGTTTGGAATAAAAGAAGTGGTGGCAAAGATGGGGAGACCCTCGAGAGGCTTGGGCTGTTTTTGTTAGGAAATCGTTGAGAAAAGTAAGAAGAGAAACATGGACAAGGTCAAAAAATGCGTTGTGGGTTGCACTGCTTGGTAAGTTGATATATGAAAATATCATATACCTAGGAGTAGTGTATAATCCACCAGGATCCTCACAGTACCATAACCCTGATCTGCTTAAGCAACTGGAAAGTGATATAGAGAATTTAAGAGAGAAGTATATGAATGCAGAGATTAAAATAGTGGGGGATTTCAACATCAGAGTAGGTGAGGGGGATGTGGACTTTGGGACTGATATGGTATGGGACAATGAAATAATGATTAAAAAAGATATAGTAAGGCATAGCAAAGATAAGTACAGTGATAGAGGTAGTGAACATTTTTTGGAATTTTGTGAAGTGAATGCACTGGATATTCTCAATGGTAAATGTGGCGAAGATGTATTAGGGGAATTTTACTTTTGTTAATAAAAATGGCCAGTGTGTTATTGACTATGTATTATGGCCAATCAACTTTGTTGTGAGCAATTTTAAGATATTTAATTTTAATTTTAGTAGTGGTCATTTTCTATTGGTAGTGGATATAAAAATTCAATCAGAGTATGTAATAGATAGTTCAGAAAAAGGGATAAATGGTATTAGCCAATACACTACTTTTAAATGGAAGGAGGATCACAGAAATAAATTTAAACAGACTCTGGAATCAAAGTATAGTCAAATATACCAACATGGAATAAGCTATATGTTAAAAAATAATGAAGTAGAGAAGGCAACAAATAGCATAAATACATTAATGCAAAGAGCTGGAGACGGGATGAAAAACAGGATGGGAGTTAAGCATAGGGGTGAAGAGTGGTATGATGATGAATGCAAAGTAACAAAAAAGTGCTGAAGCAAATGCTGATAAAATGGAGAGAGACAGGGGATGAGGAGTCTAAGAAAGAATATTTAGATGGGAAAATATTTTATAACTTGATAGAGGGCAAGAACCATGAGTGGAGAAGGAAATTGAGAAGTATTTAATCAGGATAATTAAGTGAAGGAAATATTAGTAGGATGTGGAAAATGTTAAAGGTAACTTATAACATATTTGTAACTAAATCCAACATAAATCCAGGAGAATGGACAAGATATTTTATAACTCTTTTTGGAGACCATAGTGGTTTAAAAACAATGCCACGGTTAGAAGTAGAAATGGGTTATATAGAAATGTTGGATAGTGAGGTGAGGGAAGAAGTAGTTAAACAAGTGAAATTAATGAAAAAGAATAAAGCAACAGGAATAGATGGTATCCCACCATAATTTATAAAAGAATGGTGGTGTGATGTAAACAGAGTTAAAATATTCGTAGGACTGTTTAACTTAATTATGATAAAGGAAAGTGTACCAGACAGTTGGAGGAAAGTAATCATTTACCCAATATACAAAGGCAAGAAAAGTGTAGATATTCAAAAAAATTAGAGGTATTACATTATTGTCAAATGTTGTTAAAGTTTTACAGGCATTTTGACAAATCGGTTACAAAATTGGGTTGAAGAGTATAAAATGATTTCAGAATTCCAAATGGGATTTCGCAGGCGAAAACGCACGACAGATAATGTGTTCATTACTAAAACATTAATGGATAAGTATTTAAAAGATAACAGAGGAAAACTGTACATGGCATTTGTTGACTTAGAGAAAGCGTGTGATTCATAGAGTTAAAATTGTTATGGGATAAATTACTTAGTAAGGGAGTAAGTTGTCTAATCGTGAATATTCTTAAAGCATTATAAAAGAGAAATACCTTCAGCGTGAAAGCTGGGGAAGGAATGGTAACAAGAGAAATAATTCAAGAGAAGGGGTTGAGACAAGAATGTATGTTAAACCCAGTAATTAATTTGTTTATTGATGACATTTTAACAGAGATAAAAAAGAGTAACAATTCATTGCCAGTTATTAATAATGTCATAATTCCGGGGTTATTATTTGCAGATGATTTAGTTGTTGAATCCATCTCAACAATTGGCTTAAAGCAATCCTTGCAGCAAATATACAAATACTGTAATGATTGGGACTTGAAGGTAAATCGGGAGAAGACTCAAATAGTAGTATTCAAGAAAGGAGCAAAATTGAGTAACTATGAGAAGTGGAGGAAAGGAGATAAAGAATATAAGGTAGTTAGGGATTGCATTAATCTAGGAGTTAAGATTGATGGGGGTGGCAAATGGGAAACACACCAAAAAAAAAAAAAGCTTGGCAGAAGGGAAAGGAGCAATGGCAGCAGTTAGAGGTTGCAAATATAAAATACCAGATATAAATGTTAAGTGGCTGCAAAAAATGTATAGTATGGTATTGAAATATGGGACTGGAAGGGGGATGGGAAATTGTGGATGTTGTGCATAGGATGTTTTGTAGAGAAATTTTAGGTGTTCTGAGTACAACAGCAACGGAAGTTATACAAATTGAAATGGGAAGAGTGGCAAGGTTGGGTGTGATTATGGAAAGAGCTCTCAAATATTGGTTCAGAATCCTAAACTTAGATGAAAGAAATTTGTTAAGGAAATGCTTAGAATTTCAAGAAAAGAGCCTAAGGAACAAGTAGAGTAATAGTCTTAGGATAATTCTGGAGAACAATGGAATCGGGGACATTTGGGGGAGGAGGGAAAACAATGGAATGGGGGACATTTGGAGGAGGAGGGAGAATAATGGAAAGGTTTTTTTGGAAAGCAGTAAGAAAGAGATTGGAAGATATAGAAATACAAAAACTAAAAGGAATAAGGAAAGGTTTTCCTTAGAATCAGTGCCCAATATGTGGGGCAAAGGAAAATGTGGAACATATAGTGTTTGAATGCAAAGGGACGGGATTCTGGAGGAAAAAGTTTATAAACGAGAAATGGTTTAAATTAGATAGAAAAATAGCCTTTATGAAAATCTTTAGAAAAGATAGCAGGAATGTAGGAGAATTCCTGAGTAAAACTAAAAATAAATAAATGGAATTGGGTACTAAGAAGGGAAGTAAATACAATAATTTTAAGGTTATATTAGGATGTAGATAAAGGTGATTATGGTTGGGAGTGGGTTATAATTTTATTAAATTCGAAATGCAGTATTTGAGAAATAAAGTCATTATTAGTTTGTATAGGCTGTCGCTAGCTATAATGGTATAGGGTAGAGCAATGAAAAAATTTTATTTAGGACCTTGGATTGGGTCGGAGCCTGGTCCCCTGGAATTCCAGTAGGCTGCTGCTGATGAATCGGGGACTGGGGACTGGGGACTGATGCATTCATGGGGTGGAAATGTTGTATTGTTCATTATAATAGGATTTGGATAAAGGTGATAGAATAAAACTAATTATGGTATTTATATTTTTTGTAATTGTGAGGGGGCATATCCTAAAATGGCTCGGGCCAGATAGGTGGAGGCCCCCTGGTAGTTTGTTCTTAGCATCTCAATAAATTTAAATTTCAACAAAAACTAATATTTCACTACCGCTGTAATTGCCGGCAACTAAAGCCGTCCATTAGCGGCCTGTTACAAATATGATATTACTGTAAAAATTTGCTAAACCACATGTATTTTAATCTGTGAGGGGAAGTCCATTTGGTGACTATTTCAGTATAAATTATATTTTTAAGGCTATTTTCACTACGGCATTTGGGTTGTCAACTGGCGGCAAACGCAGCAATGCAGACGGTGAAAATATGAAGAAAATATTAATGTAAAAAGTATTTAACTACTCGTTCTATTTATAGAAATTAGAATTGGGAGCTTATTTTTAGTTTGAAACAATCCCACATAATTTCACCACAGGCATTCATGCTGTTTCCTGGCGTCTACTGAAACTATGAACCAACTATTATTAATGAACTATTACTAAATTACTAGATTTGACATATGTTTCAAAAAACAACAGCATAAACGCATATTTCAATCTATAAAAACGGGACCAAATTATACTTAATTGAATAAACGGAAAGGAAGAAAGAAATTTAACTTCGGGCATTAGGATTGTCACTGGCCGGAAATTGGATAAGTCAGTACACGTGAAATTATGCACAAAAATATATAAATGTAAAAAATGAATAAACCAATATTATTGTGATAGTATTAAGCAACATAGTCCTTGGCACCTGTATAGTTTTAAAAATGAGGTGATTTAATTAAACGTCTTGTCCGTCGAAGTAAATTCCGCTACCTGCATTTGTGCCATCACCCTAAAATAATTGACGTAGACAATA
Source organism: Metallyticus violacea (assembly GCA_030762175.1). Classification (NCBI taxonomy): domain Eukaryota; kingdom Metazoa; phylum Arthropoda; class Insecta; order Mantodea; family Metallyticidae; genus Metallyticus; species Metallyticus violacea. The sequence continues at coordinate 101,135 of CM060839.1, forward strand.
TGAAAAAATATAAAAACCAAACATTATTATATAAAAATACAAACCGTACTAGTATAACCATTTATGGAAAAGTTGGCCAGAATAAAATGCATAAAAACGAAGCACGTATTACATTTAAACCGCGAGAAATATTTTCACTCCCAGCATTCACTATGTCTTCTGCCGATAATTGGAGATGAGCAACATTGTTATTCTTGCAGAGAAATTGGGTTCTTTTTGCCTGTTCGAATAAAAAATTCAGCGAATTAGTTAAATTTTCACGGCAATAACAACATTTAAACTATCGGCATCCTGAATGTCACTGGCCGGTAGCTGAAGTTGTGCTGTATCGGTGATACTACAAACCAAACATTGTTGTCCAAATTAAATAAAGTCTAATACTGACATCTATGCGATTAATAATGATGATGATGATGATGATGGTGATTATGATGATGATAATAATAATAATAATAATAATAATAATAATAATAATAATAATAATAATAATAATAATAATAAGGTCGTTTTTGCATATTTCAATGCATAAACACTGTAGCCCAATTACACTTTCACTGTAAGAAGAGAAATTTCCGTACTGACATTCGGGCTATTAGTGAAAATCACCTAAATATGAGTAGCATACCTTAAAAAGGAGGGAGGGGGAGAGAACTTAGTCTTGTAATTTATGTGAATCAACATGATTTTAAGCTCCTATTTAAACGTAAAAATGAGTGATCTTAAATTTCCACAGCAAGAACTGAAATTTCGCTACCAGCATACAGACAGTCACCTGCCGACTACTATGGCAATGAGCTCGGTGAAATTTCTAACACAGTAATATAATGTAAAACAATTACCAAACTACTAGTATTATCACCTACATAGCAAGAACTTCAATACCGATATTGCGAATGTCACTTGCCGGAACTTAGCAGTGAAACATAGGTGAAACTATGCAAATATTTATGTAAAAAGTTACTGTGGGCCTAGTATTGAGATATAGGTGAAGCAGTCGTGGTGCCCATTTCGGTGTATAAAAATGGAAACCCATTTATTTTTCAACCGATAAAAAAAGAACTTTCAATAACGGCTTTCGGGTTGTCAGTGGTAGGCAGCTGAATATTGGCAGAATCGCTAATATTACGAAACAAAATGTATACATTTGAACAATTAAAAACTGGTATGTCAATTAATTATGGATTTCATTAGCGATTACTGAAGCTTGCATATCGGTTAAATTACGATCTAAATGTGCTGTATGGCTTAAATTAAAACTAAACTATATTAATTCATACAATAAACTACTAGAAATGTCATTTATGTGAATAAATATAGTTTTTGGCTTCTATTTATAGGCAAAAGTTGAGTGATCTAATTGCATTCTTTCAGAAACGACTGAAATTTCACTACTGGCATACGAGCTTGTCACCTGCCGGATATCAAAGCAGTGGAGTATCGTTTGAAATACAAACCAAATACTATTACTGTAAAAAACAATTACTAATATACTAACATTGTCATCTATACAGAAATTCCTCCTAGTTCAACTTAAATATACTAATATCCAATTACAGTTCCTGTACAAGAACGAAAATTGTACTACTGGCGGTGTGGATGGTACTACTAATAAATAGAAAGGTATAAAATTACTAAACTAGTAGCATTAACAGCTATGAGAAGCCATTGACGCCTATATTAATGTACAAAATGACGACATATTTCAAACACTAAAAACGAAGTTAAACTAATGGAATTCCGGTTCTCACTGGCAGGCAGTTGAAAATGTGCACAATAAGTGAAATTACCTACTCATAGTAATTTAAACAATTATTCAAGCAATACTACTGCATTATGTTAATCAAAATAATGTTTGGCGGCTACTTAAAAGTAACAAAATGTTAATGGTTTTTTTAAAGAAAAATATCTAAATTGTCACTTGCGGGCTACTGAAGCAAACTAGGACCACTAGGACCACATATTAATAATACAAATTTTACTGAACGATTAGTATTACTTTATATGTAGAGAAACAGAATCTAGTTCCTATTTCAAAGAATAATCACGATAAACTAATTATATTTCTATCACAAAAGAGATGTTAAGGTGTTTATTTTAAAAGCATTCTGAGCACTCGTCTGAGCCACTGGGAAAGAATTAAATAGAACTGCTCAAGCACTCTTTCTCACCGGACACAGTTTCTTTTACGATTATCACGCGCGATACAAATTTTATAAATAACTAAATCCTTAGCGTTGCTGGTTTTTTTTTTTTTTTCCTCCCCATGACACCTTCACACTAATTTCACCGTGATGACTTCAAACTTAATAATTTACTCGTCTGAGTGACAAAAGAACAAATATTTAACTAAAACAGAACACAGCTTGAGACTCGTTGAATTACTAGCAACTTCCTGAGATATTTGAATCGATGAAATATTAGCAACTGTGTAAAAACGCCCCATGTTATCGCTTGAAGACCTATTTGCGATTCCACGAACCGTTTCCAACTCCCCGAATACCCCAGAAATTTGGTCATATAGCATTCTTAAAGCGTCATGATGCTTGTACTCAAAATAACATTCTAGAAACTCCCTATTGGCTAGATAGCTGGATTTCAAAACATTCTGGAAGCTAGATTCGAAAACAAGCCTTCTGACTAACCACAATTCCCCTTTAGTTTACTTACGAGAGTCGAAGCTGGGTAACCCGCTTCAAGTATTAATGTAAACAATTACCAAATACTAGTATTGTCATCTCTATAAAGAAATTGGGTAAATTTAGCAATGTTCAATTTAAAAATATGAAGTAGATAATAATGGTGAGAAAGCATCTGTCCTCTTCTGCTCTTTCCTCACTTCAAGAACTGCGATCTCGAAGTCCTGGTTCCTTGTAAATGAATGTTTTCAGGAAATAGCTCGCCTGGGATGAAAGAAATGTTGGAGGTGGCACTGGTAAGAGTTTACTCCGGCGTCATATTTTTTGACGATGTTTATTTGTCGTCGTCACAAAAATACACGATTACAGTATCTTCCGAAGATGAGAGAGAGAGAGAGACAGAGACAGAGAGAGTGTTTCAACCCAAAACTAGTGATGTCAATATTCACTTCCCGCGTCTAATGGGACCTGGTGTCAGACAACAAAGTTATTAGATCAGCCGTGACATTCAACGGCAGTTTTACTAACGGTGAATGTCACGTTAGTTTCCGCTACTTTATAACCATGAGGGCGCCTCTCCTATAACCATGTTGTACGAGATCTAATCCTAATACTTCTGTCTATCACTATCGTTGTATTATTACTTTTCATCTATTCTCGTGTAATTACTGTTTATCACTACTTACTGATCATGCACTCCGGTGTGTCATTACTAGGCTTAAATATATTCTTTTTAATCAGTGACTGACTAAACCTGGGGGTAAAAAATGACTTATTTAGTGACTGACTGAACCCGGGGTAAAAAATGACTAAATACTAATATTGTCACATATTTGAAGAAACTAGGTAAGTTTAGCCTTGTTCAATTTAAAAAAGTGAATATTAGTGGTGAGAAAGTGTCTGTCCTCGTGTGCTACTTCCTCACTTCCTTCAGGAACTGCGATCTCGAAGTCCTGGTCCCCCTTGTAGCTGGATATTTTCAGGCCGTGGCTTGCCTGGGGCGAAAGAAATGTTGGAGAGGGCAATGATAACAGATTACTCCGGCGTCAGATTCATTGACGATGCTTATTTGTCATCGCAGAAATACACGGTTACAATATGTTTCGTGGATAGAGCGTTTGAACCCAAAATTGGCGATGTCAACATTCACTTCCCGCGTCTAATAAGACCTGGTGTCAGACAGCAAAGTTATTAGATCAGCTGAGACATTCAACGGCATTTTACTAATGGTGAATGTCACGTTAGTCTGGGGAACTTTATAACCATGAGGGCGCCTCTCCCTTGTCCGTGATCTCATACCTAATATTTCTATCACAAGCGTCATATTATTACTTTTCATCTATTCTTTTATAATTACTGTCTAACCCTACTCATTGATCATGAACTACGGTGTCTCAATACTAGGCTTAAATACTACTACTTTTTATTTACTGATTGACTGAACCCGACGTAAAAAATTACTAAATGCCAGTATTGTCATACTATTTGAAGAAATTGGGTAAATTTAGCTTGTTCAATTTAACGTGATCCAATTTCACTGCAAAAACGAAAATATGACTGCCGGCATCCAGAATGTCACTTGCCAGCAGCTGAAGCAATACGGCATCGGTGATAATACGAACTTAATATTATTAATATAAAAATGTACTGAAGGTTTAGTAATGAAATTATGTGGAAAAACAAGAGTATTTGCACCTATTTCAGTGTATAAGCACGATGGTCCAATTACATTGCAATCCTAAGAAGTTGTACCACGAGCATTCAGGCTGTCACTAGTAGGCAATGGAATATATGCATTATAGCTAAAATTAGGAACAAAATTGCTTATATTAAACAATTAATTAATATCATTGCCATTTATGTAAATCAAGATGGTCTTTATTGAATATTTAAATGCAAAAATGTGATTTAAATTATATTTGTACTGCATGAACGAAATTTTACTACCACATTTGAACTAGTACAAGTGCATTCGAGACAAGTTTATGTTTGAAGAGAAGTAAATCTTTCACAAGAAACACTAATTTATAGGAATTTTCAAACATCTCCAGATAGAAGCAACTTTTTTGTGAACTCCTAAGAAAACATTCAATTTATGAGGATATTGTGGATAAATTTCAAATTCATTAAAAGAGCGACCTAACATAAAAACTAGGACAGTCTTGCATGTTCATTAATATGTACAACCTTTGACACAAAAAATAAATTAATAAAAAAGACAAAATGAAAATATATAATAAATTAGCCAGCTTCAAATTCTGTGTTGAAAAGAGAACCTTGGGAACGCTTGTAAATGTTATTCACAATGCACATGCATTGGGCTTTTTGCTTGTAAACGTAATGTACAATCATAAGCATCTGGAAAGAGAACATTAGGGTAAAGCAGAATGGCCCAGCATTTAGTAGTTATGCTCTTCTGCATAAGCTCCCAAGTTCAAATACCACACAACATTTTTGTTTTATTTTTTATAATCAATTTTACAAGCTACATGTAGAACATCATGTTGCCTTAATATCACATATTTTCATGTATTATTTGAGCTTTATGGCATTACATATACACACAAATAAATGTAGAGAGAGATAACAGCAAATAAAGAGTTGAAAATGGTTAATGCGAGAGCAACTTTACAGAAATTGAAGATAAGTACAATGTATAACCAAATAAGCACAACAAAGTAACTACAAAAATGGAATACCTAATCAATCTATACATGTACATACACACACACATACACTAAACTAAATGTAATCTTGGATGAATCCTTTAAACCAGAGGATCAAGTGGTTCTTTTTATAAGTATAATTGGTTAAACAGGGTGGTAATGATAAAATTGTAACGGTTCACAATTCTGAAAAATAAATAATTAACAGCCATCATGGCTGTGTGGAATTTTGCTGTATTAATAATTCACCATGGATGTGTGGGATTCAGACTGCACACTGTTCACATCATGCTGTAATAATGTCTATACTAACTCTCATGCCATATTAGATAAGTATTTACTTCTATTGTGCTCCAAACCTATATGCAAGTTTAAACTCCTTTTTAGAGTTATTTAAATAATTCTTTCGCTCTACCTTAGTGATTCACAGATATATCTTCTTGCAAGAATTATGCTGTAATTTACCTGGTACTGCATTCAGCATGAATTTCCTAAAAAATTACTAACAGTTTTATGATGTCATTGCTAAGATGAATTTTGCAACATAACCACAGGTAAATTAGTATTCTTCTCTGAAAAACATTTAATTACTTAAAAGTTATTCATTGTGTGTTATGTTTATTTTATATAGTTTGTCATTTAGAGTTATACTATCAATGCTAACCATGCTGATTTAAGTTACCATAAATAGAAGAAGTGAATTACTTGTCACTTGGTCTTATTCTTTTCATTTCACTAAAGTGTGAAACTAACTTATCATTTATTCTTTGAGAATAATACAGGTAAACAATTTTTTTGTTGCCACCCTTAAACCATGATGAGGTATAGGACATGAGGGGGGGATATGCTAATTGGTCCAAAACTGACCCTGAGCTAGCTGTGCAAACTATGGGACACCTATATAACCTATAATAGCTAACAAACTGAACCCTATTAGCTGTTGGCAACTGTATCCCTAGGGCTCACAAACCATGTCACATAATTGGCCACAATAGCAGAGGGGGTATAGAGCACGTTAATTGATAACATACTCTGCATATGGGAAGTTTAAGTCAACATGTAATTTCACTAGCTCAGTAATCAGAAAAATCAAATATCTGTCACTTTCTTGGAATTAAGAGAGAAGTGTACTGCCAAAAACACTCAAAAACAAACTTCAACATTATGGCTTATAAAAGAAAGTTGCAAGTGAAACAACAAAACAGTGATAGCACGTTCTCTCTATGCATGTATGCCCTGGCCCTATGTCAGACATTGCCCAGCCAACAGAGAAATCAATTGGGACATGGAAGTAGCTGGTTCCAGATGTTGCATGTTCTGGGCCATTTTACTGAACTAGTAATACTGCCACCTAACAGGAGCATGTGAGAGGATTATATCAGTAATAACTCCCACCACACATGTTCCATTGGCTGTCAACTCTTATCTTCACCACACATACAAAGTTTAGTGCAGGATACTGGGGGATAGTCACTTGTGGCTGGCATATGCAATCCCAAGAAAGAACCTGTTAATTAACAGATAACTCTCAGAAGGGTTATCTTTAACCTTGAGGTACTATAACAATGGCAGATAAAAGACAGCAGTGATACATGTAGATAACTAGAGATCCCTTACCTTGAAGTCTTGAAGCCCTGACGAGAAATCACACATGGTGAAGAGTAATGCTGGTGATATGTTCAGTTTTTAGCCCTTGGATGTGTATATATACTGTAAAGATGCAAATTAAAACATGAATGTGTATTCTCTTAAAATTATACATACATTTACTAGATAAACTTCTATATAATATTGTACAGTTTTAAATTTAAAGCGAAAAGTGGCATTACACCTTCAAACTACTGATGTAGAGAAACTTGAGCACAGGGAATACAAAAAACCTGGGAGTCCTATTTTCATCACGTAAAATATAACTTTAGTAAGGAGGTTGGTAGAGATGAAATCTTGGTGAGAAAACAATAAACTTGAGAGACAATGGTGACTGATGGTAACAATGAGCTGAGTAGCACAGGAGGAGGAGAATGATGACAGCAGTGTGCCATTTGCATGATCGTAATGTGAGTTTTTCTTTTTAACTTGAATACATCTTTTGTGAAAGGAGTGATATACATCAAATGAGCTTGGATAATTATGTGATTAACTATTATAAAGGAATTTCTTCATATTGAAAATTTAAAATGCATCAGAGGGACTATGGTTCCAAAGCGTGTCAAAACTGTCAAAATATCATTAATACTCAATTTCCAATTATTTCATAATTGCTATAAATGAAAACAAATGGATAAATGCATTTACTCAAGGTATTCCTAAGAAATTGTGGGAAAGTATTCTCTGATTATTTCTGTTCTATGGTTACTACTTCTTCAGAGAAACTATACTTTAGCTGGAAATACTGTTTCCAGCATCTTGAATGCTACTAAAAGATTGTAAATTATAATTAAACATTACTTTAGTACAACACGAAAAAGTACAGCTTGTATATACCTACATACTATATACAAAACAAATCAGGATAATTATTCAAATTTTAATTATATCAATGTAATAACCAAGCTTCCTAAGCAAAGACTGACCAGACACCCCAGTTTTTACATTAATATTCTACTGCCCCTAGTAAAATCTTCATGACATGTAATTTTCCCAGTTTTTATTGAAAAGCAAAATAAATACAGTATTTTCTAAATTATTTATTTTTACTATTACCAACAGCACTAAGATTAAGTAATAAAATAAAATTGTATATTTTCACAATAAAACAGGACATCACTAGATGTTTAGGCTAATAGTACTGCAATGAGGTGGAAGTTTATTCTGCTATCTGCAAGGCAGTTGCAATAGCATTGAGGCATTGCTTATTGGTATTTTGCATAATCTGGTATATTGAGGTAGAAACACGTTTCCAAGAAATTTAATTTGTTGCCTTTGTTATCTGTTCTGAGAATAGCAAATCAGTTTTTATTTTGAAGTGCATGCAGACAGATTGTGTAACATACTAACACTATGGATGTTGTGTGAACAACAATCTATTGCTAAACACATTCAGCACTTTAAAAGACTTAATGTATCACTTAAAAAGGCATGAAACATACAAACAAACTGTAATTGCTTATATGCATATAAGGTGATTACATTGATTCATAATAAAGATTATATTTTTCAAAAAATAATTAACTATAGACTTACAACACTAGAGGAAATTAAAATTACCACAGAATGCAATTAAATATATCTACAAAAATAGAACTTTTTATCTGAGTATTGTATCCTTAATATGTCATGGAAAAAGTTTATAATTCTGGAAATAATTCTTTCAAGAAAGAATTAAAAAAAAACTATTTAATTTATAAATGTCCTTACAGAATGGAAGACTTGTTCCTTCAATAATAAAATATATCTATATTCAGGCTGTATTATAATTAAGCTGGCATATCCTATTCATTTTTTACTACAATAAGTATAGCTTCTAACAATGTTTGATGCTTGTAATGTAAGTTAAACAAGCACCAAATAAATAAATTAAAAATTCTGACATTGTATATTATTTCATGCATTTGAGCTTCATGTTAAAATATGTAATTACTTCTATAGCCTGTATTTGTTTTTATTGTACTATGTTATATTGTGAAAACATCTATTGCTTGTTGTAAGCTTAATGATAAGTAAAGAATCTTATCTTAAAAATCCATTAAATGACTTGGGATCTATATAAAATGTTTAGAAATAAAAAAAAAATTAAATGTAATTTAAATAATTGTATGCCCACAATCAGAAATGAATGCTGCAGTGCAGTAGTTAATAAATAAATTTCAAGTACGAAAATGCAGAAATATCTTTAAAAAAAATGAGGAAACATAAAAAGCTGAAACAAGAAGAGGATGAAACTTCATTATGTGCATTGACTAAGTACAACATTCTTAAAATAACACACTCTCCTACTTTTCGTAAGTACAAACCACATGGACATAATAGTTGGCAAAAATCAATCAATTCATATGTATATACATACATATACACATAATAACCTAGATCTCACCTAGGAAATATAACCTATTATATTTCAATATAATAAAACAAGAAACAGGCAAAAATTTGCAACAAGATACAATAATCTTAAGCATTAACAATCAAGAGATACAATGCCCTGCAGATGTAGCAAATGTGTTTAATGATTATTTTCTTAATGTAACAAAAAATTTAAATTTATATTCTGGTTTTGAATAATTGAATCAAATTTGTAACACTACATCACTAATAGCTTTCCTCTTTTAAACTATTAGTGATGTAAGTGTTACAAATTCGACTCAAATAATTAAAAAATTATATTAAACATCACTGTTACAAATGTCCACCATATTTAACTTATATTGCGGTGATAAAAATAATTCTTTAAAAATTTTACAATCATCAACTCCCCGTCAAAATAATGAATTCATACCAGGTATAACTACTCCACTAGAAATTAGTAATATTATTAGAAAACTAAAATCAATACTCTTCTGGCTATAATGAGATCAACAGTAAAGTCATCAAGGCCTGTGCAAAGGAAATTAGTACCCCTCTTAGTCACTTGTGTAATGAATCTTTAACATTGGGTATATTTCCGGAGAGGCTAAAATATTCAATAGTGAGGCCTCTCTGCAAAAAGGGAGAAAAAAATAAATGTTTCTAATTATTGACCTATAGCTGTTTCACCTAATTTTCTAAGGTGTTTGAGAAAGTAATGGCTTTACCATTACCTTGAAAGTAACAATATTCTAATTAGTGATCAGTTTGACTTTTCAACAGAAAATGCAATATATAAACTTACTAATGAAATTTTAACTGCATTTAATGAAAGAGCACATGCAGAAGGAATATTTTGTGACTTAGCAAAGGCTTTTGATTATATCAATCATGAAATTCTGATAGATAAATTAGCTTTCTATGGAATAAAAAACCAATATTTAAAATGGTTTATATCCTACCTTGACAAAAGGAAACGAAAGTAGTGATAAATTGTCCCTTCAAAAATAAAAACAATGCATTAGAGTGGGTAATGATTAACCATGGAGTGCCTCAAGGATCTGTTCTGGGTCCTCTTCTTTTTCTGATATATATATATGATCTCTCCTTATCTGTCCAAGATATAGGAAATACTGTTCTATTTGTAGATGATGCAAGCATATTTATAAATGGAAAGAGCCTTAATGATTGTGCCATTAAATTAAATCTGATTCTCAGTTCATTGTATGTATGGTTCAAAGCAAACAAATTGTTTCTAAATCTAGATAAAACAAATGTTATGAAATTCATTACTCACAGATCTCCAGATCCACAATTACAGATAGGATATTATAACAGTGTACTTTCACAAACCAAATATATTAAATTCCTTGGTTTAATAATTAATAACAGTCTGAATTGGAAAGATCACATTGATCTTATTACACCTAAACTTAGCAGTGCATGCTATGCAATATGTGCATTAGTAATGTTGGAGTCAATTAAGACTTTAAAACTATAAATATATATATCCAAATAACATATGTCCAAATTTTATGTAAGTGAATGGAGTTAGTGTGAAAAAAAAACTATATTACATTGTTTATACTTTAAAACTAGTTTATTATGCTTATTTCAACTCAATAATGAAGCACAGTCTAATATTTTGGGGAAATTCAGTTAAAAGTGAATGTGTCTTCTTGTTACAGAAAAAAAGTCATACAAATAATCACTGTTACACATAGCAGACATATGTGCAGAAACCTCTTTAGGAAATTTGAAATTTTAACTCTTCCTTGTAAATATATTTTATCCCTCATGAACTTTTATATAAGAAATAAACAAAAATTTGTTCAAAATCAAAATATATATGACAAGAATACTAGACAAAAAGCAAATCTACAACACCCTACTTCAGCACTTTCATGTCATCAAAAAGGTGTTTATTATGAATGCATTTTAATACACAATGCTCTTCTCTCTAGCCTAAAAGTCTTAATAAACAATGACAATTCCTTTAAATCTGCTCTTAAAAATACCTATGTAAAAAGACCTATTATTCTGTAAAGGAATATATGAGTAACAATATTATACTGCACAACATATCAATGTATATGTAAAATGTATATAATAAAATTTGTATGAATTAAGTGACTTGTCTGTTTTTGTTGTTTGATTAAATTCTTCTAGTTGTTCTTTTTTATTTTTATTGAAATTATTTATGTAGTTGCAAACAAATTTTTGTAAAATATAGATTTAAAGATACTGTGGTAACTGTATATGACAAGTTCCATGATCGTAGGTCTCTGTGGCTGCTCCACGAACTCGCTGGATGTCCAGGAACTAACTAACTAACCTCAAGGGAAATCGGGAGACCCAGTGGTTTACTGTGGCTTTCGAAGACCTGAAGACCTCAGTTTATCTTCTTTTTATCAGTACAAATCTTGGTAAAAATGGAATTTTAATCAATGCACATGCACAAACTTAAACCTAACCTCGAGTGTATCCTACATATCAAGAGACCCAGTGGTTTAGGTGGTTCTCTTAGGCCTGAAGGCTTATGTTCATTTCCTTCTCATAAATACAAACTAAATAAACACAATAATTGGCAACAACAGAATTCCTAATCAATTCAATAGATCTAATCCTTCGAAGGACCCAGTGGTTTATTACTTTTGTAATAATAACTCCACCTACTGCTTACATACACGGAAAGGACATTTTGATGTGGGATGAATATACTGCAGTTTCAAAGAAAAGAAAACTGAAGCTGTATACAGCAGAGTCTCAACTTTTAAGCTTAATACAGATGTAGATATTCTTGTTCTTTGGATCCCCTGGACAGGAGGGCTCAAGGATATTGAACAAATTATAAATCATTCAACCTATCATTTGTAATAACAAGTATGGCATGCAATTTTATAACCATTAACAATATAGATCAACCATCATATTAAACAACATAAAATTAGAGCAACAGTGATTAATTCATTATTAAATATGCTACAAGGAAATTAGTACCCCCCTTAATCACTTGTGTAATGAATCTGTAACATTGGGTGTATTTCCTGAAAGACTAAAATATTCAATAGTGAAGCCTTTGTTCAAAAATAGAGAAAAAATAAATGTCTCTAATTATAGAACTACAGCTATTTCATCTACATTCTCTAAGGTATTTGAGAGAGTGATGTTCAGTAGGCTTTACTATTACCTTAAAAGTAGCAATATTCTAGTTAATTATCAGTTTTGCTTTAGAAAAGGAATTTCAACAGAAAATGAAATCTATTAACTCACCAATGAAATTTTAACTGCAATATTTAAAATGGTTTATACTTACCTTGACAAAAGGAAACAGAAAATAGTAATAAACTGTCCTTTAAAAATAAAAAGTACATCAGAGTGGGGAATGATTAACCATGTAGTGCTGCAAAGATCTATTCTGGGTCCTCTTCTTTTTCTGATATATATAAATGATCTATCCAAGATGTAGGAAATGCTGTTCTATTTGCAGATGACACAAGCATATTGATAAATGGAAAGAGCCTTAATTATTGTGCCATTAAACTAAATCTGGTTCCGAGTTCATTGTGTGTATGGTTCAAAGCAAACAAATTGTCTCTAAATGTAGATAAAACAAATGTTATGAAATTTATCACTCACAGATCTCCAGATTCACAATTATGGATAGGATGTAATAACAGTGTACTTTCACAAACCAATGTGTTAAATTCCTTGGTTTAATAATTGATAACCATCTGAATTGGAAAGTGAACATGTCTTACAGAAAAAGTTTTACGAATAATCGCTGGTACACATAGCAGAAACCTCTTTAGGAAATTTGAAATTTTAACTCTTCCTTGTGAGTATATATTATCCCTCGGGAACTTTTATTTAAGAAATAAACAAAAATTTGTTCAAATCAAAATATACATGACAAGAATACTAGACAAAAAGAAAATCTACTGAGACTGGCTTCAACACTTTCCTGCCATCAAATAGGCATTTATTATGAATTGATTTTAGTAAAATCCAATTTCCTCCAGCCTAAAAGCCTTAATAAACAATGATAATTCCTTTAAATCTGCTCCTAGAAAATACATAAGTAAAAAGGCCTATTATTCTGTAAAGGAATATATAAGTAAATATATTATAAAAACACTGCAATGATTTTATATCAATGTATAAGTTATATACTACAATTTGTATGATTAAGTAACTTGTCTGCTTTTATTATTTGGTTGAAGTGTTCGTTTTAAATTTTTTAAATTATTTACGTATATGTACACAAATTTTTGGAAATGTAGATCGTGTTCTACTGTGGTAGTTGTATATGAGAAGTTCTATGTTCATAGATCTCTCTGACTGCTTTGTGAACTCACTGAATGCTCCACGAACTGAACTAAACTACACCAAAATTAAAATATTCATTCCTATTATAGAAGACGTGAATAATTAAAAATGTCTTTAATTTTTGCACTTCTGTAAAAGACCCACCAACAGATTAATGCTAATTTGGTGAAATTATATAATAATTTCATTAACTATACTATACCAAAACTAAAATAATTGCCCATATTATAGAAGATGTGAGTATTTAAAAATTCCTTTAATTTATTTTTGAAAAGTTTGCTCTTCTGTGAATTACATTTACGTAACAATTTCAGTGAAACTGGAAGACCATTATAAACTTGTCAATAGCTGCCTTTCTGGAAAAGTGATAATGAATTTATTGGTCTATTCAAATCAACAGTATGTCTGGGTCGGTCCTGGTGGTATAGTGGTAACCATACTTTCCTTCTAAACCCAAGTTGCAGGTTTAAACCCGGCCAGGATTGTTGGATTTTTTCGGGCGTAAAAATCCTAAGTATGGCTTCCTTCGGAAGGGAAGTAAAGCTATGGGTCCCGTGTTGTACATTTACAGCACAAAAAAGAACCTCAAGCTTGAAAGAAGAGGTCTCTGAGCAAAATTTGTGTACCGTTTCACGCTCTAAATTGAATGCAACACTGATGACCCGAGATGTTAAAGGGCATCTTTAAATAAAACAAATAAAAAGATCAACAGTATGTCTAGTGTTATGTACAGATAAGTTCAGATTCAAGTTATCTAAGTTGTCATCAGCCACAAAGCTCATTAGAGATATATTCTGGATTTAGAGATTCAGGTAATCGATATTATTGTATGATTTAGTTGAACTACACACTCCTAATGCTTCGCTCATCATAATGTATAGAACTGGTTTCGAAAACATTTGGTTCTCATCATCAGCCAGGCTAAAATCCAACAGTCGGATCATTCATTGAGCTGTGGGAATGTGTATTCTGCCCTGGTGGCAGCGTAATAAACTTGTAGTATATGTTTTCATCCCCGGTAGTGTCGAAGTTCATTAGACTGTCTTTGTATTTGTAGATGTAGATATTCTCCCAGGTTGCTAGTTCCGTAGGTACTTGTACTGATTTTAATAATTTTGCTTTATTCATTATGTTGTAATTTTGCTTACAAAAATGATCTGCTACTGCTGATTTCTCTATCTGCTTGTATTTTTATGTTCCTGAAATGTTCCTTTAAAATCAGTACAAGGACCTACAGAACTAGCAACCTAGGAGAAAATCTAGATCTGAAAATACATAGACAGTCTAATGAACTTCCACACTGCCAGGGATGAAAACAAACTACAAGTTTATCACACCACCACCAGAGCAGAATAGACATTCCCACAGCTCAACAAATAATCCAAGTTAGATTTTAGCCCGGCTGATGATGAGAACCAAGTGTTCTGGAAACCAGTTTTATACATTATGACAAGTGAAGCATAAAGAGTGTGTTGTTCAATTAAAGCATACAATAATATCAATTATATGATTGGCTTCACTGTGCAAGTTCCAAATTATATTTTAATTTTAATATTCAGGTACTTAAATAATGATCTGCATGATTGTTGAATACAAACACCACTGAGGATTCCAATTCCTCTTTTTTGTAGTATGAAGGCTCTTATTATGAGAACATAAAACCATTCCATATCTCACAATCAAATGATAATGTGCATAAAACATTAATCTTAATGCATTTTGGTTTCCAAGATTAACCAAACTTCTCAAAGCAAAGCACATAGATCTCAGCTTTGAAAATTTGCTCTCTAGAGGTTTATCCAAGTTAGCTCTTTATCAATTTCTACCCTCAAGATCTTGGTATGAGGAACTTTTCTAATAGTGTTACTAATATTAAATTCAGATATTTTTATTTTTAATTCTAAATTAGAGAGACTTTTTTTTTTTATCAAAATCTAGTGAAAATTTATTTGCTTCAAAGCAATTATTTAGCTCTTCAAATGCCTTTGAGGCTAAACTCGAAAGTTGAGCATATGAAACAAACATACTGGTATCATCTGCAAAAAACACTGCCTTAAAACTCTTTACTTACATTAGGCTGCAATGTAAATCGTTGATAAAAAAATATAAAAAAGCACAGGTCCCAGTCATGAGCACCGTGGTACTCCAAGTTTAACAATGCCAGCAACACTCATATTTACTGATAATTTTTAATGTTATTGGTTAAACATGAATTAAACCAATTTAAAGCTGTTTTGTCAACACCATACAAATTTAACATCTGTAACAGCATTTTATTATTTATACCATCAGATGCCTAAAATATTCGCAGAGAAAATATGTATATTTAGTACTGATAAAATTTCAGTAGAGAAATTAAAAGTGGTATTGCTAATCGACACCCCCTTCCTGAAGTCAAACTGGGATATTGGTAGTGTATTGAGTGACAGGTATTTCATGATGCGATTATACATATTACATTAACCTATGATAATACAGTTTAGAGTGAAATAGTTCTGTAGTCGAAGGGTTCACATATATCACCTTTTTTAAATAAAGGCTTAATTACAGCTATCTGCAGAAAACCCTGGCATATTTTAGCGTATTCGTTGCGGTATGTAAAGTGCTCTTACACTGCCCCACCATAAGCTGCAATTAACAAATATGAATTAAACCCAATTGGCAGTTTCATAATCATTGTCAATGAAAGCTCTTGAAAGCTAAACTATTTAAAAAAAAAAAATCTAAAAGTGTAAACAGGCCACTGCTTGTGAACATTTCTACTTTGTTAGTGTTAGTACTATATATACTAATACATGCATGTATGCTAATATACACACATATATTAGCAGTTAGCTTGATATGAAGCAAGATAATCTATATAAACCAAAAACATATGTGTGTGTCATATAGAAGAGAGAGCCTTTACACAAAAGGAAGCTTTCTTTCCAGTCAAATGGAGAAAAAAGGCAATTCATCTCAATTATAAAAACCAGAGAGGCCCATAGTTCGTTTTTTCAGCTATTTATAAAGTTCAGAGAAATTAAATTTCTAGTAAAATTTAGATATATCTATTTAAAAATTAGAAATCAACTACATATGACAGATAAAAAAATTTAGATTCTTTCAGAGTATGTGAAAGCAGCAATAAACTTGGTTTCAATAAAAATCAAAAAAGTTTCTTCATAAATAATTTGAAGTGTAACGGGCACCAGTAAGTTGGTTGTTGAAACAAAACGTAGGCAGGCGAATTAAAATTACAGAAATCGTCATTTATGTTGCAACGTATAATTTAAGCTTTTGAAAAATAAAATGTTTATTCCAATTTAAAATTTAATTGTACTTATATATTGTTAAGACGATAATGTATAAAATAAATTAATAGTAACTGCTTTAACATTCCACACCTCAGATGACAGCCTTGTAACAATCGGCCATACAGAGCACGCACGCACGCGTCGCGAAGTGACAGAATGACAACCTTCAGCCAGCCAACTAAAATGAAACCTCAGCAAATTGTTTAGCTTACGATAACTTGATCCAAATAAACAACTCAGCTCCCCTTGATCTGTCTGTTTCCAAAGTACAGCATAGTGCAAGATTTTTATATGGTACGGATTTATGCAATTTGTTTTAACTACTGACTGCCGCTTGTTATATCAAGACTAAAAGATAAAAATGTGCGTAGTCAACATCGTAAGATTGTATATGAAGTTAAGGACCGATTTTCTCCCGAGTATTACTTTTTATACATAGTGTGTAACGCCATTTTTTACTCCTGAGGCATCAAAGACGATGGATTGATGATGCATGAGATGAAATGATTAACTGGGAAAGGGGTTTTTTTTTTTTTAAGGAAGGAAACGATCTAGACCTAAGTTCTGGGTACCTCCTGGCGTTTGCCATTTATGAGGACAGGACAAAACCTCAGTGAGGGAGAGTGGTTCCGGCGGGAATCCCGAGCATTTCAGAAGGTGCAAGAAAAGATAGCTACAGCCACCATCGCACAACCTAGTTTACAGAAATATCCGGGAGAAACAAAAACCTTAAAAAGGGGGAGGAAAAAAAAAACTTTCCTTGGCACTCCGGGAAAGAAACAATTTGTTACAAAAAAAAAACTAACCGGAATAGATGATTTCGAAAAGTGTGTAATTATACACTACACGCGAGTCCTATGCCGAAGAAAAGACTGTGCCTGCAATAAAAAGGGTGCTATTTAAGCTGCGATAAAGTATTAATTTTCATCTAAACTATAAGCCACTGAACTGTAATTAAAAAAAATTGGTTTTTAACTGGAAAATACCATTAAAAGTCCGTCACGCAGGAGCTGCGTAAAATAAGTGAATTCCTCAGCAAGTTGAATTTGTGAACGTTATTGCTATTTTTGGAACCTAGAAGGTATAATCGGTGGATATTGGGAAAAAAAAAAAAAAAAAAAAAAAAAAAAAGACTTAAAATTACTGCCGCTTGAGCGTTAACAGTTACACACAAACTCACACACGCAGCTCGGACAACTTTCGGTTTTGCTGGATTTTGAACTCGATGAATCATTTGTTAATTGATTGTTATATGCAAAGTTTTGTTGAGAACCATCTGCCTCTGCCATAAAGCCTCGAACTACAGCAAGTATTTAAGATGTTGATATGTTTCAACAAAACAAAAAATGTTAATATTTAAAAACAATTTCGATGTACTTAGCAAATATACAGAATCAACAACAAACAATAGAAAGTTTCATCGATTTTCGTTGGCTTTGAAATTTAACGTACTAGGGTAGGCCCGAAGTTTCCAGCCTAACTATTTTCTAGGTATGATTGATTAGTTTATTTATGGACGCTCTTTAACAGCTCAGGTCATCAGCGTCCCATTCAACTCAGGGCGTGAAACGGCCGACAAATTTTGCTCAGAGGCCTCTCAGGCTTGAGGTTCTTTTTCGTGCCGTAAATGTACGACACGGGACCCACGGCTTTACTTCCCTTCCGAAGGAAGCCATACTTAGGATTTTTACGCCCCGAAAAAAATCCATCGGTCCTGGCCGCGATCTTGGGTTTAGTAGGCCAGTATGGTAACCACTACACCACCAGGACCGACTTCTAGGTATGATAAAAGACAAAAACTATATTTCACTTTTCAATATAGTTACCCTTTATTGCAATACATTTCTCACATCTTTGAATTAATATTTCAACCCCCCCCCCCCCAAAATAGTCAGAAGTTTTGTCTGCAAAATGGGCATAAACAGCATCCATCATTTCTTCGTCACACTTAAATTTCCTTCCTCAAAGTTGCTTCTCGAGTTTTAAGAGGAAATAGTCACTGGGAGCTAGATATGGGCTGTATTCAGAAGTTTGTTTCGTTTCATTCTTCGATTTAAAGTTGAGTCACATAAGTGAAATAGTCATTATTATTCTTATCGAGATTAAATCACTGAAAGTAATGGTATATCATTAATTAAATGAAATGTATGACTATTAATAGACAAAGCTATGCTGCGAAGTATTTTTAAATGTAAACATTTTATTAATTGCCCTTGGTATCAGGTTTACACCCACTAAAATGGAGAGAAGTATCAGAAAGTTTCGAGTTACATCATGTGTTTAAGATGTTCATATGTGTCAAATAAAACTAAATATTTTACTATTCAGAAAAAATTATAATGTACAAAGAAAATAAAAACAGTCGAAAGTTACTTTGATTTCCATTGACTTTGGAATTTCATTTAAATGTTTCTGTAGTAAAAACATGCAACAAAAATGTTTTCTGAAGGTTATTACAAAGGGCTCTTACATACAAATATAATTCTCACACGCACATTACGCGAATATTTCAATTTACTATCTTCACGACGATGTTTTTGTTAAATATAAAACATATGCATTATTATAAATACAGTTTATATGCTGAATTAATATATCCTTTTATTTTAAAACAATAGAGAGAAAATTAAACTCAATAGCGCTTTTTAAACTTCAGTTTTCAAGTATACATTTCCTGGTAACGGTAAAATGTTCGGAAACTGTTTTTCATATTTTATTTGAAGGATATAAACCAAAAATTTCAGGGAAGAAATAAATATTGGTGTCTCTAGCGTATTTTTTCAATTTATGGTTTCAGGTAAAACCCCACTTCTAATGTCCCGAATTCCCCTATTTTCAAGAACTATTTTTCTTATTTTATTAAAATTTTGTATACGAAGTTTTGATGGAATAAAAACACACATCAATGCCCTGAGCTATTTTGGAATTTTGAGTAAATCCCCCCCACCCTGCTAACAGTTCGCATGCAATAATTTTCACAAACTATTTTTTATATGTTATTTCAAAAGCATATTTCGGGTTCCCTTTAAAAAAAATAAAATTTCGGCAGTTAGGGCGATTTTTAAATTTCATGTATCCCCCCACTCTTAATAATCTGAATTCACTGATTTTCAGAAACTATTTTTCCCAATTGACTTAAGTGGTATATGCAGAGAGTTGTTTAAAAAAAACAATGGTGCTGCTAAACAAATGTTATATTTTTGGATTCCTAATGGCCCGATTTCACTTATTTTCAAAACCACTTTTCATTTTTTTATTTCAACGCTATATACGGAGATGTTTTGCGAAAAAATAAATATTAGTGCCAATAGAAAAAATAAATATTAGTGCCAATAGAACGATTTTTAAATTTTTGATTTCAGGTAACCCCTATCTAATAATCAGATTTCACCGATTTTGAAAAACCATATATTCCCCATTTATTTCAATGGCATGCATCACGTTTCCTTTCAATACAAAATTTAAAATGAAGTGGCTCGATATTTTGCTTTAACCCCCACTCGTTTTTACATGTAAACCCCTAAATTGAATAATCTGATTGCACTGAAATTTCGGAACTATTTTTCTTATTTGATTTAAATGATATATGCTGAATTTTGTTGTTATAAACAACTGTTGGTGCTGCTAGAATGATTTTTATATTTTGGGTTTCAGGTAACCCCCCTCCTAATAGTGCGATTTTCGCTATTTTCAAAAACTATTTTTTTATTTCAATGCTATATATTATACAGAAATTAGTTTCGAAAAAAACAAATATTAAGCCACTAGAATGATTTTCAAATTTCGCTTTATCCCCCGCTCGTTTTCTCAGGTGGAATTTCCACTCCTAATGGTCCGCTTTTACTGATTTTTGAAAATTATTTTTCCGAGTTAACTTGTCCTATTAACAGTAAATTTTTGGCTTCAGGTTAACCCAACTCCCAATTGCCTCATTTCCCCTATTTTCAGAAACCGAGTTTTATATATTATCTAAATGATATATACGGAGGTTCGTTGCGAAAAAATAAATATAAATGCCGCTAGAGCAATTTTTAAATTTTGGATTTCAGGTAACCCCCCCCCCCTAATATTTGGATTTCGCCGATTTTGGAAATATTTTTATTCTTTTATTTCAATGGCACGTACCGAGTTTGCTTCAAAAACATTAAACATTGCAGCCAGGAGAGGAAGTTTTAATTTTCGCTTCAACTCTCATTCGTTTTTCACGTATATATACACAGTCTTAATGAATCGATTGCCCTAATTTTCGGAAACTAGTTTTACAATTTGTTTTAAAGAAATCCACCGAGGTTCGTTGATAAAAAGCAAAAATTGCGGTCAATAAAAGAATTTTTCAATTCCATTAAAAAAATCGCAATAGGTTACCTTTACCCCCACTGGTCCAATTTTACTGGTTAACTATCTCGACGAATCGTTTGTTAATTGATGTTTATAAGCCAAGTTTCATTGAAAAAATAAATGGGACTGCTAAAGCTTTAACGGACGCACGTGTGTGTGTGAAAAATAAAATTCTTATAAAGGCAACTAACATAGCTATAACTAGGGAAGTATAAAGGGAATAAAACTCTTAGTATTCACAAATATATATATTCCTCGAAATTCTCGGGTTCTTTTATGCCACGAAGACAAGTGAAGTTGGCAAAAATAAATATAATATATCAAATGCAACGTTATATATGGAAATATAAAAAATAACCAACATGAGTGAGTGACGGAGAGAGAGAGAGAGAATAAAAATATATTAATACGTAAGATATTAACCCGGTGGAATGCGCGCTTTAAGCAAAAAGAGCTTCCATCTCTGTATAAACTTTGATAACTATGAGTCGGTAATGCATCAATAAGTGTTAAGTGAATCATTCAAATCCTTACAGTGAGATGGGACATGTTGGGCAACTGACAACTGACTTGGTTTCAACAGAACGTATATGATTGTTCATACGGGGCGAAACAACAGTAGAAGTTAAACCAATATAAAATGTTTTGCAAGGCATAAAGATATAGCCGCCAACTATCTCAAGGCCATGGGTGGCCGAGGAAGAGGAGGGGGCGGGATTGTGAGCGGGGGGTCTGGGGTTCGATTCCCACCAGTACCTCTTTGACAGAGGTTTTTCTCCAGATTTTCCTCAGTCATAAATGCTAAATGCCGGGGAGGTACTTGAAACTTAGGCGTGGAAGGCTTCCCTTCTTTAAATAATATTATTATATAAAGAAATCCTTTCCCAATTGATCATCTTATGTATCATCAATGTCCGCCTTTTTTTTTTTTTTTTTTTTTTTTTTTTTAAATTGTGTTTAACGCCCGTTTTTACTACTGAGGCACCACAGGCGGTGAAATGAAATGATAATTTGGGAAAGATTTTTTTTTCCTTAAAGGAAGGAAAAGTTCCAGGCCTAAGTTTAGGGTACCTCCCCGGCATTTGTCGGTCCTGGTGGTGTAGTGGTTACCATACTTGCCTCCCACACCCAAGAACGCGGGTTCGAACCCGGTCAGGACCGATGGATTTTTTCGGGCGTACAAATCCTAAGTATGGCTTCCTTCGGAAGGGAAGTAAAGCCGTAGGTCCCCTTGTCGTACATTTACGGCACGAAAAAATAACCTCAAGCCTGAAAGAGAGGCCTCTGAGCGAAATTTGTTGGCCGTTTCACGCCCTGGGTTGAATGGGACGCTGATGACCTGAGATGTTAAAGAGCGTCCATAAATAAATCAATCAAAAAAAAAATCAATCCCCGGCATTTGCCAGTTATGAAGACTGAGGAAAACGTGGAAAAAACCTCAGTCAGGAAGGACGGTCCTGACGGGATCAGAACCCCAGACCTACCGCTCACGAGGTATATATATATATATATATATATATATATATATAATATTAATGAAAAATAAAAATAAAGAAACACTATTAACAATGTAACAAATTAACACTAATAATAAAAGTAGATAAACATAAAACACAGAGAGTCACACTTGAAACTGCTATATTTCGAACTACTGCGAGTTCTTCAATGGCAAGAAGCTAGACAAGTTATATATATATATATATATATATATATATATACAAGCATATATATATGCGTAAATTTTCAGAAATATATGTCGCATTAATAAGCGTTAAATTAAATTACCAGCAGTATGAAGTAACGGTGTAAAATTTCAATGGACGAGGTAAATTGAGAATAGAAGCTAAGTCAGGAGCTGACGCTAACTAAGATCGGCGAGGTAAAGTTTAAGTAGAAAGCCGCGGAAAACTATAGGAATACCCGTTCTTATTTGTTCTACATAGAACCGTGAGAGTTTATGAAGATGATTCTGACTGAGAGAATGTACCAAATTATTCGCACTCATCAAGATATTGTTAACAGTGGTAAAATAATTAGAACATGCCAAAAATCTTTTATTGAAATTAAGTGAATTAGACAAATGAAATTACTGCAAATACTGACAATATTGAGGATAGTAGCCAGTTCGATTCCTCCATCGGAAGCATTTCTGCCCTAATAGATTTTTGGTAACAGAGTTTGTAACGTTTAGCCCATACTACGCGGATAGGTTCATAAGTTTCCGGCCTCCCCGATAAAGATTATCGCATTCACAAAAGCCTTATCTGTTAATTAAATAATTGCAGTTGCAACGTCCGCTCCGCTGTGTTCAGTTGTTTACATATCGTTGCATAAAGAAGGCTATGTGTAGAAGTTTGTGGTATGTTCAAAATGGAGCATCGAGCTGTTAAGTTCATCACGAAAAAACGACACACTATAAATGAAATTAATCAGCGATTGGACGCTGTATATGGGAAAGCATCCCCCTCATATTCTACCGTAAAAGAATGAGTGAGACTCATTCAGATCGGCCCTTTGATGTGCTCACTCCTGTAAACGTGACTCTTGTGGAAGCAGAAATTATGGAACACCGGCGGCTCAAAGTTACACAAATAGCAGCAAGGTTGGGCTTTTTTAAAACAACAGTCCTTTGAATTATTCATGAACATTTAAACATGAATACGGTTAATGCAAGATGGGTTACTTGACTTCTTTCCTCACTCCAAAAGCAGCAACGAATCATCTGTTGTCAGACATTTTTGGGGTTCTGCCGGCAACGAGAGAGAAGTTCTGTAAACAGACACTGTTACAGGAGATGATGAAACTATGGTCCTCTACTATGATTCCTGTCCAAAAGAGAATCAATGGAGTGGCAGGCGTCAACCTGGCGAAGCACGGCCTCTAATGGTCAAGGTCACTCAGTCAACCAAGATCATGGCACTGTGAAGGAATACTTTTCATTTACTTCAAGCAGAGGAACACCACAGTAAATGGGGAATACTATGCCGGCCTATTGCACAAACTACGTGCCTCCATCAAAGAAAAAAGGAGAGGAAAGCTGAGTGGTGGTGTGCGCCTTCTTCACGAAAAAGCGCCTGTGCACACAGCTCTTGTGGGGGGGGGGGGAACACACCCAAACTGAAGAAATGTGGATTCAAGGAGATCGACCACCCTACAACTAAGATCTAGCTCTCAGTGACTATTTCCTCAAATAAAAACTCAAGAAGAACGTTGGAGGAAGGAAATTTAAGTGTAATGATGAAGTAATGGATGCTATTTAGGCCCATTTTGCACACAGGACTTCGGTGGGGAGCGGGGATTGAAATGTTAATTCAAAGATGTGAGAAGTGTATTGCAATAAAGGGCAACTACATTGAAAAGTGTTCATTTTTGTCTTTACCATACCTAGAAAATAATTAGGTCGGAAACTTAAGACCCGCTCGCGCGCGCGCGTGTATTCTTACCCAATTTATCATTTCAACTCGACAGTGTCCACCGCCTGTAATGCCTCAGTAATAAAAACGGGCGTTAAACAGCAAAATCTTATAAGTGTAAACTACTGCTACTATAATTGCCACTTGTGCAAAGAAACTAAATCATGAACGCCTATTTCAGTACAAAACAGGGTAATACATTTATATTTTGATGCCAAAATGCCTGCGTTATCCATAAAAATACGACAAAAAATTATTGATTAAAACATTCACAAAATCTGGTATTACCTAACTTTGCAGAAAAACTGCATTGCACATGCATATTTCACAAAAATTGAGTGATCAACTTATATATGCACCGAAAAAACCGAAACGTATGGCCGATTTCAGGTTGTTAGCAGCCAACATATATAAAATGTCTCATTATCGGTAAGATAAACAACAACAAAGTACTACTATGGTCACCTGTGCACAGAAACTGGCTAGTTAGGCGTTTTTATTTAGGCAAATGTTAGATATAAATTTATATTTCCACCGCAATGAGACTAAATTTATGACGACCATCTTAAAGGGTTCGCCCCTTATAGAGTGATTTATTGTGTGCTTTTCGAAATTCGAAATTTGCGAACCGTTTGCTTTGAGTTTTCTATAAGGGAAGCTCCCAGGTCCGCGTCCTGAACCCCGGGCAACAGGATCATTCCTGGCAAAGAGGAGCTTATCTAATATCATCGTAGATCGGGACAGATAGGTGGAAAGGAAAGTCCTTTTCAGGGCTAGGTACATATATTCGTGTTATTAAATAACACAGAAAAGGGTTATAAGTGAACAAATTTGCCGGGGCAATTTCCCCGGAAATGCCCACTCACCGTTCACCGATGAAGTAGGGCAGGAGGCCTCCTCCTAGAGGGTTTCCTCCTATACAATCTTCGTCTAGGAGGTCCTCTTCTGTGGATTCACCTCCTGCCTCGGCACATGTCTCTCCGGAGAGAGAGCAGGAAGTGCATTTAGCACCAGAGTCTGAAGATCCCTTAGAGGGTCTGGAACACCTGCTGCTCAGAAATAATGTAAAAGCGATCAACGCGACTGACGTTAACTCCGGACTTAACGAAGTACGTTCTTGAACTTGATTCAATTTTACGTACGAAAGATAGAACTACCAAGGACAAAATCAATCTAGTTAGAGAGATATTTATCCAAATGACATCTAGGATAAACTTTGTTTATGGAAAAATGTCTGAATTAGAAAAGGATAATATTCGTCTCAGAAACGAAAATAATGAATTAAAACAGAGAGAGAGAGGTACAGCCACAATCGACATTTGCGTCGATGGCTGCAATGCCAGTTAGCGTAAAGAGCAAGACCGGCAGAGAAGAGAAAATCGTTCAAGCGGTGAATAAACAAGCACCCGTAGTGTTCTGTTCATCCAAAACAGGGCAAAGTTTGGATGAGACCAAGAGAAAAATCACGCAGCTGGTAAATCCGGCTAAGGATAAAATCAAAGTTAGGGCAATAAGGCCCGCGGGGAAACAAGTCTTAGTAGAGGTCCATTCTGAAGAGAATGTAGAGAAATTAATCAACCACCATAATTTGGCAAAGGAAATCACCGTGGAGCGTCCACGAAAGTGGCGCCCCCGCGTGATTATCTATGATGTGCCAAAGTGGGTCTCTAAAGAGAAGCTTTGTGAGCTGGTACATTTGCAATATCTTGACAATGAAATGTCCGAAGGTGAATTTCGTCAAGAATTTTGCCATAAATTTCAGACTGGACCGAGAAACGATAAAAATAGTCATCATGTTGTCGAGGTAAGTCCTCGAGTAAGGAAATTATTGCTTACTAAGGGTAGGCTTTATGTCGATTTTTCCTCCCTTTCGGTGACAGACTTCCTAGTAGTCAATAAGTGCCACAAATGTCAGGATCTTGGACATGTGGCCAAGTACTGTCCTCTAGACAAGCAAGTGTGTGCACATTGCGGAGAACAAGACCATCTCCACAAGAAGTGTAAGAAGTCCAAATTAGAGGCAGTCTGCATAGCCTGTACGAAAAGGGGGAAAAAGAATTGTAGGAAACCTAACTCAACTGACTGTGAGACTTATCAATTTTTGATGAATCGACTTATACAGAAGACAGACTATGGACTCTAAACATTCGACGGATGCTATGAGTGACGTTTCTGATTCGGAGGTTGGTTATTGTTTGTCGGAGAGTGGGACTGGGTGTAGGATCGTGGGTAGCCAGCCTTTATTTCTGTCTCTGTTGTGTGGGACGGCATAAGCCGCCCTCCAGAAAGAGTCGGGACGCTAATAGGGCTAAAGCTTATCGCGAAAAACTAGCGAGAAATTACCGAAATCCAACCAGATCTGATTCTTCTACACAGACAGACGATTTTGTTGAGGATCGGCTGGTCCGGCCCTCAAGGAAATGGTTTTCATGGCTAAATTTTAAATCTGGAACTCATCATACTCCAAGGGATGTTATAACCAGTGACTTGAATGACAAAAACGGAGAAACTAAACCTGGAAAATACTTGCAAAATACTCCATAACACAACCCGATAAATGACCAATTGAAAATAGAACAAATTAATCTAGGACAAAACCTTGAATCTAATCCAGGGACTTCTCAGGTAGATCCTATCATTTTATATCAGGATTTGCAATTGAACTATAAATTATCGAGGCTGGAAGCTAGAGATTCACATCACAAACGCTTTGGGATTATTTACATATTACAAAACGTGTTTCCACAAGGAAAGAAATTTAGAACTATATCTCTAAATGCAAACTACATTGTCGTGTTTAAAAACAATAGAGACAAAATGCAAATTCATAGGCTTTGTCAACAGATCGAGCCAAAGAACTCTAGGTTTCTTTTAGAGGCGTTTGAAAAGGCCACTGAAAACCCTCACGGCTATCTGTGTTGGATTGTACTCAGTAAACGCCAAATCAATACAGGTATCGAACCGGTGTCCTACCAGGAGAAACGCCTTCTTAATTTATACCTAATTGTTGACCACTTTTCTGAAGGTTTTAATTGAGTGCTTCCCAGAGTGTTTAAATAAACGAGCAACGATCACACTTCAGTCATTTTATCACAGACACAGGCACGATGAGCATTGCCAGACTGAGTAGCCCACTGATTGCAAGGCAACACGCAAATTTGACAGTTTTAGCCAAGGCTAAGCCCATTTTCCGACAAAAACTGTTGAAAAGTGCTAACCCAGAACTAATAAAAGCCATTTCCGAGTGTGTACTCAACGTGTGCAGAGGTCAGGTCAGTTTACCTATAAATTGCTTGAAGCGCTTAAAGAAGCATAAAGCTAGCTGGGCGGTTTTTTTTACCTGCTTTTCTACTCCCGATATTGGCTTCACTCGGTAGTGCGCTCGTGTGAAATTTGAGTTAAATGAAGTACGGTAAGCAAATTATACTAACTTCACAGCCAAAAGCTGCCGAAAAGCTTCACCTCGTGGACAAATCACAACCAACTCACCAGAGAAATGAATAAATTACAGCGTACACATTTGGCACCACCTGAAAAATGGCAGTTGATAAAATATAAGTTGGGGAACTATCTGGATCTTATGTCACAAATGAGGGAACCATACCTCGAGTCCAATGATATCGAGGTAAATGAGGAAGAGAAGCCAGCAAAGACGAAAGTAGATAAAAACCGATTACCAGTAAAAAAAAAAAAAGGTCTTATAACCCTCGCAGGCAAGTGTGGGAGCAACTATGAACGCGCTGAAGAAAATCTATTTCAATCCTGAACACTATGCTGGTTTTGGCACTGCAGACAAACTTTGCCACGCCACCCGTATACAAAATCTAAGATCGAGTCCTTTCTTCAAACACAGGATAGTTATACATTTCATAGGCCGATAAGAAAACGATTCCCCACCAGAAATTATCACGTGACCAACATTGACGACCTTTGGGAAGCTGGTCTAAACGTTATGAACAACGTAAAGGAACACAATAAACCATACGTTTACATCTCGACGGTGATTGATGTTTTCTCGAAATATGCTTGGGCTATACCATTAAAATCAAAAGTAGGGGGCGAAATTACAGAAGCGTTTAAAACGATATTCTCTCATCGCACTCCCAAGATATTGCAAACAGATAAAGGAACGGAGTTCGCCAACAAAACCTTTAAAACATTTTTAACCAAACATGGTGTAAAGTATTATACTACAAAAAATAATGTCAAAGCCAGTGTTGTAGAACGTTTCAATAGAACCTTAAGACAAAAATGAATAAATATTTCACTCATAAAAACACTTATAGATACGTGGACGTTCTTCCTGCGCTTTTAAAGTCCTACAATAGTTCCTTTCATAGGTCCATAGAGATGGCTCCAAAGGATGTCAATGAAGACAAAATTTTGCAGGTTTACCAAAATCTTTATGGTCGGAATGGAGACAAATCACGTAAAGTTAAATTTAATGTGGGAGACCATGTGCGTATATCTAAGGAGAAAATGAAGTTTGCCAAGGGGTATGAGCAAAACTGGACGGATGAAATTTTACAGATGGACGAGGTGGTATACGGTTCCCCCGTTGTATATAAATTGAAGGATTTGGGTGGGGAGGCCATAGACGGCATCTTTTACTCCGAGGAGTTACAAAAGGTAGCTCTTCGAGAATCATTCAAAATAGACCAAATATTCGACACTAAAAGTCGCGGTCGAAATAAAGTTTTTGGTTAAGTGGAGAGGTTATCCAGTCAAGTTTAACTCGTGGGTTCTGGCTTCAACTATCAACTCGATATGATCAGAACAAAACAGTTTTCCCTCATGCTCGTGAGTAATGCCTCTATGGGGCATTTCACTGACAATACAACTTTCAGATTTTCAAACATCTTACCCGAGATAATAGTGCTGCAAGGAGAATGGGAAGTCGCACTGCAAAAGGTTAGGTATACCCTGTGAAATTCTATAACGTAACAAATCACAATAATCAAATCATTGGAACAATGTATAATATGGTAGCGCCAGTGACACATTCAAAATTTAACTTACAATTGCCACATGGTATCGTACACAATTCTAAGGATTTGGTACACGCTGTCAACTCTGTTATATGCGAAAATTTGCAAGTCGAAGACTTTTTCATTTATAACGAGAACAAAACTACTGCCAGGATTAACATCAAATTCGCACAAACCAGTCATATTCCCACCAGCAAATATGTAGGATATGTAGAAAATGCTGAGTCCTCTAGGAGAAGTGTATCGAAAACAGAAATTAAACCCCCTGAAGGCACGAACCAAACATTAAAAAACAAAGCTAGAACTATTACTCCTACTAGAACTCCTCCAAGACCTATCAATCCTAAACCACCAAATCCTCGTAAACCAGACACTCCTCCTACACCAGAAACGCAGGAAAAACCTGACAATCCTCCTAAACCTGCGCCAAAGAACCTCATACATGTATTGGTTTTGTCACCATCTTTGGCCAAGATGATGGGTTTCGAACCATACTCAACGTGGTTGAACAGGAAATTGGCAAACACCCATTTGGATCCGTACATGGGTTTCCCTTACGAAATGTTCATTTACTGTAATCTGATAGTACCATAAGTGGTGGGCAACACGTTTGTGCAAGTCATTGAAAGCGTCTCTGTAGAGTATGAAAAACGTGACAACACCTGCATGACTATTGAAAAGTCCTTCGTTCCACTTAACTCGGTACCTTTGATACAACAGGATTTTAAAATCGTGAATATAGATTTAAGGAACGGTTACGGTGATTTCTTGCCATTTGTAGACGGGCTTTCCTCCACTATAGTTCTAACGTTTCGTCCAAAACAGACATAATGGAGCTGGATGCTGTCACCAGATATTACTTAAACCAGGCAGGAGGAGCATTATAGAATGGAGATTTTCAATTGTGGAGTGGCAAGCGTTATCAAAAGGGTAGCGGCTTGATCTCTGCTCTCGGCGATCTTTTCAGAACCGTGCTCCCGTTTTTGAAGAGCAGTGTGAAAGCTATCGGTAAAGAGGCATTGAAAATGGGGGCCAATGTGCTTGAAGATGTTGCATATCGGGGATACCGCCAAAAGAATCGTTAAAGTCTAGGCTGAAGGAGGCAGGAACTAACTTGTAAAGGAAAGCTGATGTAAAGATAGACTCTATGATAGGCACTGGGCTATTAAAGCGCCCGAAGGGTGAAATATATAATCAGTTTAAGACTCAACGCCGAAGACGTAAGGTGCTAGACGTATTTTCATAATGGCTGACGAATCGTTGGTGCACATGAGTTCCGAACTAGACATCTTTAAAGACTTGCCCGTTCAAATGAACGTGGAGGAGTACCGTTACCATTCTCTAAACCCTCAATTTACACTTATGAAAAAACGCTCCCATCACATTTCATTACTCTGGCAATGCAGACGATTACCTCGACATGACTTATGTAGTACTTGAGCTTTTCGTGCGAATAGTGGATGACGGTGGAAACGACTTGAAAGAGGACAAGCAGGTTACCTTTGTAAACATTTCCCTAAATTCCTTGTTTCAGCAATTGGAAATTATCACTCAACAATGTCACAGTTTCCATGCTTCAGCCAGGATACCCCTATAGAACTTGCATAGAAACGTTGCTCCATTATTCGGAAGATGTCATGAACAGCAGACTACAGTCCTCGCTCTGGAAAAAGGACAAGGGAGGAATGATGGACGCGTATGTAGCAAATGATGGAATTAAGTGGTGTAACGACTATACCAAAGGAAGCAAAGTTGTGCAGCTAATGGGTAATCTATCCAATGCACTCTTTAATCAGGAAAATCTGCTCTTGAACAATGTGAGCGTTACCATCAAACTCTCACCCTCTTCACCCAGCTTTCATCTCTTTTCGGATACAAAGGACTCTTAAGGCCTACACAGAGATTCAGTCTGCTAGACTGATTTTGAAAGCTGTGAGACCGTCGCCGACCATCAAGCTTGCACATCAGGCGGTGTTAGCAAAGAGTAATGCAAAGTACCATCTCAAAGATGTGGGATTTCACGCTCTCAACATTCCAAAGGGGGTTAGTAACATGACTTTCAATGACATTTTCATTGGGCAAATACCCCGAAGAGTGGTTGTGACAATGGTTGCCGACCAGGCATACAACGGTAACATTAACAAAAACCCATAAAATTTACATCACTTTAAAATGAATTCTTTTCAACTGTATGTGAACGGCCAGCCTTTTCCCTCACAACCCCTACAGCCCGATTTTGATGCCGGTCACTTACTCCAATGTTTTCAAACATTGTTTTTTTCTTGAACAGCAAGCAGCGGAAGTTTGCAGCCGTTGGGTTTTCACCTAAGTCTCTACACAAGATCGTGATGACCGTTGGTGGACGACGCAGCGCGGTGGTTCTGATTTCAACAGAGTGGCAGAAGCTTGCAGAGGCGATACCGACTATACAGAGCTCGACTCTTCATCTAAGAGAGTGACATTTAACCCACCGACTATCCATGCTTTTTATACGTTTATTTGGCGCACATAATATAATCAAAATGGACGGTCGCTGTATATCGCTGAGTATGCAGGAATGGAGGACACTAGAAAGCCTACGGCGTATGGTCACCGACATCTTATATCACAAGAAGAAAGAAGAGTTCGAAGTACAAAATCCAATAGCAGCCCATCGCAAGTATTTGTTTCACGCCCACGTTTCTGGGGGGAAAATGAACTACGCCGAATACACAAGATACATTCGTTGCGCAACCTTTGGAGTGTTCTTAGAGATGGAGCATTTTCTAAAATCGATATTCATCAGAGTTGGACCAAGAAGCCGTGGACAAGTTCACACAAGTTCAAGGTGAGGTCGCACCTGTACCGTGATGACATCACGAAAACACCTGCAAGAACAAGTCCAAACACCAGAACCTCCCGAACAAGTCCAGGCGTGACGTAGAGATGAAGCATCTGATATTCAACAGACAGTTGGACCAGGTAGCCATGGACAAGTTCCACGCGAGGTTGCACCTGCATCGTGATGAACACACCTGCACCCCTGCCCAAACACGAACACCTTATTAGGTCACGAACAAGTCCAGGCAAGGTGAACATATGACAAGTCACCCGCAAACCATGGACCTAGTGATAAAGCTTCTGAAAAATGGTCGTCGTCTCACAATGATGGAGCCAAATGAACGTCATCTACTAGCCGTGGAGGGAAACGCCATCTTTATTCATCATTCGCCAGTAGATGAGGACGCTGTATGGGCGGAGCGTACACTAGAAGCTAAAGGAATTTACGCCCCTTACCGCCGCTGCAACCAGCACTACAACCTCCCCCCCTCACCAAACAATGCCCAATGTGTGTCAGTAGCTAAAGTTCTACAGAGAAGTCAACATGATCAACGACGCGTTACGCCAACTAACTACAGTAGCGAGCAACTCGTATGTATCAGTGTCCACGTTACAGCCGAACGTACCATACGTCGTGGTAGGGGTCCGGAACATATCCACAAAGCACGGACCCAGGACGCTTGTTCGCCTCGAAAACGGGAAAGATGTGTTTCTACCTACAAGATTTACCAATCTTTCTGCAGAACTCATCAACCAGCTCAACTCGTTCGACTTTTACATCGTGTACCAGGGTGAAGAGGTACTCAGAAGCGGCTACGGGAGACACGTATTGAAGTTTACACCGAAATAAACAACATGCCCAGTCATACAGATCCGGTGGTAGTAGGCAACAATGTATTTGTCAAACTAGTTTTTGACAACCAAAATCACATCACACAAAGCGGCGAGTACCCCGCAAACATCAACCTCATCTCAATAGAAATCTCCTTTGGCGAAGACAAAACTGTTACCGTCAAATTAGCAACCAACAACTCCGACGTCGTGAAAGTCAGGTGCCTCCCGTCTAAAGCACTCCACTACGGCATAGACGCACGCTGCACCATCTACCTCGGAACCATGGACAAAACGTCAGCCCTAGAGTACAAGGTCACATCGGCAGGATGCTTCACAACGGCATCCATCAGCGATTTCGACGTCCCAATCGCCATTCCGTCGGCCCAGGTACACCTCAACATCAACTTTTCCCACATGTAACTTACCTGCGTCACCACACCACACGAGGAGGAGGAAAGCAGCGGCGACGAAGACAGTGAAGTGTCGTTTGTCAAAAAGACATATACCACATATTTTAAAAAGAATTTTTGGTAAATCCAGCGCAATTTTTGTAAAGCCGTCTGCGCCATAAACACACCAGTGATGTGTGAACTGCACAGCCATTTTTTTGTAACGCCAAACTCTCACAATGTTTGTAAACCCGCCTGTGTCACCCACATGTGATGTGCGAACTGCACCGCCATTTTTGTAAAACCGTCCGTGTGCCAACACCAGTGATGTGTGAAATGCACCGCCATTTTTTAAAGGGTAAATCCTCCATTTTTATTGTTAATTTTTATTTTGTATAATACAAATATTCAGTACCATTATTTTGCATTTTAATTGTATTTAAACCAATTCTTTTTGTTATCACATATATGTTAATTTTCTGTATAATAAAAAGAATACCCCTTTTCCGGTGATTTAATTTGAAAAAGTTTTAATATCAAATTGCCTCATCGCTTCCACCCCCACCCAACGACGCCCACCTTTCCCCACTTTTGATATCATTAGCAATCAATTCAAGCACCGGAAAGGGGATATATACTACTGGTACCTTACCTATTGGCAACAGATGTCTGTATTATCCGTAAAATTTTTAATCATATTTAGTTAAATATTTACAAAATACTTGCTTTTCACATGTGCAAGAAAATTTAAACATACAAGCCTATTTCATTTAAAACTATGCCAAAAGTTAAGTGCTCTAATATTACTAATTGATCTGATTTTGTTAAAGAAATAAAGGAAAAAATATTTTAGCAGTGATGGTGAAATTTTACTTTGTAAATTATGTTAAGTGAAAGTATCGACGAGAAGGATTTACTGTGTAAGAACTTGCCATATCACCAAACAGAAAAATTGCTATATGTGCAAGTTGACATGGAAAGAAGAAAATTGTTGTTTGAGAAATCACAGGTAGCCCATTCACACTCACTTCAATAATGTCAGATACAGCATCAACACTGTTTAAAGGTTAATTAGAAAAGTTACAGCATTTTGCAATGATGAGAAAGAAAGAGTTCATTATCTGATACCTGCAAATGAGGTAACAAAAAGAACTGCTGCAATGACAGGCAAGACATAATGATTGGATTTTTTCATTTTTATGCCTGTAATATTTCTATTGTACATTGTCGCACAGGAGTCAGTAAATCACGTTTTTTTTTCTCAAAATAAAAGTGTAAATTTTCAAGAATTATTACACATTAGAAATTGAAAAAGTTAGTTATTATTTTATACATTACTGCATCTTGGCTAATAAAATCTTTCCAATTTATACAGGTATGTTGGATCAATTATGAGACATTAGGCTGTCACTGCAAGATGACATGCTCTTTATATGTAGCTAAAAGAGACCAAGAAGTCGATTAATCATAATATATATAGAAATTTACAGTAATTTTGATAGCAGCAAAAGATAAAACACAAAGAAAAAGTCACACTTGAGAAAGCTTCTATGGCAAGAAGACAAGTAAGGGTGATAAAAGTAAACATTGAGTATCGAAGGTAACGTTATGCATGGAAAAAGATGAACCTAGAAATGAGAGTGTGGGGGGGGGGATTAATACGTAAGATTTAAACCAGGTGGTATACGCGCTTTATGTAAAAAAAAAAAAATAGCTTCCATTTCTCTATCTCTGAGTAACTTTCAGAGCATTGTGTAGGTGCAGGTAACGCATCAATAAGTGTTAGGTTAAAATCCTTTTAGTAAGATAAGGCATGTTGGGCCACCGGGAAGGGAGACTTGGTTTTAACAGAACGTCTATGATTGTTCATGCGTAGCGATAAAACAGTAGAAGTTAAACCAATATAAAATGCTATGCAAAGCTTACAAGATAACATATATATGACCATCTTGGAAGAACAGGTAGTAAATGAAGAAATGATAAATTCTCTTAATAAATTGGGCTGTGGAATGAATGGCAAGGCATAATTAGATCAGGTTTTACATTTAGGGCGTTGGCAAGGATATGAACCAGCAAAGGGACGTGGTAAATTCGGAGGAGATAGGTTTCGGCGAAAAATACTTTTAAGGCTAGGGGGTGTTCTAAAAGTAAGGCGGGGTACAAATTTAGAAAAATCATTTAAAGATGAGTGCATTAACAAAGTATCATGACATTCTTTCAAAATAGGTTTGATGCTTTCAATTCCATGCACGTTAAGTAATTACAAGGTTAATGAAGTTCTTCTTAGAAGTTTTAGGTTTGCATTGGAAAGTTTTGTGCGCTGGGATTATACGGGATTTTAAAAGAGAGGAAGGATAATTTTGGTTTTGGAACTTTTTAGCTAGGTTTTTAATATACTTGTCAAGAGATGAAAAGTTGTTACCATGACGATGACCACGGATTGAAAGAGAAAAAGGAATAAATCTTTTGATATGCAAGGGATGATAGCTATCAAAATGATACTGTTGTAAATTGGTAGGCTTAATGTGCACAGACCTAAGAAAAGAGCCAATATCAATATCTAGGAACGTAGCAGCATTGGGAGAGACAGAAAAAGTGAACCTAACTGAAAATTTGGAGTTAAGATTAGTAAGGAACTGATCGAGAGATTCTGAGCCATGAATACAAAGCACGAATATATCATCAATATATCTCAGCATAATAATGGTGCCAAAGTTTCTGACCTAAGAAATTCCTCCTCTAAGCGATCCATAAAAAGATTGGCATAAGACGGTGCCATTCTGGTGCGCATCGCAGTACCTTTAATTTGTAAATAATATTTATCATCAAAACTAAACGCATTGCGAGTGAGGACTAGATAAGCAAGATGACAAATGAAATCTGTGGATGGGGTATGAGGAGGTGGTCGAGAGTCTAAGAAATGTCTAACAGCAGCTAATCCTTCAAGATGGGGAATATTAGTATAGAGTTATGTCACATCGATAGTGGCCGGAAGTATATTAGTATGTGCCAAAATGTCAACTTTATTTAGTAAACTCAAAAAATGGAAGGAATCTTTGATATAGGATGGCCTAGATGTAACAAATGGCTGTAACCAACAATCTACTAGAGCGGAAATACGTTCAGTGGGGGAATCGTAGCTGGCTACTATTGGGCGGCCTGGACATTTCTTTTTATGAATTTTAGGGAGAAAATATATGGTGGGAGTACGAGGGACACGAGGAGTAAGTATAGTGATATCTTGGGAACTAAGTCCTTCAGCAGTACCAGAAGATGCAATAAAAGAAGCTATTTCTTCATTAAACTTGACTGTAGGGTCGGAAGACAATAGTTTATAATAAGTGACATCTTCAAGCTGTCGGTAAGCTTCAGCATTGTAAGTAGAAACGTCCCATAGTACTACTGAGGACCCTTTATAGGCTGGAAGAATAATAATATCAGGATTATTAGATAACCTTTTAAGTGCTGATTTCTCACGCAAAGTTAGGTTATCTTTCGGAGTGATCTTATCTAGAAATTTGGAATCACTAATCGAAGTTAAAAATCGATTAATAAACATTTCTAAAGGATGGCTAGAAGGTAAACAAGGAGGTTCAAGTTTGGAGGGAGGACGAAACTTGAGAAGGCAAGGAGTAACATTTGAAGTAGGCTGAGAAAATTTAGTATGCCAATACTAACGCCATCTTAAATTATGGCAAAATTTAACGCCATCGGAAACAAATTTAAGGCGATTAAATTTGGGGGTTGGGGCAAAAGATAATCCTTTTTGCAGAAGCAATGTATCAGCATCAGAAAGTGAAATAGAAGATAAATTAACAACCGCACTATTAATAGTAGGAGAAATACAAGGGATACATTTGCTATTGGGATGCTGATATGAAATACCGGAGTAAAATTTAGATGGACGGAGTAAATTGAAAATGGAAGCCAAGCCAGGAGCTGACGCTACGAGCGGCGGGGAAAAGTTTTGGAAGAAAGACGCGGTAAACTGAATAGGAATACCTGCTCTTAAATATTGTAAATATAACCACGATAGTTTAAGATGTTTCCGATTCAGAGAATATAATAATTTATTCACACTCGTCAAGATACTATTAACAGTAGTAATATATTTAGGAGAACATGCCAAAATAATTTTGATAAAACTAATTAATTTAGACAAATGAAATTGCTGCAAATATTGACAATTATTGAGGATCATCCGTCGAAATTGCTGGGAGATATTGTGCCTAAATAAATGAAATTGACTATGAGTGCTTAGAAGCTTTAGCGGACAATGGCAATTGAATTAATATAACTAATTAATTTAGACAAATGAAATTGCTGCAAATATTGACAATTATTGAGGATCATCCGTCGAAATTGCTGGAAGATATGGTGCCTAAATAAATGAAATTGACTATGAGTGCTTAGAAGCTTTAGCGGACAATGGCAATTGAATTAATATTCCGTTAGGACAAACACCAGTAATAGCACAATAAGAAAGAAAACCAACATGCCATGTATACTTGTATTTAACTAATTGCTTAGAATGGTACTTACATTTGTTTAACCAAAATTTCATTACATTACTTTGGATAGATGTCATGGTATAAAATGTAATAAACAATAAAGTCTATGAAAAACACAGAGAAAGTAAGAAATAAAATTAAAAAAATAATAGATAAATAGTAAAGAAGTCAAAAGCAAAACACACAAAAGCAAATTCAACTTAATAAGCAAAGTAAAAGCAAAAGCAAATTAAACTCAATAAGCAAAGCTAAGCAGCACCAGAGGTGCAAACAATATATATAAAAGTAGAAAAGGATAAAACACTTAAAGTCACACTTGAAATTGCTATATTTCGAACTACTAGAGTTCTTCAATGGCAAGAAGCTAGACCATTGGTAGTAGTTCGAAATATAGCAATTTCAAGTGTGACTAAGTGTTTTATCCTTTTCTACTTTTATTATTACTGTTAGTGTGTTACATTGTTAATAGAGTTACTTTATTTTTATTTTTATTTTATATTAGGAAACAAACTTAATACTGTACATAAAGAAGTACCAACACTTTAGAAAATATTAAAAGTGACATAGGAAGCAACAGATTTTAAGGGTTGAAAGAAACTTAAGGAAAGTTAGCAGGTCCGTATTAGTTGAAAAAATATTATATTGCCGCATAGGCGGTATATTTGAAAATATGAGAGAAGTATCAAGGAGGAAAATTCATTGTACATTTGAATTAAACTGGAATAAATCCACATTATAAAGTAAAAAATCCAGGCAAACCACAAACATCATCACCTATAATACTAATGGAGAAAGGTAGGTCATCACTCTAGCCAGAGGCTGCAAGGGTTTCATCAAGGGTATGTTACTTGTTTTCATTGTGGAGGCAATTATACTATGAAGAGATTCATAGTGGCTTGTTGAGAAACTACTTTGCAATTTACCTACTAATTGCATTGCAACTAAAAACCAAGTCTCCATGTGCTGCTAATAAATAGGCAGAGATTCAACAATGGCTAAAACTGAATTATTTGTGGGGGGAGAAAGAAAAATAAAAGAGAGAGAGAAAGAAGAAGCTACTTCTGGGAAAATTATGATCATCTCATTTTTTCTATATTGAAGGAAGATGTGGCAGCATTTCATCTCTCATACATAAGTGTAACTGGACAACACTACAGAGACTTCCTGAAAACTCTAAGGTCATACCGCATGCAAAAGGCCACATTTAAGTGCAACAATTTGCATGCTGAACCCATGATATTGTACTATTGCACATGGCAAATGTTGGTGAATATCTCATAAAAATCAATATGAACTGTATCGATTACCCTCCCTCAAGTCCATATTTAGCTGGAGTGATTTTTTTCGAAATTGAATAAACTCCTTCATGGGAGACATTTTACATAATTAGTAACAGGCATTTCTGCAGAACTGCTTCAAAATGGTTTCCAACATGTCTTGGAAAACCTGGCAGAAATCCTAAGTCAGGTGCATTGCATTCAACCAACATTAAGAAATATCATTAAAATTATTAGTTAAGTGTTTTACATAGATATTTGATAAATTTTTTATTCAATGTTATTTTTTATTCGTAATTTAAGAATGCTAGTCAGGTCTTACCACAGTTGTTAAACATTTAATCCAATATCTTGATTGCCACTTTGCATAATCAATTCTATTAATTATTAAATATCTACAAACATAAATATTTCAGAATATGATTGCAAATAAAGCAACTTATTATTGAATCATTCATCTTAAAAACACCATAACTGACATTTTTACAATTTTTTTTTTTTTTTTTTTGGAAATTGTTATTCTTTGTCTAAAGACAAATGGTTTAGTGTAACAATCTCTCATCTTCAACTCCATAATGTTGACGAATTTGGTATCTAGTTTGTGATTACTGTAAAAACTACTCAAATAATGCATTTATGGGATTTTTACATCAACCTTTGGTATAGGTGTGTACTTAATTGTAGACAGCCAACAATGCATTAGCATTATGTTTTGTAAGTTAAAAATTATAAATAAAATATTGAGTTCAAGATGTGATGATGCTGAATGTAATTTATCTACTAAAAAGTTGTAGATGAATTAGAAATGATCAGCGATATATAATAGAAATGCAATTAAAAAGCATGATTATGTGGACAACTCTACACTAACCATAGAAAAGTTAGATTGGTGCTGACTACTACTAACTACTACTACTACTATTATTATTATTATTAAAATTTATAGTCAAATATGCAAAAATAGTTGTCCCTTATTTATTTTTTTCCTTTCAACATAAATTGCAGTAATTGAGAAATAAAATGTATACAATTATAATTTTTATGGATAGATTAAACATCCTAAGAAATAATGTTACATAGACCCTTGAATTTTCTGGGTGCACAAAGAAATGTTATGCAAGGATTTCTGAGGGAAATAATAATGCAATATTTTCCTTGTTCGGGGACCTTTAAAAAAAAAAAAAAAAAAAAAAAAAACTCAGGACATTCAGCTACAAAGTCATGTCACAGTACAAGGTGCAGAGAGGCACATAACCAAGAACAAAGATGGCCATACTTCTCATAAACTTACTGTGTCCTTTCAATATCATGTAAAACCATCAGGTTCCTTATTGGAGGTTTGTAAGGTGGCATTTTATAACTTCAGATAGTGTCAGAAGGCTATGTAATTTTAAAAGTTATGCATTACTTACAGATTCAAGAGGATAAGCCGCTTTAAAACATGCTATTCTTGGAAAAACCTGCATTGAAGAACAAACCAAATCATTTTCCCCCAAAAAACTCACATTACGTCCAACTCCTTACCTTTCAGTTGACATAGCACTAGAGAAAATGCATCAACTGTTTAAAGTAAAACATCCTGAGGTAAAAATAAACTATTGGTTCCACTAAAAAATTTTCAAGAAACAATTTAATTCGCATTTTGGAAGACATCAGGTAGACACTTCTATTACCAGTGAGTCGCTCAACACCAAAATTAAAAGTCCTGCTCTAAATGAAGCAACTCAACGTTCTGCTGTTGCTAAACCCATTTTATATAACAGGAAAAGTAAAAAGTTATACCATAAATTGACATATTTGAAGTACATGTCAATCTGATGATTCTATTGACTGACTTTTTTTTTTCCCCCTCCTCCCTTCTTTACTTTTTCT
Source organism: Metallyticus violacea (assembly GCA_030762175.1). Classification (NCBI taxonomy): domain Eukaryota; kingdom Metazoa; phylum Arthropoda; class Insecta; order Mantodea; family Metallyticidae; genus Metallyticus; species Metallyticus violacea. The sequence continues at coordinate 142,506 of CM060839.1, forward strand.
CCCATCAAGTATGTTCAGTTAACAAACATTTCAGATAAAGACATTTTTTTACTATCGCCAGCTTAATGTGAACATGTTTGAATTACAAATCTTAAAGGTAATTCTTCAAGGATATATGTTTACCAAAAAGGAATTTGTCATAAAGGTCCAGATTAGGTTACTTCATTCATTATGAATAGCTGAATGAAATGAACAAGAGTCAAGAAGCTGTCCCTCTTCTGTGATGGTTAGAATAAGAATCACACATGAAGGTACTGCAATGTATTGAGTGAAAACAACAGGTTTCATCAATATTATTCAGTTTGAGGCCATTCTTTTCTTTCCCTTGATCAGTCATTTGGGGTAATAAAAACAGCCCTGAAGCAAACTGGCCAAATCTATATAATTACCTGCTGAAAGAAATCGTGGTAAATTCATAAAAGAAATTTACTTTCCATATGACTCAAAGGGAGAATGTTTGGAATTTCAAAAATTCTTGACGTTTCATTTTATAAACTAATGTTGTATGTTAGAGACATTAAATGGTTCACATGTAGCGATAAAAATTAAAAGTACATTTCAAAATTTCACAATTTTCAGAATGTATACACTGAAACCGAAATAATTACATGAACATGGATGGAGCAGCAAAACTAAAGTGAATAGGAAATATGGCTATTGTAGGGTGAGAGGTTGTTTTGCTAAGGCAGGCAGGCCGGACCCGAGCGGTCGGTAAAGTTGGGTTGAAAAAAATTGTTTTGCATTATTGTAAACAAATCCACCCCCCCGGCTACTCCACGAAGGAATGGGAAAGTTGTGTTAGGGACGAAACGAGCTTTTCTCCTTGAAACTCCGTCTTTGTGTTAAGTGAGGGAAAAGTATCGTCAAACCAGGGGATATAAACGCTAGTCAATCGAGAAATAACTTCAGAAGAGGGTACAAGAGAACTATTTGAGAGTGCCCAATGTGCCTACGAGTGGTGATGATTATGGTTTAAAGGGCGCAAAACTGCTACGGTCATTAGTGTCCAAACATACTAAAAACTGGTCCAAGAATAAAATATCTACACCTAAGTCCAATGTAGAAATGGCTTTAAGCACATAGGGCAATAACAATAAAAAGCCCAAAACAAATAACAGGGGTAAAATAGTCAGCAAACAAAAGACTGGTACTAAAACACAGCCGCAAGAGCGGAAAATCATGTCTTATAATAGCCTAAAATTGTGACAATGAAACCCCAAAACAAAAAGAAGGGCGTCAAAAATAAATAAAAACTGGCAGTAAAACGCATCAGCAAGAGCTGAAAACACAACAGTCTTGTAATGGTATAAAATTGTAGCATTAAAACCCCAAAACAAATAAGGGCAATATGCACCACAACAAATAATGACTGGTACTAAAACGCATCAGCAAGAGCTGAAAACACAACAGTCTTATAATACTCTAATAATGCCGTCATGAATAAAAGGATAAAACCTCGCACTTTGCTTCAGAAACCACAAACACGTATAAAAGGGAGCACTCGCTCCACAGCAACTGCATCATCTGCAATTAACTCCTCAATATAGGAGGGCAAGCCGACGTAAAATCTAAAAGCTGTTAGATGCTGGCAATTAATTAAAATGTGGCGCACAGTAAAGGGGTGGTCACAGTGAGGGCAGGCTGGAGTTGGTTGACCATTAAAAAGGTGCTGGTGACTTAAGGACGACCAGTTAAAACGGGCGGATTTACATTTTCGAAGATAATTGCTAGGGATTAAATTCCACTGCGCGCGCCAGCGCAAGAGAACGCCTTGACGTAAAGAATGATTGAAATCCCCCGAGTAAAAACGTTGCTCGTACTCAGCAGGGTCTAAAAGGGCGGATTTAGCTGCGACATCTGCAGCCTCTTTGCCTGGGAGTCCCACAAGTCCAGGTACCCACAGCAATGTTACCCTGACGCCAGCGTCCTGAAGCGTATACACTAATTCCTGAATATGCTGTACAAAAGGATGGTAGTTGTACAGATTTTTCAAAGATAAAAAGGCACTCAAAGAATCGGAACAAATGACACTGTTCCCCAGCCCATGGTCAGAAATAAATAAAATAGCCCGATAGATAGCATAAAGCTCCGCCATAAAAATAGATGCCGCAACGCTAAGACCAAATGTAATTATTTTTTATTGATTCATTTATGGACGCTCTTTAACATCTCAGGTCATCAGCGTCCCATTCAACTCAGGGCGTGAAACGGCCGACAAATTTTGCTCAGAGGCCTCTCTTTCAGGCTTGAGGTTCTTTTTAGTGCCGTAAATGTACGACGGGACCCACGGCTTTACTTCCCTTCAGAAGGAAGCCATACTTAGGATTTTTACGCCCGAAAAAATCCATCGGTCCTGGCCAGGTTCGAACCCACGAACTTGGGTATAGGAGGCAAGTATGGTAACCATTACACCACCAGGACGTAAAACTAGCTGCATTAAAAACAAAGGCACATCCTACTCCTGTGTCAGATTTAGAGCCGTCGGTAAATATTAAATTCCTTACAATAAAAGAAGAGACGACCTTGCGAAAATGACTACGAACAATAGGTGCTTCGGTCGAGGACTTAGGACACGACGTAAGCCTAAGATGAACGGGGGCCTCTACTGAGAGCCAAGGGGGGGGGGAAGAAGTTTCCCCAGCTAAGAAAAAAAGAAGGTAATTGCAAGTACAACGCAGCTCCCGGAAACGAAAGCCAGCGGGCTTAGGAGTAAAAGACCAAGCAGCATAAAATGGAGCGAGACACACGCTAAAAAACGGCTCGTTCGTGGGATGACGAAGTTGCGCAGCTATTCGACAACCATAAGCAAGAAGTAAAACATACCTATGGTAAAACAATGGAGGTTCTCCATACTCCGCACATAAACTTGACACAGGACTGGTTGGGAATGCTCCAACAGCCACACGGATACCCCGGTGATGAATGGGGTTAAGGCGACGCAGAACGGAAGGTCGCGCTGAGTCATAAACTACAGAGTCATAATCAAGTTTAGACCGGATTAGAGATCGATAAAAATGTAAAAGAACAGTCCGGTCAGCTCCCTAAGATGTGCCACTTAAAACACGTAAAATACAAAGAGAACGTTCACACTTGCCTCTGAGTTGTGCTATATGCGATGACCAGCAGAATTTTTTTTCCCCCTAAGATTAAGCCAAGAAACCTAACTTTGTCTGCGAAAGCAAGAGCGTCTGGACCAAGACGGAGAGAGGGTGAAGGATTCACCTTATGGCACCAGAAATTCATGCAGACGGTCTTCTCTGCGGAGAATCGGAACCCGTGGTTTACACTGCAAGTGTAAAGGCGGTCGAGACAGCATTGGAGGCGGCGTTCCAAAAGACAAGTTCTCAGTGAGGAAAGGAAGATGGCAAAATAGTCAACGAACAAAGACGATTGTATTCCTGGGAGTAAACACTCAGTTGCACACTGTTTGGCATTGCTATCAATTTCATCACTAAATACCGACCCCTGAGTTTAGTTCTCTTGACTAAAACTAGATGACAAAACTGATCCCACGCGAACATTATAAAACCCGGTCTTTCATAAATTCCTGAATAAAAATAACATGCGACCGCGTATGTGCCAATCGTGAAGCGTTCGAAGGATACCGCTTCTCCAACAAGCTTTCTCCAGATGAAAGAATACGGCGATCGTTTGGCACTTCCGTACAAAAACGTCCATTATATGGGTGGTTAGACACACAAGATGGTCAACTGAGGAGCGATGACGCCGAAAACCGCACTAAGCGTTCGGCAATAAATGCCTCGACTCCAATCACCACATAAGCCGCCCGTTAATCATGGGTTCCATCACCTTGCTGACGCAGCTGCTGAGGGAAATCGGACGGTAACTGGAAGGAAGGTGTGGGTCCTTACCAGTTTTAGATATTGGTATGACGGTGGCCTTTCGCCAAGTGCTCGGAAATGTTCCATTGCACCAAACAGAATTAAAAATATGGAGTAAAAAAGCCTTGCCTTTCGTTGGCAGATGCTGCAACATAGCAACATGGATGCCATCTGGCCCTGGTGCGCAGTGCCGAGAGTTCGTAAGGGCATACTCCAATTCCCTTGCTGTAAAAGGGACATTATAGTTTTCATGCTGGTCGGAGGCAAAATAGAACCCTTTTAACTCGGCCTGCTCCTTTAATGTGCGAAAAGGAGGGTAATTGGCGGAGCTCGAAACATCAATGAAGGTGCGTCCTAAAATTTTGGCGATATAGGAGTAGTAAGAACTGGATTTGATATTCTAAGACTGGGTATAGGCGTAAATCTAGGTTTTCCCGCAACGCGGCGTAGCTGATCCCAAATTACAGATTAAGGCGTTGTGCTGTTAAAAGAGGTAAAAGCAATCCAAGACGCCTTTTTGTTATCCTTAATAACTCGACGGCATTTGGCGCGCAGTAGTTAATAGCGAATAATATTTGCTGAAGTAGGGTGACGACGAAAAACTCGTAGAGCACCTCGCGAGCACGCAACGCATCCCGGCATTCATCGGTCTACCAGCGAACCGGAAAGCGTCTGGGGTGGCAAGTCGACCGGGGAATAGCCTGATCTGCGGTATTAAGAATGGCCGTTTCTAGGTGCTCGATCACGGCTTCGATGGATGGAAAATCTAACCTTGAAAAGTCCGATCTCTGGATCGGAAGAAGTGCCAATTCGCCTGTGCAATAAGCCATCTTGGCGAGCGCTGAGAATGTGCGTGTGAAGAGAGTACTTGTATCTGACACGGAAAGTGGTCACTAAAATATAAATCGGAGGTGACGTTCCGGGTAAAATGTACAGCAAGTGAGACAGAACAAAAGGCTAAGTCCAAGTGTGAAAAACAATGAGTACTGTCAGAAATAAAAGTAGGTTGACCAGTGTAGAGCAGAGTGAGATGGTGGCGATCTAGAAAGTCTGTCAACATGCTACCCCTGGCACACTTCATGTTGTAATCCCATAGGGGATGGTGCGCATTAAAATCCCCAAGAGTAGGACAGAGGGTGGTAGCTGAGACAGAAGATTATCGAGATGAACAATTGCGACAGTGGAAGATGGAGGTAGGTAAACAGTGCACACAGAAAAACTAAGGTCAGAGAAGTGAATTGTAGCTGCAGAAGCCTGTATAAGAGTCTGGAGGCTAATTCAAGTACTGTACACGTAATCTAGGATTAAAAGTGCCATGCGCGGGAGAGCCATCTTCGGGAGGAAGATCAAACCTCACCGAAGAATAACCGCGTAAATTAAAGGAATCTTGCGGGCGAAGTTTGGTCTCTTGGAGAGACAAAAGCGGAGAGTCGGTGGAGCGTAAAAGTAACTTCAGGTCACGTCTTCAACTGCGGAGTCTGCGCACATTCCAATAAAGGACAGTCATTGTTAAAACGAGTTAAAAAAAATAAAAATACCACCTTACTTTTTGCTAGACCCAGGACGAATCAAACGTCCTTTTTCAATCGCGTGGGACTGGGTGGTTTATTTGGAGCAGGCACATCCTACTCCATGATCTCTTCAGAGGAAGGGCTCTCCGATGAGAAGTATCCAACGATTCCAACACCTGGAATTGGTTTGATGTGGAAATAGGCGGTGACGGCGACCGCCTAGGGGGTTTGCTCCCATTATGGGAGCGGCACCTCCGAGGAGGAGAAGGGCTCTATTTCTGCTGAACAGTAGTTGATGTTTTCAAAAAGTCAGTTCTCGTGTAGCTCATCGTGAACTTTATTTACGCCGCATTGAAGACTACCGGCTTCGGTTTCTCGGTAATGCGCTTCGGAGAACTGGGCTTAGTAGGGACCCGTGTAAATACAAGGTCGCAAGTCTGCGTACTGCTGTCGCTTTTCTTCACCGCTAAAGAAGCTGCAGCGCTGTATGTACCGGTCTTAGGTACTACAGGTTGACGAGATTGAAATCGCTTCCGGGTCTCAGTAAAGGAGAGGTTTTCCTTTACCCGGATCTCCTGTATACAGCGCTCCTCTCTAAAACGAGGACAGTTGTGCGACGAGGCTGGATGGTCGCCGCGGCAGTTAACCGCAGACGGGAGCGATGTACATGCTTCTTCATGACTTGCTTGACCGCATGTTGCAAAGATGGAAATGGCACTCATACACGATATGCGAGTGTGTCCAAAACGTTGACACTGGAAACGTCACAACGGGCTCGGGATATACGGACGCACTTTAATCTTCTGCGGCAATTCGACACTGCTGAACGTGACGAATAGAGCCCGGGTTGACTGTTCCTCCCTTTTTGCCTGCACGCGATAAACAGAAGTGACCCCTTAGTCTTCCAGGCAGCTCTGGATTTCCTGGTCAGGCATACTGTCTAATACATTGGTGGTAACAACTCGCGACGAATTCAATATCTTATGCTGCTCAACACGGATAGGATAGCCGTGGAGTAGCGTCGTCTTGAGCAATGAGTTGCTTTGAGACAGCCCAAGTGTCTCCACCAAAAGTGAACCGTTACGTAGACTGGTATAGGACTTAAGGGTCGAGCTATAGCATCAATGCCCTTCTGAATCATAAATGGGTATACCTTAGTAAACGACTGACCATTTTCGATAAGACTGAGGACTAAGTAGCGAGGAAATGACTTCTCGGATACTTCTTTCACGTCAACTCTTTTGCGTTTAAATTGTATATGATTATCGTGTACTACAGCGATTTAATCCTCCACCATTGCAACCGATGGCAGGCTGCTTCCTGGGCGCCACCCCGGCTCAGGTTACATGCTCTGGCCTGAACAAGATAACCTCAGGATCACACCTTCCTGTGGGTTGACAAAGGGACCCAATCGCCTGAGGAAGTACAACAGCTCATGCAATGACCCTTCCCCGGGCCTGGCCTTTACCAGGGGATACGCTCCAGTCCTACATGATAACCTAGTGCTGGGAGTTACGCCGTTACCCAGTCACGTTTTACCGTGTCAAACACGGGGACACCCATCAGACGAAGAACAGGGAAGTAGGACGAATAAAAATTAAAATAGAGGGGAAATAAAATGAGTCAAACACGCTGAGCGTGGATGTTCGGGAGCAGCTCGGGTGCCTGGGGTCGGTACGCCCCGTACGCAAAAAATTGGGCCCCTGAAGGGGCCTACGAGCGAGCTAATACTTCAGTCTAGTTAAGTGACGCGTCTGTGCTAATGTTACGTTTAGGTCGCTTTTGGCAAGTGAAGAGTTGTGAATTGTCGTTAGTAACGCTATCCATCGGACAGAACAAAAGTTAAGTGTTGTTTCTTTGATAGTAGTAAAGAAACAAATTCCCGTAAAAATGACACAAAGCCCCTGAAATCCTGCATGGAATAGCCGATTCTCCGCCCAGTATTATGAACCTAGACAATTAAAAAAAAATGTAGTGAAAAATTATAAATCGGCTGATATAGTGTCAACACCCTCATTCCCTTTTCCCTGTCATACCTAAATGACTAAAATTCCAGTAGCAGAATCTCAACAGCTGTGGCAAAACTGTAAGACAGCGGTAACCAACGACAGACAGCGGTAACCATCGGCAGAGAAGAAATAACATTCCCCCCTGAGAATTCAAAATATACTGATAATTTCCTTTTTACAAATGCTTCGCTCCACTCTACATATTTTCATTAACCCCCATTCCTGTTTATCAAATATCGCTGCAACACAAAAGTCTTTACATAGGCACAACCGCAATAGTTACATTCCTTCGGAATTCGATTAAAAAAAAAGATATTAAATACTTTTGTATATTTATTGGAATTTACATAGGAAAAAAGTCAAGTGATATAAGATATCTGTAAAATAATAAATTTGGGATTTTTTTTAATAAATTATATGTTCCAAACATATAGGTTTCTGAAATTTCCCGTTATTTTATTCTTCTCTCATCATTTGTATGATACAGTTTGATAACAAACACACATTTGTAATCATAATTATTACTGGATTGCGACAATTAGCTTCCTAAAGGCTATAACATCAACCATTCACCAAAATCATGCCATTTTACATACTGTTCATATAAAATAAAAATTACTTCCGAATTAAATGGGCTGAAGAAAAGTAACTTATCAGTAATTTAGCTATTTACAACAAAATGTGAGTAACGTGTACGCACCTGCATAGACTTATAAGCTCAGGCTTGGCCCCAAGAACGCAGGATGAACGTCAGTGTTGCACCGCTCTCTATATCTGAACAATAACGCTGGTTTTGCTGACTGAAAACATTCATGAGTGACTCAGGACTTCCTGAACCCAACTGAGTAATGAAGTCTGAAAATTGACGATGTGCATGGGCATCGGCGTGGCGACATTTGACTTTCAGCACCATCTCTAGGCCTGCAATTGAACCACAAAACTGCTTGCACAGCATTCATCAGAACTTTGCGTCAGGTTAACTAACATACTTGAACGAAACTCGTCAAACAGAGTTTGACATAATCTAAGGTCACATTTTTGTCTAATTTTATTATCCAAACATTAAATTAAAAATACTGCCAAGTGATCTGCCTAGCACAATTTTTTAGTTATAAATTATTTCAATATAATATGTGGATATACACTGTCATCACTTATAAATAGCTTCTTGCATTTTATAACCATGTACATTTTCATTTCACCATGTGAGTAAAGAAATAATTAGAACGGTCAATAATGCGCAACAATAAAAACATTATTATTGCCATATGTTAAACTATAACAATAGTTGAAGAAACCTTCTACATCAGAAAGAATTGTGCAATATATACTTGGTTTACTTTTACTATATTCTGAGATGTAAGAGAATTTTGGGTGTAAATAATAAAATAATTTTCGTTTTGCAAATAATACCCTAAATTAGTACTATGTTGATTATTGTAATTGTTTTGACGAGCGGTTTAATTACGATTAGGTTATTGACTTCCAAATGCTTCCTATGTATCCGCGCCCCAACTTTTGAGTGACATTTATTTTTAATTTTCCATATCTGAGATGAAGACATGGATCCCCCCTCGCAATATTTTATTGAAGTCGGCGGCTTTTTATGGCACAGGTGTGTTTAATTTCTTTTTGGAGGAATCGATTTCAAGGCGCCTACTTTTGAAGGAAGTTACAGGACGATGTTATAGTTTCGCGTAGTGATAGAAAAGAAAGAGAGCAGAAGGAAGCTTGTGTCAGTGCGAATGAAAGTGAACAGTAGATACTTTAGAGGCTAGGAAAGTCCATTGCTGGATCATCCACCTACAGCCCTGACCTTGCATCGTACGACTTCAGGTAGCTGTTCTGTTATCGCTGGAAAAACTTGAAAACGAGTTTAGGACCTTGCCCAAGTAATTAATTCACCTCTGCCTGCAATACCTTAGTTACAAAGAATGTCTTTAATAAATGCCTGCAATGCTTGTGGCGAGATGGATAGTAAAGTGGAGGTATTCAACACAACCCATGACTTGCATTTAAGTAAATCACTAACGTAACTTGCGAATGCTCCAAGTAATTTGATATAAACACTTAACAAGATAAAAAATAGAGACAACATTCTTAATAATTTCTGGTAAATCGAGCCTGTGGAAAGGGTAAAGTAATTAGTATACGGTCTTTTATTTTAGGCAATAACATGGATATGAACCTATGACCGTAGTATTCGGTATGAGGGTCAGGCATGGTGGACTTTTCCAGAAACGTGTTTCGTTAGCCACAAGTGTTTAATTTAGTAACAAGTAACTCCGCGCGAGTTCAGTTGTATAAAAATATGAAAGTATTTTAACTTTTAAGATACACAAATTTAAAGTTAATTAGCTGAAAGCAAGAAATACCCACAATGCCATTTTTTCAGTTAACTCGTAATACTTGAATTACATTTTGTAGAGGAAATCTTCAAGGAAATGCTTCACAAATAAAATGACAGTTACACATTTACTATTCTATGATGTTCTGTTATTTAACTTCATTACCTTATTTCTACGGTTTTCTACAGTGACGACAAACAACGTTGATTTTGGTTTGTTTTTACTTAAGGACGCTCTTTAACATCACAGGTCATCAGCGTCACACACTATTCAGGGCGTGAAACGACCGACAAATTTTGCTCAGTGGGCTCTTCTTTCAGACTTGAGGTTCTTTTTCGTGCCGTAATTGTACGACAAGGGACCCACGGCTTTACTTCCCTTCCGAAGGAAGCCATACTTACGATTTTTACGCCCGAAAAAATCCATCGATCGTGGCCGGGTTTGAACCTCGACCTTGGGTTTAGAAGACAAGTATGGTTACCACAACACCACCAGGACCGACACAAACAACGTGCTCTATCAGTCTACAGGAATGCTGGCGCAGCAGACGCCGGAACAAAACCGTCACCCAAACTCCTGCAAGAGAAGATGAGTCAGTGACAAGATGAAAACATTTGTTGTATCCATAGGCGCCGACAGGAGCCGAGCCAGAGCAGCCTGCCTCTCATCTCCCTTTCAAAAGTTCACGCTTTGGTTGCTGATTAGTATATATATATATATATATATATTTTATTTTCGGAAAGTTCAAATTAAAATCTTGAAAGAAAACGCCAACAGCGACATTGTACAATACTGCCAACAGTAATTCCTTTCCTTTCATCTCGCAGTTTTATGTGCTCAAATTGAAGCTCACCAAGTTTTCATGCATGAGCATTAATAGCTACCACGCAAAGTTGCACTCTAAAAAAATTAGGTTATGGATTTTGGACTTTTCCAACCCTTTAAGATAAATGCCTTCAAATAATATTTTAATTAGAACATTGAATTTCAGTTCAATGTTCTCCTTGTACAATTGTAAGTGTTGCTTCATATCTGTAGATTGAAATTGAGTATTTGATCACAATTGGACGTGATAATCTCTCTCTCTCGGACGATATTTATTCTGACAGCCTGAAATTGCATCATAACACAATGGATCTTCTGGAATCAAAGATGAACGAGAATTCCCTAGATAACTTTTCCTCAGGTATACATTTTCTAAAAAGTAATGGCTTTGTGAAATTGTTGCGGAGTTAACGATATTTGTAGACTTAAATAGTAATTGCTGAGCTTTTTATTTCTTAAAATGTTTTTGATTTGGATGTTTACAGTTTATAGATTTTTTAAATACAAAATCTAATAGAAGTGTGCTTCCCCCCTCCCCAAGTTGGCTCCTATGTTCAAACCTGTAAATATTGTAATTTCACTCTAATGCAAACTGCTGTAAGTCCATTTGCATAAATTTAATAATTTATAATATATGCATGTGACGCAATATATTGCAATTGAAGGAACATTGTGATTGAATTTCCCATTGGCTTTCCAATTAAAATTAAGTATTTTGAATGTCATGTTAAATAAAATTACAGAAGATAAGAATAATTTATTAAAACATTTCCATGCAATTATAAAAGAAAACGATGGAGATAAGGCACTTTAGAAGTTAGCGCACAGGAATTAGTGAAAGTCGCGTACTTTCATTTCTTGCAAAGGGCAAAAAAAAAAAATAATAAATTTTAATCTTCGTGTTTTTTCGGATTGGTAGTATTGGGCTAAATGTTTACTTTTCGGTAGAACGTCAGTTACAAACTAAAACTTATATATAAAAGATAAATGTACATTAAAGTACAACGTTGTACGTTATCTATGTCTGTCTCTCTCCCTGTCCCTGCACTAAGCAATAACATCCTTCAACTGTCGGTTCTCAGGAATGATAAAGCAGCAGACGATTTTTTTTTTTTTTTTTTTTTTTGAGTCGAGCTTAGCGCTCGTTTTTACTAACGAGGCACCAATGGCGGTAGACACTGATAATACACAAGGTGAAATGATACATTGGAAAATATTTTTTTTTAAGGAAGGAAACGTTCCAGGCCTAAATTTAAAGTACCTCTACGGCATTGGCCATTAATGAGGTCTGAGGAAAACCTGTAAAAAACCTACTCAGGAAGGACGGTCCTGCTGGGATTCGAAACCCAGACCTTCCGCTCACAAGCCCGCAATAACAACTTCGGCCAATCGTTGCGGTTCAGCCGATGCCGTAAAATCATCTAGCCAGACGAACTGGTTTTCAAAATGACTTCTACCCTCGTGTAGGTAGTTTTCGTAGTAAGAAAACTAGTCACGTCCATTTTAATTTTGTGGCGATCAAAACCTGCAAGCTGTTCTAAATCGAACCACACAGGAAATAATAATAATAATAATAATAATAATAATAATAATAATAATAATAATAATAATTTAACAATAACATGTTGCAATAGATTTTTCAAAAGTCACAGATTAATATTCCATACATAACCTATGAATCAATTTATTTAACAAAAGCAAATATACAATAAAATAGACTTCAGCTAGCATAACAAAAAATTGAAAAAAAAAAAATTAAAAAGGTCCCAACTGTAAGAAAATCATATCCCACAAAATAAGTTATACGAGTTTATGTCCTCATTCAATTCATTATTACTGTACTGAACTTTACCAACAAGTACATTTTAGCTGTTCCTAAGGAATTCAATTGTATCCATAAATTATTTTGAAAAAAAATTCTTCAAATGTCCATGATACGAAAATGACAATGAAATAAATATAACCCACCAGCAAGTACAATTTTTGTTTCTTCTCAACGCAACTCAGTATATAAGTTATAACCAATCAATTAACAAACGATTCGTAGAGTTCGTTTACCAGCAAAATTGACCCATTAGAGGTAAGGGTTAAACTACAGCGAAAATATTTTTAAAATTGAAAATAGCTCTAGTGGCCACAATTTTTGTTTTTTCTCAGCGAAAGTATATTTCATTTAGATAAATTAATAAAACAATTTCTGAAAATCAGGGCAATCAGACCGTAAGGAGTGGGGGGGGGGGTTAAAGCGAAATTTAAAAGTAGGTGTAGCTGCCGCAATTTATTATTATTTCTTTTTTAAGAAAACTCCGCATATATCATTCAAATAAAATAAAAAAAAATAAGTTTCTTAAAAACAGTGAAATCAGATAATTAGTAATGGGTGTTTACCTAAAAATCAACAGTTAAAAATCGCTCTAGCGGCAGCAATATTTTCTTTTTCCCAACAAAATTCAGCATATACCATTCAAATAAAATAATTTACCAGCCAGAATATCTACCAGGTATTTACATTTTATGGCTGCTATTAAAGCATGTTGAATATTTGTGGTCCTATATGTAGGTACTGTGTAATTACTTTTAGTCACATTACGTTTTAGCTCATATAAGCAGGATATTGAGTTGGGCTAAACATGCTGATCCAACATGAACCTGCTCTAAAAGGTATTCCTTGACAATCCTAAAGGATAGTGGGATCGAGGACTACCCAGCTACTGGCAACCCGGCTGTCACCCGCTGGCAAGTAAAACTGTGCATTATCGGTACGTTCAAGAAGAAAGTCTTATTAGTGTAAAATATTGCTAAACTGGTAGTATTGTCACCAGTGTAGAGAAACTAAATCACAAAACCACCACCTCGTGTTTATTAATAACGTTACTGGCGCACACGCTGATGTTATCTGTGGGGGGGCTCCCCCTTTCCAATTCACGCCACATACTGGTTTGGATGGCGGCGGATTCTCTCCCAGGTACTCCTAGCCCGTCTCTCAATGGATTGTGCAACTGAAGGCATGCCCGTCTCCTCGTGAGTAAAGTTTTTAATAAGAAGCGGTAGCCTCAGTGCTTTCCTTGGCGAGAAATTTTGGATGGTTTGTAAGTGTTGTATTGCCAATTTGGACGCGTGAGCCCATGCCACGCAGGCGTACATCATTGATACTATAAAAGACCTGTACAAAATTATTTTACTCCTAATGCCTAATGACTTACCGCGTAGAATGGACGCGCATAGTTTCAACCGCTGCCTCCCCCTGTCGGCCACATCTCTCAGGTGTTTGTTCCAAAGCAGTTTACGTTCCACGCAAACCCCTAAGTATTTTACTTGCTGAGATGACAAAATTTTGCCGTCGATCGTTAGATCAACTGCTAGAAGGTGCCGCTGTTAGGAAAAATCGCAAATTGGTACTTGTGGATATTAACAGTAATCTTCCATTGGTGTAACCAGGACGTGGATTTTTCTATGTAGCGCTGAATTTCGCACGTTCCAAATTTCAAAATTTTGAGTGGTGATAAATTGCGGTGTCGTCAGCATACATATGGATCTTGCATTTGGCGTCCACGGGAAAATCATTAGTGAAAACTATATACAAGTATGGGGCCAGTATGGCTTTTTGTGGAACGCCGTCCTGTATTGGTCGCATGGTGGATTTGGAGCGATCAACTTGGACATAGAAGCGCCTATTTTCTAAAAACATATGTAAAAGATATAGGTAGTTTTAGAGGCCGGGAAATTTTGGTGCAGTTTATAAATAAGGTCATTGTGCCAGCATCGGTCAAATGTAGTCTATGGTGTTGCACAGCTGTGTTTACAAAGATGGCGGTTCCTCCGAAACCGTCAGATCTATCGGTGCGGTGGCAAACGGTGCCTGGGATGGTGATTTTGTTTGAGGCCGTCAACTAGGTTTCCTGCACCATTAGCACCTATATCTGGTGCGAGAAGAAGTGTATAACTTCCCGGAGTTTGCTCTTAATGCCCCTCGCATTTTAGGAGCACGCCTTGAATGCCATTAGAGTTGTGGCTCCGGAAAATTTACCAGCCCTTTTGTAGGATAAATTTGAACATTGTGTGGCATAGGATGGTTTCGGCGGGCACGGTTTTGGGCGGGTTAGCAGGGCTTTCGCCAGAAATTCTGCGAAACTTGTCTGCGCATGCACGGGTATTTTCGCTATTACTTGAAGAAACGTGGCATCTAGCTTGGGTTGTGAGGTGGTTTGACAGCGGTGGTGTCCTGATGGTTACGTTTACGTTTACACGTTTTATTGAGCTTAAGTGTGCCTGAATCCAGTACAACCGATCCTTAGATTCTGAAGTGGACGATGCTGAATTTCAAGTGGTAGCCGGCAAGAGAAAGCGGCGAACCTATCCTTATTTTGAAGCAGAAGGCTCCAGTACAGCTGGAAAGCCAAATAAACCAGCTGACGCTACCATCAGTAGCAACTCGTCCTCTTTACCCTCGAGACGCCTTATCCTACCGATTATCGTGGATTCTTTTCAGGGTGTTACAGGCTTCCTGAAGGAAGTTATGCCGTCCCTTATCGCCGAATGCAAGGTAGTACGGAAGGGAAACACATTCAAATTTCAGTCAAGGTGTGCTGAGGACTACCAGCGACTGTTAGGAAACCTCAAGAAACGAGGAATACTACACGTTTCCTTTGCTGTTGATAAAGCACGCGATATCCGTCGCATCTTTAGAGGGCTGCCAGCGGATACTCCGGTGGGAGATATATTTGTCCACCTCCAACGCCAGGGCATAATCCCCAAATTGCTCAAACAACTTTCAAAGCCCGTTCAAGGTGACAACCCTTCCGTGAGAATCTCCATCTTCCTCTTCTTGGTAATAATAGTTGAGCGAGCCGAAGACCCTGAGGTGGCGATAGACAAACTAAGGTCAATATGCCACCTCAATGTTAAAGTTGAAACTCCCAGACGCCCTGATGATTACTGTGTAAGAGGCGCACAACATCCAAGGTCATCAGCGCCCAAACACACTAAAAACTGTGCCAGAATTAAATAAGTAATCTACACAAGATCTGCGTAGAAGATAAACCCAGCAGCCCTTTAGGCAATAAAATACTATCCCGATAACAAATAACAAGGGTAATAAAAATAACAACAAACGAGACCGTTACTAAAAACTCTGCTGCAAGGGCTGAAAACACAACTGTATTTAATGGTCCCAAAGGTAACCATAACCCCCCCCCCAAAATAGCAAGGGTAAACTGGCCAACAAACAAACGGCGGGTATTAAAACTCAGCCAACAATCTTAATAGCCAAAGTTGTAACAGTAAAAACCCCAAAACAAAAACAAGGGCAATATGGTCAACAATGTATAAAGACTAAAGCTGAAACGCAAGCAAGAGCTGAAAAAACCACATGCTTTTAACGGTCTAAAATGGTAACAACAAAAGCCCAAAACAAACAACAGGGACAATATGCAACACAACAATTAAAGATTGGTACTGAAAAGATTCAGCAAAAGCTGGAATAACAACAGTCTTAAAATGGTCTAAAATGCAGTCATGAGTAAAAAGATAAAACCTCACACCTTGCTCCAAAAACCACAAACACGGATAAAACGGAGCACTCGCTCAACAACCCCATCATCCGCAAGTAAGTCCTCAATGGATGAGGGCAAACCTAGGCTATGTCTAAAAGCTACCAGATGCTGGCATTCAATTAAAATGTGACGCACTGTAAAGGGGTGGTCACAGTGAGGGCAAGCTGGAGCGGGTTGACCATTAAAAAGGTGACAGTGACTAAATCGGCAATGTCCAATTCTCAAAGGAGCTAAAATTACTTCTTCGCGGCGAACTGCGCGAGAAGAAGTCGACCAGTTAAAAGGGGCGGATTTACATTACCGAACTTTATTGGCGGATATTAATTCCCACTCATCGCGCCAGCGCGAGCGAGCAAAGTACGTTGCTCGTACTCAGCAGGGTCTAAAAGGGCGGATTTAGCTGCGACATCTACGGCCTCATTACCTGGGAGTCCAACATCTCCAGGTACCCATAATAATGCCACCCTGACGCCAGCGTCGAAAAGAGTTAACACTATATCCTGGATCTTCTGTACAAGTGGTTGGTGGTTGTGCAGATTTCTAAAACTTAAAATGGCACTCAAAGTGTCGGAACAAATAACAGCATTCCCCATCCCCTGATCAGAAATAAATAAAATCGCCCGATAAATAGCATAAAGCTCCGCTATAAAAATATCATACGTAAAACTTACCCCATTAAATACAAAAGCACATCCTACTCCTGTGTCAGATTTCAAGCCCTCGGGATATATAAAATTCCAGCCATTAAAAGAAGATATAATCTCGCGAAATGACTACGAATAACAGGTGCTACGGTCGAAGATTTAGGACAGGACGTAAGCCAAAGATGAACGAGGGCATCTGCTAAAATCAAGGTGGAGAAGAAGTTTCCCCGGTTAAGAAGAAAGCAGGCAACTCCACGTCCAACGTTCTCAACAGCTCCCGTAAACGAAAGCCAGCAGGCTGATGAGTAAATGACCGAGCAGCGTAAAAACCATCGAAAGAGACATTAAAAAAACGGCCCATTCGTGGTATGGCGAGGTTGCGCAGCTAGGCGACAATCGTAAGCAGAAAGTAAAACATCCCTACGACAAAACAACGGAGGTTTTCCAGACTCCGCACATAAACCCAGGACTGGTTTGGGAATGCTCCAATGACAACACGGATACCCCGATAATGAACGGGGTTAAGACGACGAAGAACGCAGAGTCGTAAACACCACAGCCGTAATCCAGTTTGGACCGGATAAGAGAGCGGTAAAAAGGTAGAAGAACCGTCCGATGAGCTCCCCAGGATGTGCCACTTAAAACATGTAAAATACAAAGAGAACGTTCACACTTGCCCCTAAGTTGTGCTATATGCGATGACCAGCATAATTTTCTATCTAATATTAAGCCAAGGAATCGAACTTCGTCTGCAAAAGCATGAGCATCTGAGCCTAGATGGAGAGACGGAGATCGATACTCCTTATAGCGCCAGAAGTTCATGCAGACGGTCTTTTTCTGCAAAGAAACGGAACCCGTGGTGTACACTACAAGCGTAAAGGCGGTCGAGAAAGCACTGGAGGCGGCATTCCAAAAGATAAGTTCTGCTAGAGGAAAGATAGATGGCAAAATCGTCAACGAACAACGACGATTTTATTCCTGGCGGTAAACACTCAGGGATTAAATTGAAAGCAATGGCAAACAGTGTGCAACTAAGTATCGAGCCCTGAGGTACGCCGTTCTCTTGAGTAAAACTAGATGATAAAACTGATCTCACGCGAACATTATAAAACCCGGTCTTTCATAAATTCCTGAATAAAAACAGACACACGATCGCGTAAATGCCAATCGTGAAGCGTCCGAATGATACCGCCTCTCCAGCAAGTATCATACGCTTTCTTCAGATTGAAAAATACGGCGATCGTTTGGCACTTCCGTACCAAACCGTCCATAATATGGGTGATTAGAGACGCAAGATGGTCGACTGAGGAACGATGACACCGAAAACCGCACTGAGGTTTCGTTAGTAAATCCCTGGACTCTAACCACCACATAAGCCGGCGTTAATCATGCGCTCCATCACCTTGCAGACGCTGCTGGTGAGGGAAATCGGACGGTAACTGGAAGGAAGGTGTGTGTCCTTACCAGGTTTAGGTATTGGTATCACGGTGTCCTTTCGCAAGTGCTTGGAAATATTCCGTTGCACCAAACAGAATTAAAGACATGGAGTAAAAAAGCTTTGCCTTTCGCTGATAAATTCCGCAACATAGTAACATGAACGCCATCCGGCCCTGGTGCGCAGTGTCTAGAGTTCGTAAGGGCGTGCACAAATTCCCTGAAGGAAAATGGAACATTATAGCACTCCTGCTGGTCGAAGAAAAAACAGAAACCCTTCGACTCGACCTGCTCTTTTAACGCTCGAAATGAAGCAGGGTAATTGGCGGAACTCGAAACTCAGCGAAGGTGCGCGCTAAAATATTGGCAACGTCAAGCGGAGTGGAAACCACTCGATTGGACATCCGTAAACCGAGTATTAGCGTAAATCTTAGTTTGCCTGCAACGCGGCGTAGCTGTTCCCAAACAACAGAGGAAGGCGTTTTGCGATTAAAAGAGGAGGAAAAGGCAGTCCAGGACGCCTTTTTGCTATCCTTAATGATACGACAGTTGGCGCGCTTTTGCTTGTGGTGAGAATCATGTTCGCTGAAGTAGGGTGACGACGAAAAACTCTTAGAGAACCTCGGCGTGCACGTTACGCATCCAGGCAATCATCATTCCACCAGGGAACCGGCAAGCGTCTGGAGTGGCTAGACGACCGGGGAATAGCTTGATCTGCAGTAATAAAGATGACTGTTTCGAAGTGCACGATCACGGTGTCGATGGATGGATAATGCGACCCTGAAAATACGGCCATAGATCGAAAGAGAGGCCAATTCGCCTTTTCAATGAGCCATTTGGGCGCAGGCTGAGAATATGCGTTTGAAGTGGGTACGTGCATGTGACATGGAAAGTGGTCCCTAGAATTGAATCAGAGGTGACTTTCCAAGTAAAATGTACAGAGAGTGAGGTTGAACAAATGGATAAGTCCAAGTGTGTAAAACTGTGTGTGCTGTCAGAAAGAAAAGTAGGTTCACCAGTATTGAGCAGTACAAGATTGTGACGAAACAAAAAGTCAGCTGAAAGGCTACCCCTTGCACACTCCGTGGTGGAACCCCATAGGGGATGGTGCGCACTGAAATCCCCCAAAAGAAGGACAGGGGGTGGTCGCTGTGAAAAAAGATAATCAAGATCAGCCTTGGTGACCGTACCAGACGGAGGCAAGTAAATACTGCAGATAGAAAAACTAAAGCCAGAGAAGTGAACAGTAGCTGCAGCAGCTTGTAGAGTAATCTGAAGCTGTAATGTAGTGCAGTACACGTCGTGTAGAATTAAAATTAAAACTCCGCGGAGAGCGGGAGTGTCATCTGCGGGAGGAAGATCAAACCTCACCGAAGAGTAACCGCGCATAGTAAAAGAATTTTGTGGTCAAAATTTAGTCTCTTGGATACACACAACCGGAGAGTTAGTCGGACGTAAAAGTAACTCCAAGTCAGGTCTTCGACTGTGTAGTACACCCACATTCCACATAAGGATAGCCATTGTTAAAATGAGATTAAAAATAAAGTAAAATATTATCACCTTACTTTTTGGACGGTCCAGGGCGAATCAAAGGTCCTTTCTTCAGTCGCGTGGGAATTGGTTGAATGTAGGTAAGGACGATAGCGACGACCGCCCAGCGCGGTTGCTCCCATCATGGGAGCGGGACCTCCGAGGTGGAGAAGGGCTCTTTTTCTTCTCCGTAGGAGTTGATGATTTCATAAAGTCTGTTCTCGTGTACCTGATCTTGAACTTAATTTCAAGTGCATTAAAAACAATCGGCTTAGGCTTCTCGGAGGAGCGTTTCGGAGAACTAGATTTAGTAGGGACCCGTGTAAAGACAAGGTCGCAGGTCTGCGTACTGCTGTCGCACTTCTTCACCGCTAAAGAAGCGGCTGCGCTGTACGTACCGGTCTTAGGTACTACCGGTGTGCGAGATTGGTATCGCTTCCGGGCCTCAGTGAAGGAGAGATTTTCCTTCACCCGGATTCCCTGTATACAGTGCTTCCTCTTTGAAACGAGGACAGTCGCGGAACGAGACTGGATGGTCACCGCGGCATTTGACGCAGACGGGAGGGGATGAACATGCTCCCTCGTGACTTCCTTGACCACAGGTTGCACAGATGGAAATGACATTCTTACACGACAGGCTAGTGTGTCCAAAACGATGCCACTGGAAACATCGCATCGGGCTCGGAATATATGGGCACTTCAATCAACTCTTATTCCGCTTTAATCTTCAGCGGCAATTCGACCCTGTTAAACGTGAGGAAATGAGTTGTCTGTAATTCCCCCTTTTTTGGCCTGCACGCGATAAACAGAAGTGACCCCTTGGTCTTCCAGGCACCTCTGGATTTCCGGTCAGGCATACCGCCTAGCACATTGGTGGTAACAACTCTTCGGGACAAATTCAAAGTCTTATGTTGCTCGACACGGATAGGATAGCCGTGGAGTAGCCTCGCCTTGAGCAGTGATTTGGTTTGAGACAGCCCAAGTGTCTCCACCAAAAGTGATCCGTTACGTAGATTGGTACAGGTCTTAACGGGTCCAGCCAGCTATGGCATCAATGCCCTTCTGAATGATAAATGGATTTACCTTCGTAAACGACTGACCATCTTCAGTACGACTGAGCATTAAGTAGCGAGGAAATGACTACTAGGATACTTCTTCCACGTCAACTCTTTTTCATTTCATTTGAAAATGATTAATATTATGTACCATAGGGATTTAAACCTACACCATTGCAACTGTCTCCGTTAGCAGGCTGCTTCCTGGGCGCCACCCCGGCTCAGGTTACTGGCTCCTACCTGAACAAGTTAACCTCAGGGTCACACCTTCTTGTGGGTTGACAATGGAACCCAATCCCTTGGAGGAAGTGAACAGCTCATGCAATGGCCCTTCCCCGGGCATGGCATTTACCAGGGGATACGCCGCCGTCCTACATGATAACCCTGTGCTGGGATTTACGCCGTTACCCAATCACATTTTACCGTGTCAAACACCGGGCACCCATAAGACGAAGAAGAGGGAAGTAGGGCAAATAAAAATTAAAATGTCGGGGAAATAAAAAGGAGTCAAACACGCTTAGCGTGGACGTGCTGGAGCAGCTCGGGTGCCTCATGGTCGCTACTCCCTGTACCCAAAAAATTGGGCCCCTGGGGGGCCAGACGTCCTGGCTGCCCCACAAAGTGCCACCGATGCTTGGGCTTCAACCACTTGAGGGAGTTCTGTTCCCGGAACCATGGATGCCTTAGATGCGGTGGCCCCCATCCCTGCGAGACTTGTCAGCGTGCTGCCACGGAGACCCAACTTGTGCAAATTGCAAGGGGGACCACGTGGCCTGTTATGGGAGGTGTCCTATAAGGCTGAGAATAATCAGCAATAACAGCAACCGCAGGGTCCAACCTGCCAACAACCCAACACCAACCACTACCACCGCATCGCCTGCAGCAACACGGCCACCAGCCACTGCAACCACTACTTCAACCATCAAGGCCACCACTACCAGCACTGGAAACGTCTCTTACACTGCAACAGCACGAGGACATCCCTCTGATTCTCGACGGATATCGCTAGCTATAAAACAGGCTCCACAAACAAGACCGACAACTACAGGTCCGTCCCAACCAGCTCCCAAGGCAGCGCCGCCCTCCCAGGAGGACTTCAGATGCTGAGGGGCAGGGCTCCACTCCCCAGCAGGGGGAAACCCAGGAGACGCGGTAGCCTCCAAGGCCCTCTCCTAACTCTCCCCTAACCCAACAAGGCGAAAGCACCTTAGACTTGCTCCAGTGGCTCTTACTACTGTGGCACACACATGACAGGAAGTTACAGCAGCTTCTCGGTCGATTCCGCCATGCACCAGACTCCTCCAGCAAATGATAGGTCTTTGAGGCTTTCTTGTCGATAACAACCAGGCGACCAAGAATGGCGAAGGGAACTAGGTCTCGTACCTCTTTTCGGTTCGCATTTTGGAACGCTAACGGTCTTGCCGAAAAGAGGGACGAGCTTCATCATTTTGCTGCTCGGTTTGCCCTAGACGCCATCTTAGTCAGCGAGACGCACTTCAGCGATATTCCACCTTCCATCTTTTGGGCTACACCTGCCTCCGGACTGACCGAAATGCCCCTGGCGGCGGCACGGCGATCTTCATCCGGAGAAATTCACCGTCCAATTCAGATCCCGCAACTTCAAGCGCTAGAAGCCACAGCTCTCTTTGTTGAACTTGGTGGAGCGGAGGTACTGATAGTATCTGCATACCACTCCCCATCCAGAGCCTTTGTGGTGGCTGATTACCAGTCCCTCCTCACCCTACATATCAGTGTTATCATCGCAGGAGATTTCAATGCCAAACATCCTCGTTGGCATTTTACTCGCCGCGCGGATACTAGAGGCAACGCAATCGTTCGCTTAATCGATCAGGACCCTCAGCTAAGAGTACAGAGTCCCTGGCAACCCACCCACCATCCGCTTAATAGAGGACAGTGATATGTCATCGACTTTACGATTCTCAAGCACTTCCCTTACCATCTCACCATCTCACATCAATCAACGAACTACATTCCGATCACAGCCCCGTGTTGGCCGAAATCATCACTAGGATTGCCAGGCATGATGTCGCAGGTCTAAACCGCGAGATAGACTGGAAAAACGTTAAGGAATGCCTCAGCACTATCATCCCTCCCAACCCTAAAATCACAGACATTTACTCCCTAGAGCCTAATCTCATTCTCCCTGACAGTCACCAAAGTCACCCACAGTCTCACAATCGATACTTCTGTCCTATCTTTACGGAATGTCATACCGCTAGACCTCGAGCTCATCCGTCGCTCCTGGGCCGCCCGCAGACTCTATCAGCGTCACCGCACGTCGCATCATCGAACTCTGTTAAAGACCTTACACCGCCAAGTTAGTGTCCGCCTCCACGAGCACAAGAAGCTCGCGTGGGAGGACATTATGGCAAGACAGAGATTAATTCATGGCGACGTGTGGAGGATAGCTAAGAGCCTCCGCGGACAACCAGACAAAGCCTTCCGACACATCCATGGCATCCAGGGCTTCGTATACGATCATCACGTCAAAGGCTATGCTCTCGCTCTGGAACGTCTATTCAGGTCTAGGGACGACCCCCAGGACGATAGCTTTTCAAGTCAGGTTCGTCGCGACGTCCGTCGATATCTTCGACGGCCGCCGGATGAAGATGATTTAAGGTTTCCCATCTTTCACCCCAACGAAGTCCAGGGCGCAATCCAGGGTCTGAACCCCAAAAGGACTGCCGGACCTGACGGAATAACCCCCCCCCCTCATGCTCCGCAACCTTCCTTTCAAGGCTGTGCTCTTTGACACAAACGTCTTCAATGTATGCATCAGCCTGAGCCACTTTCCACGAGAGTGGAAGGAGGCACAGGTGGTATGCATAATGAAACCAGGCAAAGACCCAACCCACCCTTCCAGCTACCGATCAACCAGCCTGCTTTCCACACTCTCAAAAGTGTTTTGAGAGATTACTTCTTGACCGTTTGCTTCCCTTGCTGAGAATCATGCAAGCCATCCCCTCTCACCAATTCGATTTCTGTCCTGGGCATTCTACTACCCAACAGCTGCTGAGGGTTATGGAGGCCTCAGCCCTAGGTTTCCAGGAGAGGTCCATCACCCCAGCGGTATCTTTGGATGTAGAAAAGGCCTTCTCGACGACCTGGCACGCCAAGATCCTATGCAACCTCTTTCACCTGGAGCTACCTAAAACCTACATACAACTACTACACTCATACCTTAAGCACCGCACTTTTAAAGTAGCGGTAGCGGAAAACAAATCAACACTAAGACCGATACGAGGCGGAATACCCGAAGGTTCTGTTCCATCCCAAATTCTGTTTAACATCTACACATCAGACTTTCCCCACACAGCAGACGTCAACACCGCTCAATACGCAGACGACGTCCTGCTAGACAAAACAAATAGAAACCTAAACAGACATTCCCATACAAAGACTACTACACCTAATCGAAAGATGGTGTAGGCGTTGGGGAATGTCAATCAACCCAGCAAAGAGCCACTCCATAATTTTCACAAAACGCCGCGTAGCCGCAACCCCCTCCCCGCACAGTAACATACAAACAGCAAACGATAAGGTGGAAAAATTCCATAGCCTACTTGGTGTGCAACTCGATATGGGTCTAACCTTCAGGTAACACACAGCAGGGACTGCTCACAGGGCACAGGGAGCAATAGTTCCACTGTTTCCTATGCTCAGTTCTAAGGCGATGCCAGTCCGCCTGAAATCACACCTTTTCAAAGCCCTGGTTATCCATGTCATATTATACGCCTGTGAAATCTGGGGTATGTCGGCTGACAGTTCGTTCGCACTTCTGCAAAGGTACAGAATAAGGGACTCGGGACCATTTATTCTGTATATCGATGCTTTCCAGTCGGGCTACTTTATTAAGACCTCCTCCTTCCCACATAGAGGAAATTAGATGCCGGGCCAAAAATTTCTTCGCCCATTTACCTAATCATGAAAGCGCTCTTGTTCGATCAATTGGCAGATTTCTTGTCGCAATAGGCCTAAGCCAAAATTCAAGGTGCGACGCCTAGCGCGTGGCCACATTGGATAACAAAGGGTAAAACCTAGCAACAGGAAAAACATTCCAACTCCCCAACAAAATAACCATAAAAATAACAATCAGAAAACCAAGTAACAGTATGCCCATGCTATTTACAAAGTAAGTAAAAACATGCGCGTATCAAGCATAATCCAAAGATGTCAGATATACCCGCTTCAGCAAGGATACAGACTACAACAATCTAGCGGGGCTGTTCTTGAGACCCAAAGGCAGAGTCTTATATGGGCGCTTCATAAGCCCGAAAACTGAATATAAAACCACCAATAATTATAACCACTATTGTTATTTTAAATTGCAAGGCTGGGTCGATTGTACCAGCTTCAGGCACACCTAACCTTAATAAAACCATATACCATACGCCTCCCTGGACTCCACATTTTGACAATGATCGGGGCTCCATGAACCAGAGACTTTGGACTTCGTTGTCACCAAAAATGCAGCATTAACAGAAAATTTCACAGCCTGGATTCGGATCACTTGCCTGTGCTCTTCGAAATCTGTGGCGCCATGGCGGCCAGGGTTTTGAACCTAGTCCGGGACGCCGACATCGATTGGAACAAGTAAAAGTTGCACCTGTATGCGATGGCGCAACCCAGACTGTGCTACAGCAACGAAGTAGATGTTGACGCTGCCATTGAAAACTTCACTTCTTCGCTACATACGGCGAAAATAAATGCCACCACCATTACTGTTTCGCCGCCTAGTTTTGTTACGTACCCAGAGGTGTTACACATTTCGACCATACTTTATGGAAATTAGTTAAATCCTTCAAGATATCCTCCAGCGTATACACTGGCAACGTTGCACTTCACACTCCAGCTGGCCCTATTTTCTCCTCAGAGGAGAAAGCGGAGGTATTTGCTGATGTCCTCGCAAATCACCTTCAGGAAAACAAAACAACAGACCAGCAGCAGGATCTTCAAGTTAGGTCTTGGGTTCGAGACTGGGCGGCACGGAAGTCCGAGCAACCACTCCGCCTAATTACGCCTCAGGAAGTTTTCAAACAGACATGATTACTTAGTAATCGTAAAGTTGCCGGCCCGGACAGGGTGACCAATGAGGACCTTAAAAATTTACCGATAAAGGCCCTGGTGCAACTGATACAAATGTTTAATGCCTGCTTGCGGCATAATTATTTTCCTTCCAAGTGGAAAGAGGCCAGAATAATTACATTACACAAGCAGGGCAAGAGCACCAGAAGTGAAACAAACAGTGATGTCTATTTCATTAAATTGGATAATCAATTTATAATTCCAGCCAAAAAGGCTAAATTTTTGACAGTCCTATCCCGCTTAGCAGCGGCCGGGATGTAAAACGTGGATTATCGGTAAAATTGAAAATAAATCTTATTTGTCTAAAATATCGTTAAACCGACAATATTGCCATCTGTGCAGATAAAATAACAAGCCTATTTCAGTATTAAAACTAGTAATGTTTCCAAAGCAAAATGCTGCATGTATTATGGGCATTTGTGCTGTTATTGATCGGCGAGAGAATTGCTGTGTTTTCAATAAATTTACAAAAAAAAAAAAAAAAATTGATACAAAATGTTTTTAAAGTAATACTATTACCACCTGTGCAGAGAAACTGAATTGGGCATGATCATTTCACTATAAAGTGAGTGATCAATTAATATTTCTACGAAAAAAATGAAATGTGCGACAGGTTTCGGGCTGTTAACTGATGGTATATAATATGGGGCATAATCGGTAAAATGACAAATAAGATTTCATTATTGTACAATATTGTCAAAGTACTAATATTGTTACCTGTGCAGAGAAAATGGCCTGAGACGGTCCTTTTACGTAAAAATTCAGTATTACATTTATATTACCATCTCAAAGGAGATAAATTTATGATGGACCATCGGGCTCTTACCTGCTTGCTAGTAAAAGTGTTAATTATAGGAAATTTTTCTTGTAACATATTGTTAGTGATGTCCTGTGCGGGAATATTTATTGAGTCAGTAATGCCTATTTCCGTAAAAATTGGATTTTCAATTTATAATTCCATTGTAAATGGACTAAATTTATGAAAGACGATCTGGCTCTCACCTGCCGGCAAGTACAATCATGCATTACCGGTAAACTTAAGAATAAAATATTATTAGTGTTAACTATTGCTTAACAGTGCAGAGAAACTAAATCTAGGTCGCCTATTTCCGTATAAAACTGCATTATCAACTTACATTTCCAATCTTAAAATGCTTAATATGTTATCGTAAATCGTGATATTAATTGACGGCGACAGAATTGCTTCGTTTTTATTTAAAAAGTCAATAATGCTTTATAAATATAAAATGTTAAAGTAGATTGTACTACCACAGAAACTGAGCCGTTTATATTTATTTCACCAAAAATGTGCGATTCGTTTAGTATCCAACGTAAAAAACGAAACCTATGACTGTTTCGGGTGTTACTTCCGGCATGTCAAACAGTGCATTAAAATTTTTAATAAAGAACAATGTTTTATTATTATAAAACATTTCCGAAGTACCAGTATTTTAATTGTGCAGTGATTAGATATTCCACCAAAATTAATTATTCCATTCAAATTTCCACCTGAAACAGGCCAAATGACGAGCTATTAGCCTCTTACTTGCCAGCTAATAAAACTGCCCATTATCTCTAATTTTCTAACAAAATATTTTTCTTGTAATTTCTTGCCAAAATTGTAATATCATCTACACAGAAAAACTGGATGCTTATTTCAGTTAAAATTGGTATATCAATTTATAATTTCATCGCAAAAATAATAAATTTGTGACTGGGGTTCAAAATCTTACTTGCCGGTAACAGAATCCCTCAATTATCGGTAAAAAAACCAACCACAAATTTTATGTACAATAATAACAAAGTATTTTTTTCTGTATGTACAGAAACTGAAAAAATGATGCCCTGTTTCAGTTAAAATTAGGTAATTATTTTAAAAATCTACGAAAAACGGATAAATTTATGGTAGACTATCCGGCTGTCATCTATTAGACAAGTGAAATACTGCATTGGCGGTAAAAAGAACAAATCTTATTAGAAATATAGCTAAACTGGTGATATTGCCACCTGTGCAGAGAAATAAGACTATTTCAGCATAACACCGTGAAATAAAGTATAATTTCCACTGCCAAATTGATAGATATTCTACTGGCGATCTTGTGGGTAATTACCGGCAGAAGAATTTCTCAGTTATCGTTGAAAATACCAAACATTTTATTGACGAAAAATGTTCACAAAGTGCAGAGAAAGTGAATTTAAATGTTTATTTCACCACATTTTGGCGATTGAATTATATTTCCACAGCGAAAAAAAAATCAAATGTATGACTGGTTTTGGATTGCTACCTATCGACATGTTTAACGGTCCATTATCGAAACAATGTAGAACTTTTACTTATATTAAATATTATTCACAAAGTACTAGTATTTTAACTTGTGAAAGGAAACTGACCAGTGACGTGATTTTCAGCCGAGGTTAATTTCATGAAGTACAATCGGGCTTTTATCTGCCCGCTAATAAAGCGGTTCAATATCGGTAAAATTACCAAGGTGATATTATTCTTATAAATATTGCCAAATTCCTAGTAATGTCATTTTCGCATTACGACTGAATCAGCGATGCCCATTTCGGTTAAAATTGTATGATTAAATTTGAGCCTTTTTCCACAGCAAAGAGGCTAAATTTATGACCGGCAACCAGGCTCTCACCTGCCGGGATGTAAAACTATGCGTTATTGGCAAAGTCAAGAACAAAATATTTTTGGTATAAAATATTGCCAACTGTAAAATATTGATAAAATATATTACCACAGAAAATGAATTGTACATACTAATTTCTCCAAAAAGTGTGAGATCCATCTAAATTCCACCGCAAAAATTAAAACGTATAACAGTTTTCGGGTTGTTATCTAACGACATGTAAAACGGCGCATTATCGGTAAAATGAAAAGTTACATGTAAAATATTATAAAAGTACTAGTATTGTAACTTATGCCGACAAACTGCCAAATAATGGATTTTCCGACATAAAAATAGATATTACTTGTATTTTTCTAACGCAAAGAAGCTAAATTTATAAAAGGAAATGGGGCCTTACCTGCCAGCTAGTAAAACAATACGTAATAGTGAAATTTACGAACTCATCATTCTTGTAAAATTTTGCTAAAATCCTAATAATGCCCTCTCCAATTTCATAACCGGCAACCGGGCGGTCGACTAGTACTACGCTGCATCATAGGTAAAAGCAAGAGCATGTAACTATTGCTAAACTGCCAGCATTGCCATCTGTCCAAAGAAACTAAACCACGGACGCCTATTTCAGTATAACACTGGGGTAATCAACTAAGATTTTCAACACCAAAATACTAAATACGTCACCCGCGTTCGGGCTGGTAACTGTTGGCAACAGAATTTCTCAGTTATAGATAAAAAAGAAGGCAAATATTTAATTGGTGCAAAGTGTTCACAAAGTAGTGGTATTTCCATCCCTACAGAGAAACTGAAACGTACATGATTACGTCACCAGATATTGGACGATTAATTAATATTTCTACCACAAAATACAACACGGTTTCAGATTGTTACCTGACGTCATGTAATATGGAGCATATTCGGCAAAATGAGAAATAACATATAAAATATTGCCGAGTACCTGTGTAGAGAATTCGGCCTGTGATGCTACTTTTGGGTAAAAATTAGGCATTACATTTATATTTCCAAACGCAAAGAAGCTAAATTTATGACAGGACATCGAGCTCTTATATGATTGCTAATAAAACGGTTTATTATCGGTTAAACGGTAAACATTAATTTTATTCTTTTAAAACATTGCCAAATTTCTAGTAATGCCATTTGCGGAAAGAATCTGAATCAGTGAAGTCTATTTGAGTAAAAATTGATGATTAGTCCATAAATCCACAACAAAAATTTAAATTTATTACAGAGATTCAGGGTCTGAGCTGCCAACACTAAACCCAAAATTATCGGTAAAAACTTGAAATACATTGTTTTGTGCAAAATATTCATCTAATTAGTTCATGTGTGCAAGGAAAATGATACAATGATGTTTATTTCAGTGACACTTTGACGAACAATTTATAATTCAATTTTAAAGGGGGAAAATTTATGATCAGCGATCGGGCTAAGAACTACAGGAAATTAAAATGGTGCATTATGGTAACAAGAACAAATTATAATTAGTGTAAAATATTGTTAAACTAGCACTATTGGCACCTATATAAAAAAAACAAAGGCATATTTCAGTCAAAATCCCGGTAATGAACTAATATTTCCATCTCCCAAAAGCTAAATATATTACCGGTGAGAGAGTTTCTCAGTTATCGATAAAAATACAAAAATATTTTATTAATGAAAAATGTTCACAAAGTAGTGCTATTACAACCTGTGCAGAGAAACTAAGCCTACATGGTTATTTCACCAAAAATGGGTGAATGATTTCACCTTAAAAACAACTGAAAGGGGGGAATTGTCACTTGTACAGAGAAACCAACCAGTGGTGGGATTTTTAGTAAAAACAATATGTATTACATTTACACTTGCACTGCAGAGAGGCTAATGTGCGAGGGCCTCGAGCTATTACCTGCCGGCTAGTAAAACGATTTGGTAAAATTTAAAACATATTCATGACAAATATGGTCACAGTTCTAGAAATGCTATTTCGTAAAGAATGTTTCAGTTAATTTATGATCCATTTATAATTAGACCGCTAAAAGGATAAATTTATAACCGGCATTCTGGATTTTATCAGCCGGCCGCATAACGCTACACTGCGCAAAAATTTAAACAGTTAATTTTATGTAAAATATTCACAAAGAGTTAGTTTATTTCATATGTGCAAAGAAACTGAAACACCGATGCCTATTTATATTAAAATTTATTATCAATTTATAATTCCATCATAAAATGTTAAAAATTATTATTGGACATAGCATTTTTCACCTGCCAGGAAGTAAAACACTGCAATATCGATAAAATGAACATTTTATTGCATTAATATAATGCCAAAGCACTAATATGGGTTTTTGGGCACAGAAAATAGCCAATGATGTCATTTTCAGGTAAACATATATACACACACACACACGACAAAGAGCCGAAATTCATTACATGCAATCGGGCTCTTACCTGCCTGTTCGTAAAACGGTTCATTGTCAAATGAACATATTATTCTTGTAAAATATTACCAAATTTCTAGTAAAGCCATTTACGCTGAGAAACTGAATCAGTAATTTTTCAGTTAAATTGTCATTATTTAATAATTTCACCGAAAAATGTCAAATTTATAACAATCATTCCAGGTATTCGGCTCCGGTTCCTTGAATTATCGGTATAAACCAATCACATTGTTATGTAAAGTATTCACACTGTGCTAGTTTTTTTTCTCATTTGTAAAGAAGCTGATACAGTCATGTCAATTATGATACGAATTGTATGATAAAATAATTCCACCGTATAGAGCTAAATTGATGACCGGCCATCAGGCTGTCATCTCCCAGCACTAAAAAAATAAACAGAGAGAGATGAATAAAAAGAAAAAGACTATTGGTAAATCTAAGAAATATATCTTATTAGTGTACAATATTGCTAACTGCTAGTACTACCTATACAGAGAAACTAAATCCCGAACACCTATCTTAGTATGAAACCGCGTAATCAACAACCTTTTCCATAGCCAAAATGATAAATATATTACCGGCGTTTGGGCTGGTAATTGCCGGCGACCTTTTCTCCGTTTTAGATAAAATCGGAAAAATATGTCATTGATGAAAATGTCCATATAGTAATGGCATTAAAACTGTGCAGAGAAAATGAAATGTACACGTTTATTTAAGCTAAAAGTGGGTGACCAACTTATATTTCCATCTCTAATACCAAACTTGGTTTTGGGTTATCTACCGTCAGGTAAAACGATGCATTATCTGTAAAATGGCCAACATTGTATTCATTCACATATTGCCAAAGTATCACTATCTGCACAGAGGAATTGAATTTGGTTAAAATGTGATGATCAATGTATTATTCCACTGCTAAAACGCTAAATTTATGAGCGGCATTCCAGATCTTGCAAACCGGTAGCATGATCCCTATATTATTATAAAACTTGAACATTTTTTTTGCAACACATTCACAAATTAATATTTTTTTCATATTTGCAAAGATATTGAAATGGTAATGCCCATTTCAGTTAAAATTGGATTATCAATTTTATAATTCCCCCATAAAACGCTGCATTATTGGTAAAAATCAAGAACATAATAGACTGCTACTTTTGAATAGTATATCCTTTTCATTTCTTCCTTTATTAGCAAAATTTTTACAATAACACTGGATTCTTGATTGTTCCCAAAATATACAAATCAGATTTTAATAAGGCAAGCGAGGTTAAAAAAAGGAAATAATTCATGTCATATGTTGTTTGTAAGTTACGATATTAATTCATTGTAAGATCACATGGACTCACTGGAAACATAAAGAGGAAATTTTCCATTAATTAAAGGACTGACGCAAGCTTGTTAAAAGTAAATAATCGGAAATACAATTTACATTACTACAGCGAGGTTTAAAAATGCCTCAACATTTGGAATCTATGAAAAGTATCAATTACGGACTCACAATTTCACTGATAAATGGAGAAAAATTACAATTGAAATGCAAAGAGAAAGTTATAAATACAAGTCAATTGTTCCTGCTGCCAGAAAGTGAACCATCTCACCAACAAAACTTTATTTAACATCTTGGTTATTGGAGCCTTAACAGATTATTTACGACAACTAATACGTCACTTTGCACCAGTCAAAGAGCTCAAAGATGGTAAATTGGCTATGGCCAAAAACAACAGCGTAACGTGAAGAGAACGACAGTACCAGAGATTCTGATAGAAATACTTTGGTTTTTCCAATTTTTTTCTTTACAAGTCTGTATATAATGTAGGCATTCTAAAATATTTCCCTTTAATGTGCTTAGAATGTTTCATTGAATATTTAAAAAAATCATAATTTTAATTCATTCTTGTGACACATTTTCCTTCTCATTAAATGCAAGCATTTATCCTTCTCTTGAGCAAATGTTCAAGTATAACCGACATTGAAGGACTCTCCAAATGGGAGAATAAATGGGTAAAAACAATTGAGGTACACGAGAGAAATCTTTCCTAACAAAGAAGCAAAATGTGACAATGATTACAAATTTAGCTATCATGATAATAAGATGTGAAAAAACCAAGACTTATCTATAATGACTTGAAATAATAAATGTTCTTCCCTTCACAATGGACATGCAGCACATCACCCAGTAGACTTATGTTTCAGAGAGAGAGAGAAAGAAAGAGAGAAATAACTATATAGACAACATTACATTTCCTGTCATAGCCATATAACTATAAACACAAACAAAAAATGCATTTATCAAACGGCGACAGTTTTGAATTTTAAGTTCATGTAATGCACTGCAGTTTGCTACATATTAGCATTCATTTAAAATTGTACGCAGTACACATTTACAACTTTGAAGCTTGTTATTACACGTTTTAAAAGCTTGTTTTTTCACAAACACATAGTATGCATATGTTATGTTTTAGGTAAGAAGAAAAGCGAGAGCTTTATGTCAAATAAGGCTGTTGGTCATTAAATCTCAGTAAACTGCCTGAAATACTGTTATAATAATATACAGCGATACTGATGAGAAATTCCTGGAAGACTTTTGCCATACCTTCTCAAATCTAAAGAAAAGATCAGAAAACATTCAGAACTTTCTTGGTGCCATAAAGCTGTGAAACATTACTACTTTAAATAAATGGCTAGAAAAATAATATTCATGTACTAAACTCTATAAAACCACTCAGTTTTAATTAGGAAGTCCTATTGCAGCACACTTCTGAAAAGGGAATTGGAGATCTCCATAGGGTGATTGACAATGGATTTTTTCTAACAAAGCACAAATATAGAAAATAACTAAGTGTGCTAACATTTCTTGGTTTAATAGGTTCGTAACATATTCACCATATTTGTGTGAGGTCATCAACTTATGACGATTAAACCTAAGCCATAAAAGACTGTATGAACAATTCTAATTTAAACTTGGCATTTATAGATGTCAGAGGAATCTCAAGTGCCATGTATGTGATAAAATATTCCTTGCACATGATATGGCATACAATTTTATTTTTATACTCAAATGTCAAACAAAGAGAGAGACAAACTGAACCAGGACATACAAAGTAAAACACTACAGTTCCTAAACTTTCATAGCCATATAACTATCAAAATAAGCAAAAATTCACATATAAATACAATTTTAGTCTCCAGGAGAAGTTAATGTAATGTATTTAAGTTTTTTATGTATTAGCATTCATTTAAACTTTTATGTAGACACATTTAGAGCTTTGAAGCTTGTATTGAATATCTTTGTAAATGCTCGTTCTTTCACAAAACCATGTATGCATTTCTTAGGTAAGAAGAAAAGTAACTGATTATGCAAACAATGTCAGGTTGCTGGTCACAACATTAAAATCCCAGGACTATGCAAAATACTGTTTATAACCAATATAATAATAGTTATATTAGGGAAAAGCTCAGAAAAACAAATTCAGTACTTCATTAGAGAACAAAAGTTGTGCAACATTTTAAATTTACAAATAAATGACAAGAAAAGTAATATAGAGTTAAGTAAGTCAAGTAGTATATGTGTGTGTGTGTGTTCATGTATATAACTGAACTCTCTAAAGGAGCACACAGTTTTAATTCAGAGAACTATTGCAAGATCAATTGCAGTACACTTCTAAAAATGGAAATATTCTCAATTGGCAAACTGGCCATTGATTTCTTCTAGTATAAGTGTTACAAAAAAATGAAGCCCAAAGGAGAGAAAATAACCAAGTTTGCTATTTTTTCTCAATAGATTGGTAGCATATTCGCCATTTTTGTACTTATTTGGTGATATGCATAAACTTACACAGTATAAACCATTCAAATGTGGTTACACTTAGCACCTACAGATGTCAGAGGAATAGGTCATCATCTCAAGTATCATGTGTATGATAACATATTTCTTGAACATGAAATGGCAGGAAATATTGTCCAGGATCCATTTTTTTCAGGTATGGAGTTCTTAAACAATCTTTCTAAATGTGGTTAATGGAAAACCTGCTTATGATGGTGCACAAGCTTATCATGACAAATACAGATTTACTTCTTACAAAATCTGATGATTTCCTTGTTTCTTATCAATTTCGGTTTACATTTTATTTCTGATATTTATAATATGTGAAGATTCATAACATTGTGAAGTTGACTTGCATTTACTGTAAGAGTGTTAATATGTATTTCCTTTTAACTTAATGGAGCATTTATTCATAGATTTCTCAGTTTTATCAACTTAAAGTTTTAGTTATCATACTACATCACAGTAGTCAAAAATACCGTAAGTTTAATCCTTTGTTGATAGTATTTTATACAATCTTTCTAACAAGTCTCCTGCAATACACCGAGGTTGGTTGGTTTGGTTAAATGAAGTTACGAGAATTTTCATTTCTACTATCAATTACGTGTTCTATTTGAGTACATTAAATTACTTTTGACAACTCTCAGTTATCAATTTAAAAGAATTTGCACAGCATGTGTAATTTACAGGCCAAATCAGAACTTCTAAAAAAAATTATAAAAAATTATAATATGCATGGGAAATATAAATATTATACTGCCTAATGCCCCATTATGAGTTATAAATGAACAATAGTTCACATTTGATGCTAGTAAAGTATACATTTTTAGATATTTTCTGACTATCTTTCTCATGGTAGTCTTATCAATTATGAGGGTGTATCAGAAAGTGAAGGCAAGAACATATACCACATTTACAACCTAGTAAATGTATGCAAAGAAATGTATCATTCTAAGTGCAATCAATCATGACAATGCACTTGAAGCATTATTCCACTAGCTTCTGCATTCTGGTAGAGAACACTACAGATTACAAGAGATGCAAATGATGATAGAAAGGGCGACATTTGGGCTCTAGGTAGATGTTCCAGAACCTTGAAACCCAAATAATTCATGTTTTTAGCAGTATGGCTGGCTTAATATAAAGTTACAACAATATTTATTTAATATGCATTTGCTCCGAATTACTGGTTTCAGATTATTGTCGAGCAAATCACTTCTTGTAATGTTCATCGTTCATACCTTTACCCTGCAGTTGATCTTTTGAGTCACAAAAAACTGTTAGCATGGAAATTCTCAACACATTAGTGCCTGTGTTTTTTTTAAACAAAAGATAAAGGATATAAGAGTACAGCAAGAAAGGGGAGGGGAAGTTGAAGTGGGATCAGTCGGGAGCTCTAGAGAGCTCGATGGTGAGGTACTCCATATTTGCATTCAAGGGTGATGGGTAAGAACGGCGTGCAATGCATGTCCAGTAGATGAAGAAAGGTTAGCTGGGAGACAAGCTTGACCTGGGTTCAGCTTGTCTCCTTGGGAATTAAGAGTAGTAGTGGTGACAGAGTTGGAGAGGAGTATATTCTTTAATCACCGTTTATATTTGTAGTTTGGTTGATGCATCTGTTGTTTGCATTCCGGCGAGTCGGATTGTGTGACATCAATGTTGTTTTATCTTTTGCGTTCTGTAGCATGTGCGGCAGGGCAGCAGCGTTGCTTGTTGTGTTGTCCTGCGACACGCATTCCCTTCCTAAGTGCGTCATTAGTCCCCCTCTAAAAGGATGAGGCTGATCAACGGAGAGTCCCATGTGAAGATCAGATTCTTGTCATTCTGACTGTCGAGACCTATTGGTGCAGAGCATTATGGGGAACGTAATGCTCAGTAGAGAACCGCGTGACTCCGGTGATTTCTGCACTATAGGTGCTGGATTTCTGTGTAGGCTTGTTTTCTGAACTAGTGTGCTAAACTATGAAGGCGTAGGTGATTGGCTGCGGTAGCTGTCGTTGTAAGGTGCGCCTGGTGAAATCAAGCTCGAGATATTTGCAAGTGGCGGCGGAGTGGCCGAGTTATTGCTCCGAGCGGGCTTGGTTGTTGGAGCAGGGTGGGAGCGGGCTATAAGAGATTGTTGTGGAAGAAGTTCCAACCCATAATGCTGCACTGCCATAGTATGCGGATATGCATTGTCATGTTGCAGCAATACACTTCTACAGTGTATTCCTATTCTTTTGCAGCACATTGAAGGTT
The DNA here is from genome assembly GCA_030762175.1 of Metallyticus violacea. Taxonomy (NCBI): domain Eukaryota; kingdom Metazoa; phylum Arthropoda; class Insecta; order Mantodea; family Metallyticidae; genus Metallyticus; species Metallyticus violacea. The sequence continues at coordinate 179,497 of CM060839.1, forward strand.
TCAGTTTTTCTTGTACCTAACCACATTAAGTTTTATTGTACATTGTTTGCCCATGTTACTGAAGTCATCAAATTAGGTTTCATGTCTTTAAAAAACATAACCCATTTGTCAGCATGTGCTTCCCTTTTAAATTATTAGCTGCAGAAGTTTCTACTCAATGCTTAGTTTCTTTCTGTCCTGTTATCGAAGGTGGACATCAATTCTCTCTGAAACGCACACATTTTGTCCGTACTCTTCCTTCATGCATCGTTGCTTGTGCAAATCGTTTGGGAACACCGTGAACAAAGTTTAAAGTATTGCAACTAGTCTTGCTTTATGGCAAGTGCAAAGCCATAATCGCTATCACATTCTAATGCTATTTCGGATGCTATCCTCTGGTCACGGCATCGCTGTCAATTTGGGCTTTTTCGAGTGGCGTTGACAGTAACTTTATTAGACCGTTGCTGCAATTGCTCTTCTTATTCACAAATTTCTAACTATTCATAGGCCTATCGTTGATTAACAATACGTGAAGGATAACGATCTAACACATGGATTAGATTGCACCGTACTCTCTATTTCTAAGCCGAAAGAAAGCGCACAATGGCACGAGCTCTTCGATGATGCTAGCCATGAGGGCGGTGTTAGTGGATTGCAACTCCAACGGCCGAGCGGTGGTTGTCTGTAGTGGAAATACCCATTAATAAACACGAACATATACTTCCCTCTGATTTGGTAACCGCGTAGTTGAAAAACTGTCTTTACCTTCTGATTCACTCTCGTATTATTTCCAATAACATTCAATATTTACAAAAGCATTCACAAATAATACTCTGAACTTTTAGAAAGCTTCGTTGATATTTGAATATTTCTGCTAAGCATGTTATTATTTGCTGACAAGCAGCACTAAATCATACTGACTTTATATGCCCAGTTCAGACCAGGACCATAGCACACCTACTCAAATGTCACAGACATTATTTATACCACCTTCAATTAAGAATGGCAGCCTATTGGCTTGCCACATGCCCATAAGTTCCTCTTATGGTGCATTATTATTTTAGTAACCTTCACAGGCTAAGAGTACATTACTTCTATGTGCTAATTACTTTGTTTTGTTTACTTGCACCCAAAGATGAGTCTAAAACATGATCTCATCAAGATGCTCTCCCAGACTGTCCATTGTTAACACTTAAGGTTTGCTCTCCTGTGCAAAAACGGGTGGGATTGTTGGATACTGATAGCTGCTAATGTTAACGGTGTGGTAGCGTTCTCTTCATAAATGGTTGGCATTTTCAGCGTAGGACTTGGACTAGTGTCAGATGAGTGTTGTTTCACACACGTAAGAGGTGAAAGCACACATTTACAATATAGATGCATATAAATGTTTCATGTCAGAGTACTCCCATTTATTATATATGCTTTCATAACGTACCAGTGCACAGGTAAGACAAAAGCAAACGCTTGGTTGTTTAGTAAGAGCTTGGAGATGGGAGAAGATGGCGATGATAATGACGTTAACGAGCGTACTCTACAAAACAAACGTCAGATAGAGTCAAGTTTAGTTATGGAAGGTGAGCACATTTCGTGAACCTCCAACATTCCATACCTCTAAGCGTGTTTTGCTCATGTCTTACCTGCTTGCTTAAATACTAAAACTCACAGACGCGAAACAGTGCTCGCCCAGCTGTCCAAGCAGTGACTTATTACTGCTTCAGTAAGTGCGAGTCTATGCTGAAAGCCAAACCCAATTCATCAAAAGGCACTGGTACAATTTATTTCTTGTCACCATCTAATAAGACCGGCTAGTAGCTGTTTGAATGTTGAAATGGTGCTAAATTTGTAAGAAATTAGCACGGTATAACCTTAAGCGCTAAATGGATCGTATCTTTGAAAATTTGTACTAAAGCATGTCCAACCTGAGGTACTACATTAGCAAGTTCTCTGTACATGACATGTTAGTACTGGACACACAAGGCCACACACACATTCGAAGAATTTTTGTAATATACACCACCTAAGTGTTGCAACAATTGTACCGACTATTGTTCTAAAAGTTCTACTATTATCATTCATGCGCAATTCATCTAATATAGTATTTAGTGTAGCATATAAGATTATTATAGCAGTAGCCTAAACTCGTTCAGGTTCGAATAAGTTGTAACGTATTAGTGCCCCATCACCATTGCTTCTTCTTTGTACATAAAATTCATTTTCAATTTCAAGTTAAGATTTATAATTAAATGTTGAACAAGGATTAGCTAACTTACCCAATATAAAGCATGATTTGCATCATCTGTTCTCTCACATTAGACCAAGTGTGTCAAACTCATTTGAGATGGGGGTAATTTCCCGTCTCAAACTACCTCTAGCGGCCCAACCCGGTTTACACGTTTTCATTAATAGAGTCTCTCGACCCACGAAACGATGCATTTAATAAGTAATTAAAACATATAATTTGCGCGATTCAACAGTAGATTTAAGATGCGGCATTGTCAATTTTCAGTGATGCGCACGCATTCGTTTAGGCGACAGTGATGCTCATTTGGGCAATATACGGTGCTTTTTGCGGTAAATTACAAAATTTCTTTCAAAGATGAGGAAGGATGTCAAATAATACGATGGAGCCTCAAGTGCGACACACCTTTATTTGATTTTGTTTTTAGCGTAATTATTGTTCCTAAATTGCATATCATCAAATGAATAAAATATAAATCAACTAACCTAAACTTAACTATATTACATTCTACACATAATTAAAGAAATGCTTCTTAGTACTCCATTTACGCCCCCCTGTCCTATATAATAGAAGAAAGGTTTCTTTGATTTGCATTTACCCCCTTCCCCATGCAATTAAAACATGTTTCTTAGTGTTTCATTTACCCCCTGCCTATATTATCAAAAATGTTTCTTAGTGTTGCATTTACCCCCTCCTTATATTATCAAAAATGTTTCTTAGTGTTGCATTTACCCTCTCCCCATTAACTTACAAAATTTTACGCATATAAACGGAACATTAATTTGAATGCTAAATTGTACAGGACAGGTCATAACTATATTCTCCTTTTATAACATTTAGTATAACAGGTATAATAATAATCAGCCTTTACGAAGTTTCTTTAAAACACGTTCCAAATGTGCAATGTTTGTCCCATTTGTAACATGATACATATCAAGCCGCTAATCCAGTTCCGCTTAAACTTTCCATACCTCTTCAGCACCAATCCTGCGTTCGCTTGTATGCCAATCAGCACATCTTCAAGTGGGTGGTAGAAAGACGCGATCCACGATGAAACCACAAAGATAAAATGACACGGGATGACATTTGTAAGTGTAACATGCAGTGTACCAGTTCTTGATCCATTTCTCTAGTTGAACGGCCATTTTCCGTGGAAGGTCACAATCCTGATTACATATGAAGTTAACATTCTCTTCCTCCAGTTGCAGCAGTAGTTAACATTTTTTGCAGTGTTTTCCGCAAAGAACAAGATATCAGAAAGTTTTACACGAGCAAAGCCGCTGATTTGGAGGGAAATCACATTCATGTTTCTGAATGCGTAGGAATCTTCAGTTCCACAAATCTTCACTTTGTGTCTCTTTACAAGTTCTGACACGTGGAATGTTGCTTAGCCTCCAAAAAACCAACTTTTCACATAAACATCTTCTGGCGCAGATTTAAACGAAAGAGATCTAACATACGTCATTCTTCAGATCATGTAGAAGTTGTAGGCAGTAAAGCATCATTAATGCTTCCCCAGTATCAGTCACAAAGTTTTCTGTTTCTCAGCTTGCTTGGTAGGAGCATTTTTGAAATTCCTTGCATAACTAGCACTGACATGCTCCACTTCTTCACAGTTGTTAATAACATTATTGTGGTAAGCTACAGCTGGGTGGTCTGTCCCACATTTTATCCGGCAATGACAACCCACAACACTTGTTCTTATGAGCAGCACAAAATTATATGTCCTCTCTTCTCAGCTCATTTTCTTGAAATGTCTCTTATTGGACAAAATAGCGAACATGCAAAGTCAGCAGGCACATTTAAAACGTTGAAAGTTTATATTTTCAAACTTTACATTTTGAAAAACATTTATTCACTTCATTTCACAAAGAAAAGAAATCGAGAACATAATTTTGACCTATTCTGTATATTAACAGAACAGGTTATGCATATCATACCATATTTATCTTAACTTCTTTCATTTTTACAATAATTATATTATAACAACGATTATGCTACACATTATTTCATTTTTCTTAAGGTGTTTCCCCCCGATAGCGGGTATTACCTCATTTGGTTGAAAAGACGTTTTAATTCTTAGTGTTTCTGAATACTCCAACATGTAGCCTAGAGGTCTTTTAGTAAAGTTTACGATAATAATGGCAGCACTTATTTAATGGCGGTGCTTCCTCGCCATATCGCAGTGTCGTCATAGAGTATATGTGGTATTTATAAGTGTGACTACGCCACTAACCACCCTCCCACACTCTGGTAACACTGCTGCCTCTGTCTATGGCTGGTTTACCGCTGTTCAGTGCAGATGTCTTCTTTAAAAAAATTTTAACTTCAATGCTTTTTTTTAAATATTTCTAAGGAAGCTAGAAATACGTACCTCATTATATTTTCCTTTAATATAATGAATTCTTTTTAAATGCACATTAGCACACTGAAAACATAGGTACTTGTCATTAAGCTGGTGCGGTATAAATAGTCTGGTTATTATATTTTTCTCGCCATTTAAAGTATTTAAAAGAGAAATTCAATAGTAAAAATTTGAACATATTTTTACATTTTTCTTAAAACTACATTCCTTGCCTACCTGTTTTGGTATAAAGCATCTGTGAGATATATATTTGAATGTATTGCTTCTTACATACAAAGTTTATATTAACAGAAATTAACAATTCATAGTATAAGTTAATCATTTTCAACTAGTTGTTGACTGCAGCTTTCTTCTACGTCATTAACATGTATAGATTCATTTTAAATGTTTAAGAAACAATTCTGTAGTTGTGCATTAAGAACCACAAATATAGCAATTTGATTTTTCCATGTAACGTTTATAACTGAAAGATAAAAAACAATCTTCATAAACTGAGTTTACTCATATTCCCCACCAATCTTTCAAATAGTATATTTCCTTAATATACTATTGGTGTGATAAAGCATCGCATAAACTGTAAATGATTCACAAACTACATTTATGTAATGTGTGTGCTTACATGGGGAAAAGAACTAATCTGAAGGCAGCAAAGCTATTATGTTGAACGTTGCACTGTGCTAAAGCAGATCTAGACAAACTTGAGATGATGAACCATGTGTACCTGAAGCTTAGATTTTCTGTTGGGTTTAAAAACTTGATGTCAATATTTTTGGACAGGCTTATTATTTTTAATAAAATGACAACTATGTTGTGCTGTTTCAAGTTGTTTTGTGGTAAAGTTTAAATGTTGCCAGTTTCATAACGTGATGGAAGTCATGGGGAAATGAATTTTGGAGTTACATAATCACTAGTTTGCCATGTAACGTGAAAGTCTGAAAATGAAACTGAAGACAGTGCCAATATGAATACTGATGAATAGCCGATCTCGTTTGAGAGCTAAGTATAAGTGCTATATATATAGTTAGAGAATAAAATGTATCATTTCAAAATTTTTCAGAACTCCAAAAGCTCCTTCGAATAAAGGTAATGAATATAGGATTGCCATATAACACGGAATTAGCGGATTGTCCGCGATTTTATAGTGTATGAACGAAGTCACCATTTTTAATCCAGTTGAACAGAAATCAGAAAAATTGCAATAGTTTGGTCATTATAAGTTACCTGGGTATTCACATTTAGAAAGTTATATATATTTTAAGGTTAAAGAGATTGTGTGAGCACACATTTTCAGAGTGCTCGTTATCATAATAAGCTGATATATTTAGGTTGAAAAGATTTTGCCATTGTCTGGTCACCTTGTTCTATAGAACCTAATAGATTACTTGCGTACATGGTTTGAGCTTTTTTTCTGAACATTTTTGCTGGATACTGTTGAAGACATTACCTGCGTGAGAAGATGTTGAAATTACTTTGAAATAGACATATTGTAAACTAAATGAGAGTCTTGTCTTTGACCAAATGGTCAAACTGAAAAGTTTCCTATCGGAATACTATACAAATTTTGTATGCTATACAAAAAATAAAGATATGCTTTCAAACAATTTTCTTTATCTTCAATATTTTGTGTCTGTGCAGCAGTATTCAGAATTGTTAAAAAAATAGAAGTGTTTTACGACGATAAGTAAAAGTTTACTCTTGTTTATGCAAATTTATATAAAATTAAACTGGATTCCAGATGGGATCTCTGTTCATATTATGTGAATAAATGATATTAGTAATAACTTTGTTCTAATACTAGGTCTGTTCAATACAGAATAATCCATTTTTGCAAGCATAATTTCTAGCACTAAAATATAGCTGTGATATTTTGTTGGCTTAATGAGTAATGTGTCGGTTCTGGTGGTGTAGTGGTAACCATACTTGCCTTCTAGATCCAAGATTGCGGGTTCAAACCCGGCCAGGATCGATGGATTTTTTCTGGTGTAAAAATCCCAAGTATGGCTTCCTTCGGAAGGGAAGTAAAGCAGTGGGTTCCGTGTCGTACATTTACGGCATGATAAAGAACCTCAAGCCTGAAAGAAGAGGCCTGTGAGCAAAAATTTGTCGCCCATTTCACGCCCTGAATAGAATGGCATGCTGATGACCTGTGATGTTAAAGAGCGTCCGTAAATAAGCAAACAAAAAAGGGAAAATGAGTAATGTGCAGTGGTATTAGTATCACTGTTGTCACTTCCAGTACTCACATGCGAGAGGCGTGCAAGTTTAAACTTTTCACTTCTACCTACAGCAAAAAGGACGTGACACGTGACACGTGACATATAATATACTGCTCTGAAATAAATTTTCATCCGAGGGCTATGCAATATTACACAGAGCTACGGAGAATGTTTTTCCCTTTAGCACAATTCAAAGATGGTTTAAATAATGGATGAAACCAGTTTTCAAAGGAAGGTGGAAACGACGCTCTGATGGAACAAAGGGTTACACCGCTGCAGTCATTGTGAGAGGATCTTCGAATTACATTAAGAACACTTTCAGAATTTAAAATTTATACTGGGTGCCACCCACATATTAAAAAATGAAAAAGTGTACATGACATCTGTTTGTGCATGGTGGGTTTCAATACTTGCCGAACAAAATGATGTTCACATGCAGTTTAACATATTACAAGATGATGCGAAGTTTTTTCCACGGGTAACCATAACTGATGAAATTTGAGACTTAAATTTCGATTCGGAGAGTAAACAGCAAAGCTGTGTGTGGAAATCTCTATAATCACAAACAGAGAGAGAAGAAACACGAGGAGGAAAGGAACTGCTTTAACTGGGAAAGTTATAGCCATCTCATTTTTCAATATTCAAGAAAGATTTACCAGGATGTACCTGCATTCATATGTAACTGTGCTATACTACAGAGGTGTACCGAAAACTGTGCAACGCCATAATACACGCGAAATGACCACATTTCCGTGCAACAAACTGGATGCTGCATCACGATAATGCACAACCGCCATCGCATATCAATATGAAGTGTGTCCCACACCCTCCCCATAGCCCAGAATTAGCCTATTGTGATCTTTCCTTTGATTGAAGAAACACGTTTGTGAAAGTCATTTTTCAATATCTGCAGTGATGAAGACTGCGGAGAGGATTGTAAAAAACCTGTCAAAAATGGTTTCCATTATGTCTCTGAAGAACGGCAGAAACGCTGGGACAGGTGTATTGGAGCCAACGGGGACTACTTTGAGACAGATCATAAAAATTATAAATACGAATAAACATGAGCTATTATTATAATTATGATTTTATTTTAAACTCTTTCCAACTGAATTCATTTGTTGCATTACAAATAGTGTACTGGATTTTTTTCTTTTTTTCCCCCTCCCCATTACGGCAACACAAAATTGATTGCACAATATAATTATAACATTTACAGCAAAACTGTGCAACATTCCGCCAGCAGGCCTAAGATGGCATCAACTGCCAAACTGCAACGTTTTAATTAATAAATGACTCCTAACAAAAGATTTAAATGTAAATACAGTTAGGAACTGTACGAATAAATAAGGAAAACAAAATATTTAAAGAAATACGGCCCAACAGATACAAACTACAATATTGTAAATATCAAATATCAACCATGTATGATGGCAAAAGAGATGTACAACTTTAACGCTTAACAATGAATAATTATTTAATGCAATGTGGCCTAACGTGGCTACCTGTCACCTTTCGGGCAGCTTTTCTACGTATAGTACGCGAAGAAATTTTCTGCTTGGCTATTTTCTGGTGCACAAAGTTACTCGAAGATTTTCCGCCATTCCTTTGTAAAAAATATTATCACAACTGTCACAAAGCTACATATAATATAGTGGACCATATAACTTGGAATACTGAACATTTGAAAACAACCATGACGTTTCAACAGTATATCGTAGTCTTGTGATGTTTCAATAGAATGCAATATTAATAGTTTATATCATATTGCTTTAATATGTCCCTCTGACAGGCATAAGGCATTTGCAAACTTGGCTGATTCCCGGACTCTCGTGGTCACTATAACTAAATTAAGATAAAGTTTAATGCGTGGAATCGATAAGTAAAAATACAATTTTAAATAAATAACTGGTTTTTAGACTTTGTAAGCTTTAAGTTAATAAAGTTAACAATACTTTTATGTAGTTAATAATCGCAGCAATTTAGCAGGCTTATTAACCTTTACATTTGTTATGTTGCTCCAGTACTTTAACACTTGTAGAGAGAATACCGAATATAATAAAAAGAAATAAACATCAAAAATAGAATGGGAGAAGAAAGGTACGCTAAACATAATTTTCAGTTTTCTTTACATTAATGTTCAAATACGGAATTTTAGTGCTAGGATTAACATGCGTATTTACAGCTGAAATTAAGTTTCTAACCAATTTAGTTGGTATTTTTCCACGATATGGCAGATCAGAGTGCGTTATAATAGTCCAGAATACAGTTTCGCCGGAATTATATGCCAATAGTTGGAGACAAAGTGAAGCTTGGAGTGTCACAGTAAAAGTTAGTAGGGATGTCGACAAACTCTGATAACAACCTAGCGAAATGACTTTATCCTAGCAAGTAATAATCAACGAGGAACCAACAGCGTTATAAAGGTTGGCAGGTACAGAGAGCAACAATCATTGAACAGAACAGGCTTTAAATGAAATACAATGTGTCGATCATGAAGAAAATATCTTTAAAACACAGACATTGGATATATTAAAGAATGTATAAAGCAAGGAAATAATACGAGTAGATGAGCCAGAGTTTATAGACGTTTCAAATGGAAACTGTAAAAGTAAATTAAATCAATTACCATATTATTAGGGAATCGGGAGTATAAAAACCTGTAGAAAATAAGTGTTTTTGCATTTATTATATAAAACAGGAAAGCAGACTGCATTAAGACTATAGTAAATAATAATTGTCGATTAAACTATAAATACTTCACACTTGTGGGGAAATAAATAAGCAAATAATTAAAAAATATAAGGATACGTTTGCAATATTGTGCGTTGAATTTATTCCCATCTCTGATTGCTGTTTTAAACCCACTAAGCATTTTGACAAGTTAAATAATTATCGTTTAATTCTGATAGAAAGAAACACAAGTTGATAACATCGCGACAAAAACTACCTTACAGTTACCCATAAGAGAAATTTTCAAGTATCGAATGGCATGATAAATATCTAAATAATAACAGTACATAATAAACATTAGTTACTGCATTTACCACTCTACAAATTTTATATGAGAATGTAGTTTAAACTAACGTGTTAAAGTAAAAGAAAACATAGCACTAATAGCTGATTATAGAATATGTGGAAATTATTTCTTAGTTTTTTCATTCTTTTAATGATGAGAGTGTCAGTTAAGATAGGAATGAAAACAACAAAATCCAATCCTCTATTGTCTAATATTTGGCACCAGGCAAATAGGTATATAAATAAATGTACTTATTTAAAATTAACATTTTTTTACTGTTTACAATCTAAAAGTAATAATTTTTTTAAAAAAGGAAAATGCAAAATTAAAATCTAAAAACTGGGTGCAATAATGATTTATTAGCGGCATTCGTGATGTCACTTCGAATACTGAAGCTTGCAATATCGGTTAGCTACGAACTAAATGTGCTGTATGATTTAAATAACGAACTGAACTATATTAATTCAAACAATAAACTACTATAATTAACATTTATGTAATAAAAATAGTTTTGACCTCTATTTGTATGCAAAAGTTGGGTGATCTAATTGCATTACTTTAGAAACAGTTGAAATTTCACTACTGGCATACGGGCTTGTCAACTGTCGGATATCAGAACAGTGGAATATCGGGGAAAATACAAACCATATTTCTGTGAAGAAACTCCTTTTAATTCAATTGAAATATACTAAGATCCAATTACAGTTCCTGCTCAAGAACGAAAATTGTACTAATGGCGGTATCGATGATACTACGAATAAATATTAATATAAAAAATTACTAAACTAGTACCATTGACAGCTATGTGAAGAAACAAAGCCATTGACGCCTAATTTAATATAGAAAATGGAGAGATATTTCAAACGCTAAAAAGGAAGCTTAACTAACGGAATTCCGGCTTTCACGGGCAGGTGGTTTAAAATGTGCACTATAGGTGAAATTACAAACTCATAATAATTTAAACAATTAATCAACCAATACTACTTCATTTATTTTTATCAAAATAATGTTTGGTGGCTATTAAAACGTAAAAAATGTGAATTGCGTTTTTAAAGAAAAAATCGAAATTTTACTAGCAGCATTCAGGTTGTCCCTTGCCGGCTACTGAATCAGGAGGGTTGTTGGTGAAATTAGGAACCAAATCTTTATTTAAAAAAACTGAACGATTAGTATTATTATATATGTAGAGAACGGAATTTGGTGCCTATTTCAAAGAATAATCACGATGAACTAATTATATTTCAATCACAAAAAAGATATTAAAGTTTTTATTTTAAAGACTTTCTTATAATTCTAGATTCGTTTGAACCACTGGCGAGGAACGAAATAGAAATGCTCTCGCACTCTCTCACTGAACACAGTTTCTTTTACAATATCTGCGCGGTACAACTTTTATAACCAATTAAATACTTCGCGTTGCTGTTTTGTCGATTTATCGCGACTTTTTCACACTAAATTCGCCGTAGTGACTTCAAATTTAATAATTTACTCGTCTGGGTGACGAAAGAACAAATATTTCACTTACACAGAACACAGCTTGAGACTTGTTGAACTACTAGCAACTCCCTGAAATATTTGACTCAATAAAATATTAGCAACTGTGTAAAACCTCCCCGTGCTATCGTTGCATGAACTATTTGCGACACCACGAATAGTTTCCAACTCCCCGAATATCCCAGGAATTTGGTTATTTAAGCGCTCTTAAAGTTTCATGATGCTTGTATTCAAAATAACATTCTGGAAGCTTCCTAAATTCTATCTTCTTATTGGCTAGATAACTGAATTTCAGAACCTTCTAGGAGCTAGATTCGAAAAACAGCCTTCTGATTGGCTACAATTCCCATTTACTTTTCAAATGGGCGAGTTATCCAAGCTACACTTGGCAATTTTCACATTTTTTAGGAATCGCTAGACAAAAGCACAGAAATTTCAGCTTTGTATCTATATTGCTGTTCCAAGGACTTTTTCAGACAATAATAGAAGGGTCGTGGAGAAAACATTACTTGGACCTTGCCACTGACTCCGGAGAGTCGTGAACAAACATACAACATTCGGGGTAGATACAACTTATATCAGCAATTTTGTATGATGAAATTTCTCTTATTATATACTTATTCATTTCTCTGATGCGCATATTACCACTCTGCACTCTACTTACTTTCCTAGAATTATTATAGCATTACAAAATTATATACATAGAACAGAACATACATTAATAAGCAATTAAATGGCAATACCTCCTATATTTCCGTATGCCTACGGGAGTCGAAGCAGGGTATCCCGCTTCGAGTATTAATGTAAAAAAATTACTAAATATTAGTATTGTCATCTATTTGAAGAAACTATGTAAATTTAGCCTTGTTCAATTTAACAATATTGTGGTCTAATTTCACTGCAGTAACGAAAATATGACTGCCGGCATCCAGAATGTCACTTGCCAGCAGCTGAAGCAGTACAGCATCGGTGATTGTACGAACTTAATATTATTAATGTAAAAATGTACTGAAGGTTTAGTAGTAAAATTATGTGGAAAAAACAGAGTATTTGCGTCTATTTCAATGTACAAGCAGGGCGATTCAATTACATTGCAATCCCAAGCAAAAAAGTTCTGCCACGACCATTCATGCTGTCACTGGTAGGTAGCTGAATATATGTGTTATTGCTAAAATCAGGAACCAAAATTGATTATATTAAACAATTAATTAATATCATTGCCATTTATGTAAATCAACGTGGTCTTTAATGTATATTTAAATGTAGAAATTGTGATCAAATTATATTTGTACTGCATGAACGACATTATACTACCGCATTTGGGCTGTCACCTGCTGACTAATTAAGCAGTAGAGTTTCAGTGAAAATACGAATTAAATATTAACATAGAATATATATATATATAGTCTTCTTGTCATAGAAGAAGTCTAGCAGTTCGACATATAGCGATTACATTTGTTAGTGTTTTATTCATTTCTGCTTTTCTAGTTTTACATATATAATATATAGATATATACATCTATGAGGCAAAACTGGGTCATTTCATTAGCTATTTCAATGTAAAAAAAACGCTGATCCAATTACGAGGACCATCATCTCACTACGAATCAAATATAAATGTAAAAATTACTAAGCTATTAGCATTGGCATCTATGGGAAAAAAAAACTAGGTCTATTTCATTGCAAAAGTATGGTTACCCTATTACACTTCCACCGCAAGAATGCAAATTTCACTATCGACATTTGGGCTGTTACCTGCCAGTAATGCAAGCAGTGCAGCTTCAGTGCAGCTACAAACTAAATATTATTTAATGTTAAAATATTCCCATACTACTGGTATGTCTTGTAAGTGAACAAATTGCTTCAATGATTCCTAATTAATGGGTGATTAAATTATATATCTACTACAAAAACAGTACCTTTACCACAGAAGTTGGGGCTATCAGATGATGACAAAACATGCTGTTTAGTGTCAGTGATATCACAAACCAAATGTTACCAGCATTTCTCATTATCCTCTTCTGGCAAATGAATCTGTGCCTCATCAGCAAAACTGAAAACAAAATTTCATTAATGTAAAAATATTAAGAACTATTAATATTTCATCTATATGGAGAAACTAAGGCTTTGACACCTATTTTAATGTTAATACTGCATGATTAAATTATATTTCAACTCAAAACTAATAAATTTGAAAGTTGCCGCTACTTTCTGATAGGTAAATCTTAGTAATTGCTGAAACATTATATTAAGAACAAAAATATAAATTGTAAAATGTGCCATAGATAAAATCAACAAAATAAAACCAAATAATAAATATATTAAATACGAAGGGAGAATCAACAATATGTAACAGTGAATTGCTTTTTCTAATAAATATTTCAGCTTACAGTAAATTCAAAAGAGCTTTAAACAAATAATATTTATCATAGTACAATAAAAATGGTTTATATGTTTAACAGGGAACAAATCTATATTAAACAGAGTGGACTTTATATACAGAATTGTGTAATTTCATTATATAATTGACTTTTTCTTTAACACAAGGCAAATGTCTTATTTTTGAAATAGTTAAAAATTTGTCACATTTACCAACTATTACTAATATTTAACTTAACAAGTTTAAGAAAATTGACCTTATGTTTTGCTTTTATGTTTGTATTTGTTAGGGCATTTCATTTTTAATTATTTCTGGTACACTTAATTATATTTTACATTTAGAATTTCCCACCAAGATATTGCTTCAGGTATAGCTGTAGTTAAGAATATGCAAAACATTGTATAGTATATTTGAAAAGCTCATATACAAAAACTAAAGAGAGCTTCACTTTTGATCAAAAAGAGATATAAAAACTATAGCTATAGATGAGAAGAATACGTATGAACATAAGCTACTAATGATGAAGAAATTGCAATTAAAGATACATTTTTATTTTAAATATTTGCAATTGGTAAGAAAAACAAAATATCTATGGCTGCAGATTTTAACAGAAAGACTGCAAAGCAATATAATAAACTTAGGTGTTCATTTTTTTTATGCTAAATTCACTTACATAAAAGTTAAGACACATTTCCGGAGAATCTCTCCCATCTTCATGTTCGCTGAACCGCCATTACGTTTGAGCATTAAAAATTCAGTTGATCTAGTCAAAAAACTTAAAAATAGCAGAACTACAGCTAGAGATATAATGGTTTCATTTGATTTAAAAGCCTTATTCCTGAACATACCTATGGAGAAACCTATGCTTATGCTAAAAAAATGGTTAACATCAATAAATTTAAAAACAGAAGAAATAGAAGATTTAAAAAACCTGCTAACATTTGCATTAAACAAAATTACTTCAGCTTCACAAAAAAAAAAACCTAACCATGAGAAACCCTTTGTTATTCATGAGTTATTTGAAACACACATCACAAAAGCCTTCCCTTTAATTTTCAAGTCATGGTATAGGTATGTGGATGATATTTTTGCAATAATACCGAAGAAACAATCAATAGATGCCCTGAAACTTCTTAATTTGCAACATGAATGTATACAATTTCCCATAGAAGAAGAAAGAAATGGTTGGCTAACATTTCTAGATTTAAAAATTATTAGAAATGGAGATGGATTGAATTTTGGAATTTACAGAAAAGAAACACATACAGAAAGCTACATAAAAATGAGAGTTATAACCCCATTCCTCATAAGTATGCAGTATTTCATAGTTCAGCACACAGATTGATCAATATTCCACTCACAGAAACAGAGTACAAAATAGAATACAAATAATAAAGATGGCTATAATCAATGGTTTCAACCAAGACACAGCAATAAAAATTATCAATAAATCTAAGACAAAAAGGGATAAGGGAAGTTTCCACACTGAAAAACCCAAAAGAAAAATACAAATTTAAAAGTTTCACCTACCATCCAATTTATCACACAAATTCAAGAAAATTATCAAAGAACATGGGATAATGTTAGGCCCAAAGAATAGATAGAACATCAAGAATTTATTAGGTTGCACAGTAAAAGACTCCATATCAACAGAACAGAAATTGGGAATTTATGAAATAAAATGTGCAGATTGTGAGCAGAGCTACTTAGGCAAAACAAAGGGAAATTTGGAAATTGGGAGAAAGAACATTTTAGGGATATTCAGTTTAAGCAGGTGGATAAATCAGCAGTAGCAGCTCACTTTTGAACCAAAAACCACGAAATAAAACCAGAAATTAAACAACTGAAACATCTTCACAAGCCATTGGAGTTATCCACTTGGAAAAAAAAAATTATATTAAAAAACAGAGAAAACCTAATGAATTTCGAGTTTCCTCCTATGGATGAACTCGGCAATTTCCTACTTCAAGGAACAGAGGCCACCACAGAAACATCCAGGTGTCCAGCCATTGTTTCGAGTAATGGTGGTTTGGTGAACAACTGAAGATGGGAGAGATTCTCCCAAAACGCACCTTCTTTTATGTAAGTGGAGTTGTAGGAAAAAAAAAAAAAAATGGACACCTAAGTTTAAGATATATTACCACTCCATTGTCACAGCTTCGTAAATACAATATTTAATATGAATACTATTTTCAATTTAATATGTTGATATTTTTCTCCATTCATCAATCTTTTAACTCAGATCATCGTCAAAAGACTAAAGCTCTAGTAAATTTCAAAGAAAGAGGCAATAATTGTAGTCCCTTTTCCCCAGAAAGAGTTCTTTCTATGCATTATCACAGATTAATGATAGTATGAATAACACTGCTGGTTGAGTAGAATTTACTAGTAATTAATAAAAATTACATTTAGACATTGGCAAGAACTTAACAGAACCAGCATATTGTGCATTTCTGCAGCACAGCATGCAATAAGGGAAGGATATACAAAAATGAGTATGCACATCAAACTGGGACACTCTGTTTATGCCTAATTAGAGCTGACATCTAGTAGATAACATGAAATGCTAATTACTGTTAGCTTTCCATAGTTGGAGCTGGTTAGAAATTGAATGAAATTGCAGTGCTTAGATTTTTCAAGAAAATAATTTTGTATAGTGCAAATATTTTTCTGAAATTACAGCCTCCTGTATGGTATTAAACGCTGCTGGATTTTTTTTAAGTAAATCTAGTGTTATTCATGTTTAAGGACTATATTTGTGAAATTGTCATCAATTACTTTAATGAAGAAATGCCATGCTTTAATTGTTTTCTGTCCTTTCCTCTCTCTTTCTATTTATAAATATAGTTTTATAAACAGATTTACTACATACGACTAAATAATTTGTTGATTGTACCTGCAAACTTACAGCATTGCATAACTAACAGTAACCACCAATAACAATGGGCGCATGCTTACTCACTCCCAACCTTCAAGCATGGGCATCTATACTAATCTCTAATTTACAGAGAGGACATTTTGAACCAACGGTCAAGTGCATCTTATACCTGCACACCTATTGCTCTTGCCTGCTGCATACAAGCTCTTCCTCATTCTCTAATAAATTCCGGGGTGCAATAACCATACATGAACACATTTCTCCCAACATTCCCTTCATATTATTAGCACTAATAGCATGGGAAGGTGATTTAGATATTTCTTGGAAGTCCAACACCGAGGGGTGAGGTGGTACCCTCCCCCTCATTATCAAATTCCCTTCTATCCCACATTTTCTGACACTCTATTTATGCATTTAAATATAAATATCCAATTTATGAAAATATTTTAACATAAAGCTTTAGGACACAAAACATACCTTTTCCTTCTCCCCCCACATTTCCCCTATCTATATTATTACATATGTTTTAATATATAAAGTTGCAATGTATGGAGAAGATTTAATTTAATGCTTTAGGATACAAATTATTTCTTTCTTCTTTATTCTCTTCTTTTTCTCTACCTTTGTAAATATCCTTCAATATAGAACAGGTTTAATTTAATGCTTCAGAATATAAAATGTCAATATGTCAATACTCAATATTTCATAATTTTAATGCAAAATTTTACAATATATGGGGAAAGGTTTGAACTTAATGTTAAGGCTCTAGGGTACAAATTTTATTTTTCTTCTCACTTAAGATAATGGCTTATATAATTATAGATTGATGAGCATAATTCCTATAGCTGTTAAGGTTTTTGAAATATTTTGTGTAAGCAGATTGTTACTTACTTTGAAACTATTTATTTGTTCAGCAAAAGACAAAAAATTATTTCAATGAAATATACCGAAGTGTGTTGAGAAAAACCAAAATTGAGGCAGATCGATTTTTAATTAATTAATTAATTTATTTATTTATTTATTTATTTATTTTTTTTTTTTTGCAGTACAATTGCTGTTGAGGCTTGCTGCCATGTGGCTGGTAAAGTCAAGAGCTTTTTGATTCTAAAGTCTATGGAGGATAGTGATTGCATTATTATAGTGATCAAGGATTTTTGCACATTGACACGAGAAAATATAAACATATTTTTCTTATTGGCATATACAGAGTTTCTTTTAAACAAATTAAAAATTGCGGCCGATAGAACGATTTTTAAATTTTACTTCAATCCCCTACGTTTTAGATGCACCCCCACTCCTATTGGCCCGATTGCCCTCATTTTCAGAAACTATTTTTAAAAAATTATTTCAATGAAATATACCGAAGTGCGTTGAGAAAAACCAAAATTGAGGCAGAGCGATTTTTATAAGTGTATTATTTTTTTAAAGTTAATTAAAAAAACGCCCGTTTGTGCTCCACTACCTTCTTATGCATTTTACTCGCTCAAAACTATGAAATTTTTCCCTTATCGCCTACTGTGAAGGTATACGGAAACTAATTTGCTTCTAAATTGCTAGTCAGGTTCGAATCGAGTTTGCATTTAGCTTCCGAATTGAGTTTATATATACTTTGTGTCTGCTTAGTATCACATATTTAAATGCTGTTCTGACTCGGGACACTGACATTTCTTACTTACCAGATGACCGTAGTGATGTATGGCTTTTGAGCTGAGAACCTGTTTCAAATCCGGCAAAAATCGAACTTCTAGTTTCAGATATTTTTATATTAATGGTTTTGTTCACGTATCAAGTATGTTTAGCTCTTTATGTTCCCAGGCCTCTGTGCCTATTCATTTAATTTGTTGATAATTCAGTAATTCATTTTTCATCATTTATAGGTTATCTCCGGCTAAATGATTTTTAGTAAAATAAAAGAAAAAAAATATTTCAAGTATAAGCGCGCCTTTTCTCGAAAATAAGAAATCTTCTATTGTACAATTGGGCTTGCTTTACGCTATATAGCAACAATTTATTTCTGCAAAAAAAAAAAAAAAAGACATGTTATACAAACACGGGTTATATCTACACAGAAAGTTGATATAATGAAACTTCTCGGAGATAATGGAATGATACTTTTTGCAGAGTTTTTGATTATACAATAATCACACAAAAATTTACAGGTCTAACAACTGTCTTTGGTTATAATAACAAATTAACAGTAATAATAAAAGTAGATAAGGATAAAACACTGAGAAAAATTCACACTTGAAATTGCTATATTTCGAACTACTGCGAGTTCTTCAATGGCAAGAAGCTAGACAAGTGAAAGTGATAAAAGTAAATATTGAGTATCGAAGGTAACGTTATGCATGGAAACAGATGAAACTAGGGAAATGAGAGTGTGGGAAGAAGAAGAAGAAAAAAAAACTAATATATAAGATTTAAACCAGGTGGTATACGCGCTTTATGTAAAAATATAGCTGCCATTTCTCTATCTCTGAGTAAACTTTCAGAACATTGTGTAGGTAACGCATCAATAAGAGACTAAAAGCATAATCAAAATCCTTACAGTGAGATGAGGCATGTTAGGCAACCGGCAAGGGAGACTTGGTTTTAACAGAACGTCTATGATTGTTCATGCGTAGAAGTTAAACCAATATAAAATGATTTGCAAAGCTTACAAGATAAAATATATACGACGTTCTTGGAAGAACAGGTGGCAAATGAAGAAATGTTAAATGCCTTATCTCACGGTAAGGATTTTGATGATGCTTTTAGTCTAGCTCTTATTGATGCGTTACCTACACAATACTCTAAAAGTTTACTCAGAGATAGAGAAATGGCAGCTATATTTTTACATGAAGCGCGTATACCACCTGGTTTAAATCTTGCATATTAATATTTTTTTTTCTTCCCACACTCTCATTTCTAGTTTCATCTGTTTCCATGCATAACGTTACCTTCGATACTCAATATTTACTTTTATCACTTTCACTTGTCTAGCTTCTTGCCATTGAAGAATTCTAATAGTTCGAAATATAGCAGTTTCAAGTGTGACTTTTTCTCTTACTGTTTTATCCTTATCTTCTTTTATTATTACTGTTAATTTGTTACATTGTTAATAGTGTTACTTTATTTTTATTTTTCATTCATTCATTTTTATATTTCATTTTCATTTATATTATATTATATATATATTCATAAAAAACACTCGGAGTGCAATATAAAAAAGTTCACAGAAAATTTCACCCTAAAAAAAATAAAACCGTAAAATTGAACACTAAAACCACACGTATATTTCGAGCTTGGCTCTTGGTCACGTGATGAGAATGAACTAAGCTGTGGCAGGCGGCGTCTGTCATAGTGAGGCATAGGGGTGTGACGTAGCAGCAAAACTGCCAACTCTAGCTGAACAAAGTAGTTTGGCAAACGTGGCAGGATTACAAGGAAATATTGAGGCCTGGAGGAATACGGGCTTTATGTAAAACTATTGCTGCCATCTCTACGTCTCTAAGTAAGGTGTGTTTAGATGGAGGAGCGGCATCTATGAGAATAAGGAAGAAGCTGTCATCGAACGTGGCCTGGTGAAAATTGGCATGTTGTAATACCGGCAATGGGGAACAAGTTTTAACAGAATGCCTGCGATTGTTCATTCTAATAGATACCTTGGTGGACGTTAGCCTAATATAAAAAGCGGGACAAAATTTGCATTTAAGTAAATACACAACATTCATAGAGGTGCAGTTGAAAAAAGAGTGAATTTTGAACTCTGATTTCAGATTCGGACTAGCAAAAGATGAGCATGGGGATATCAAGTCACAGGTGTTACATTTAGGGCGGTTGCACGGATATGAGCCAAGTGTAGAGAAGGAGGGCTGAGGATAATTAATATTTCTGCGGAAAATGCTCCTGAGGTTGCGAGCCGACCGGAAACATAGCCTTGGTAATGTCTGAAACAATGATGCAGTTAGCTGATTTTGCTTGAGAATATTGAAGCTGTCTTTTAAGACAGCTTTGAGTCTTTCAATGCCCGGAAAATATGTCAATGTGAAATTCAATTGGTCAGTATCCGCTGGTTTACGAGTCTTAGGAGTATGCTTCTGATGGGAGGCGTGGACTTTTGATTTTACCGGGGAAGGGGGGTAACCCCTCTTAACTAATTTGTCAGTTAATTGGGTGATGTATCTATCCAGAGCTGAGTCGTTATTGCAGATTCGGTGTCCTCGTAGTGACAAAGAAAAGAGTATGGCCTTTTTTATATGTGATGGATGGCAACTTTCGAAATGTAGGTACTGCTGTAGGTTAGTAGGTTCAACATGAATAGGTGTCAGAAATTGCTTATTGACTAACTGAATTTCCACATCCAGGAAGACAGCTTGAGTACGGGAAACTGTGGATGTGAACTTAGCTGGGTAGTTGTTCAGCCTATTGAAGAAACCATCAAATGCCAATACCTTGAGTCCAAATGATGAAAATATCGTCAATAAATCTGCGCTACACCAACGGTGCTAAGGGTTCTGAATGTAGAAATTCTTCAAGTTTGGCCATAAACAGATTGGCGTAAGATGGAACCATTCTGGTCCCCATGGCTGTCCCCTTGACTTGGAGAAAATATTGACCTTCAAATACAAACACATTATGTGTGAGGACAAAATATGCTAATTGGCAAATAAAATATTTGGAAGGAGTCTGAGCTTGTTTGATTTATCTAAAAAGTAGGCTAAAGCTTCTAAACCCTTATTGTGGGGGATATTGGTGTAAAGCGAAGACACATCTAGAGTAACTAATAATACGTCATCATAATTATTTAAATCCACAGGCGTCAACAGACTTCAACCAACGTGTAGACACTGATTCAAAAAAACCAAGATGGCTGGTATATTTAGCTAGTAGAAGAGTATGTACCGAACAGCGACGAAGCCAAAAATTTTATTACCCCATTAATAGTGTGTGTGTGTGTGTGTGTGTGTGTGTGTATAAACTTATTTGACATGTCTTGCGTTTAGCGTCCTTAGATGTTCCTTCGTCCCTATAATCATTCACAACCGTAGTCTATCAGTGAATGCTACGCGAACAAGTAAAGCTATGAATACAAGAGCTGATAAACAATGACTCGCGCACCGCGCTACAAAGTTTGAAACATTTGTGTGCAGTGACAACTACGCAATAAATGTAGTAAGAAACGTGGGTAAGGATGAGGTCAAATGATCGCCTCCGGGAACCGATGGTAAATTTGGTATTATTTTAAAAGGTTAAGCCTGAAAAAAAAAAAAAACAAAAAAACAAAACAAACAAAAAAACAAAAAAAAAAAAAAAAACCTGCTGAGCTAAACGTTCGTCATTGAAAGGGATTAAAAGTCACAAAACCATAGAAAAATACTTTCAAAAATAGTGAAAATATGAGCTTTCGAAAATCAAAAGATGGGCGTTCCAGTGTTAACCCCCACACCCAATGGTCCAATTTTGCTGGTTAGGAACTCGACAAATCGTTTTTATATGCAGAGTTATGTTGAGAAAAAAACAAATTCCAACCGGTAGAGCTCCCTCTCTCTCTCTCTCTCTCTCTCTCTCTCTCACACACATTCATTGTCATTTTCGATGCCTAGTAAGTAGGATCGATGAATTTTAAAAAAATATTCACACACACATATTTCATTGTCATTTTCGGTGCCTAGTAGATAGAATCGATGAAGATTTTAAGAAATTTGTAAAAAAATATTTTCACACACACACACACATATATATTAATGAAACATAAAAATAAAGAAACACTATTAACAATGTAACAAATTAACACTAATAATAAAAGTAGATAAAGATAAAACACAGAGAAAGAGTCACACTTGAAATATATAATATATATAGTCATTTTCGGTGCTAGTTGGTAGGATCGATGAAGATTTGAAGAAATTTAAAAAAAATTTTTTTTTTCATAAGTACAATCGCCATAGTTAATTTCGGAATTCGTTAAAATAATAATCAATGCATAAGATAAGTACTTTTGTTAAGTTATCGCAATTTAAACAGGGAAAAAGTAAAGTTATGTAAGGTATCTGTTAAATATTAAATGTGGTATTTTTTTTTTTTTATAAAAATGTCTGTTCCATGGACATCACGGTTCTGAAATTTATCACACCTAATTTCCAATTATTTCGTCTTCACTGGTCATTTTTATGATATAGTTTGGTACCAAACATGTTTGTAATCATAATTATTGCGAGATTGCCACATTTTGTACTTGGTAGCTATTTCCTGAAAGCTATACCACCACAAACATTCCATTTTAAATATTTTTCAGTTCACATAAAAAATAACAAAAATAATTTTCAAATTAAATGGGTAGAAAGTAACTTTTCAGTAATTATGCTATTTACAATAAAATGTTAATGCCGTGTACCCACCCGCAAAGACTTAAAGCTCAGGCTTGACACCAAGAACGCAGGATGAAGTCATTGTTGCAAAGTTGACGATACGCAGGGGCATCGGCATGGCGACATTTGACTTTCAGCACCATCTCTACACCTGCAATTGAACCACAAAATTGCTTACAAAGCATTCACCAGAAGTTTGCGTTAGGTTAACTAACGTACTGGAACGTAACGCGTCAAACCGAGTGTGATCTAGCTACCACAGATTTTTTAATGATAAATTATTTCAATATAATATGTGGATATACACTGTCATCCCTTATAAATAGCTTGTTGCATTTTGTAGCCATGTACATTTTCATTTCACCATGTGAGTAACGAAACAATTAGAACGCTCCATAGATACTCAGCAATGAATATTATTGCCACATGTTAAATTATAATCATATTTGAAGAAAACTTCTGAATCAAAAAGAAGTATGCAATATATACCGTTTACTTTTACTCCATTCTGAGAGTCGGTCCTGGTGGTGTAGTGGTAACCATACTTGCCTTTTAAACCCAAGGTCGCGGGTTCGAACCCGGCCAAGATCGATTGATTTTTTTTCGGGCGTAAAAATCCTAAGTATGGCTTCCTTCGGAAGGAAGTGAAGTAAAGCCGTGGGTCCCGTGTTTGACATTTACGGCACGATAAAGAACCTCAAGCCTGAAAGAAGAGGCCTCTGAGCAAAATTTGTCGGCCGTTTCACGCCCTAAATAGAATGGAACGCTGGTGACCTGAGATTAACGAGCGTCCTTAAACAAACAAACCAAAAAAAATCTATTCCGAGACACAAGAGCATTTTGGGGGTAAATAGTATTATAATTTTCGTTTTGCAAATAATAACACTGAATTACCACCATGTTGATTATTTTAATTGTTTTGACGAACGGTTTAATTACGTTTAAGTTACTGACTTCAAAATGTTTCCTTTGTATTCGTGCACCAACTTTTGAGTGACTTATTCTTACTTTTCCATATCTGAGATAAAGACTGCATTCCCCCCTCCCAATATTTTATGGAAGTCGATGCATTTTTATCGCACATGTGTGTTTGGTTTTTGGAGGAACTGAATTTAAGGCTTCTATTTATGCAGGACAATACAGGGCAATGGCAAAATTGAGAAACTTACGAGCATAGAAAAGTCTATTGCTGGACCAACCACTTTACAGCCCTGACCTTGCACCGTTAGACTTAAGGTAGCTTTTCTGTTATCGCTGGAAAAACTTGAAAACGAGTTTAGGACCTTCCCCAAGTAATTAATTCATAATTAATTTTTTTGATTGGTATGTTTACAATTTACAATTTATAGATTTTAATACAATCAAATCATAGTTAAGTTCTAATATTAGTTTATTTTTAGTTTGAAATTGGATACTCATAATTTAGTGAAACTTATTATCTCCAAGTCAATCATTTAGCTCTTTAAATGCCTCTGTAGCTGAATTTGAAATTTGAGCATATGAATATCCCGAAACAAACATATTCGTATCATCCGCAAAAACACTGCC
Organism: Metallyticus violacea; assembly: GCA_030762175.1. Taxonomy (NCBI): domain Eukaryota; kingdom Metazoa; phylum Arthropoda; class Insecta; order Mantodea; family Metallyticidae; genus Metallyticus; species Metallyticus violacea. The sequence continues at coordinate 203,965 of CM060839.1, forward strand.
TTAGATTCTTTACTTAGGCTGAAAGGTAAATCTTTGATAAAAAGTAAATAAAGGACATAGCCCGGTATTTAGCTCTGTGGCACTACAAGTTTATCAATACCAGTAACTACTCACATTTATTAATACTTCTTTTGGTTTTATTGGTAAACATGAATTAACCCAACTTAATGCTGTCAACATCATACAAATGTAATATCTGTAGTTCATTATTTATGCTATCACATGCCTAAAATATTCCCAGAGGAAATTCCTGTCTATTTAGCAGTGATAAAATTTCAGTAGTGAACGTAAAAGTAATATTGCAATTTGACATCCCCTACTTGAAGTTAAACTGGCATATTCCTAGGATATTGAGCAACAGTAATTCACAATGCGATTATACATTTTACATTAATCTTTGATAATGCAGTTTAAAGTGAAATATATCTGTAGTTGGAAGTTTCACACTTATCACTTTATTAAATAAAGGCTTAATTAAAGCCAGCCAGCATCTTTCCTTCTGGTAATATCTCCGTTAATTAAGAGTGAATGATTGCAAATATTGCTAAGGAACTCTCACAATTCCAATAGTTTGGTGCTTAACTTAACCCATCCAATAGCTTTTGCCCTAAAAGGGCAATTTCTAGTGATGGTCATAGGTATATTTTAAATTTACATTACATTTTGGGATATGATTCCCGCAGTATGTAAATTATTACAGCATTCAACACCGGTCTAACTGCCCCACCCTCAGTTGCAGTTAAGAAATACGAATTAAATGAATTGGCAGATTCATGATCATTGTCACTGAAACCTATTGGATAAATATTTTATAAAAGATACTAAAAGTGTTAACAAGCCACTGTTTGAACATTTGTACTTTGTTAGTGTTAGTATACCATTAGTAGTAGTTGGCTGTTAGAAAAGTAAGATAATCTACTGAACATACACACACACACGTCTGTTTGTAAGAAGGAACTTTCTTTCCAGTCAAATGGAGAAACAAGGAAATTCATTTCAAGTATAAAACCCAGTGGAACCCACAACTGGACTTATATTAGATTTATTTTTAAAGAGCAGAGAAATTGAATTTCTAGTACAATGTAGATATCTCTGTTTCAAACCTCAACCTAAGTATGACAAATATAGAAAATAAATTTATGTTCCTTTAAAGAATGTGAAGGCAGCAAATAAACTTTGCTAGAATAAAGAGTAACATTATTTATGGATATATAATTTAAAAATTTAACGACCACCAGTAAGTTGGTTGTTGAGAGAAAGCGTAGACAGGTTGGATTAAAATTACAGAAATCGTTAATTATATTGCAATGCATAATTTAAGCTTTTGAAAGACAAAATGTTTATTCAAATTTAAAATAATATTTTATTTATACATTGGTAAGAAGATAATGCAAGTTAAAATAAATTAATATTAACTACTTTTACATGATCTATTCCAACACATACCATTAACGGACAAACTCTTTCCTTCTGCGCAATTCAACCACTTCTGCATACAACGTACTTCCTTCTGACTACTCAGTGAGAGGCAAACGCGATATGCTTGACGTGCACGCACGCACGCACGCACGCACACAGGTCGAGTGACACGAACGATGTGAACTTCGACGTTCAGTCAGCGGAGGAATATCGAGTAGTGTGGCAGTGTTACCAACACCTTACAAATAATACTAGATGGAATCTTAAAAATGGCATTATATAACAATATAACAAAAAAGACTAGATATACAACGAGCCTCAATCACTGATTTTTTTATTTGTAAACGTTCAGGTCCACCAAGAGATTCAGTTATATGATAATCGTTCCGTAATATTTAAATATGTAAAACAATATTTTATATAATTATTTAAACATATTTAACTAAAGATCTACCAAACAGATTAAAAATGTAATACATGAACAGTGTGCATAAAAATATGCGATGTTTAGTATGAAATTTTCTAAAATTCATTAGGTAAAATATGTAAAAACTCACCAAGTCCCTGTGTCAAAAATAATGTAGTTCGGGCTCTACTCCAGAAAGTCGATTTCGCAGCCTACTGTAGTAGTAGAAATAGATGGTTCAAAGATAGATTCCGCATCAGCAGCGTAAGCTGCCTTTGAACCGATTTTCTGTAGCACCTTTTATGGGAAGTTGGCAGTCCTTACAACACTGTTTGTTCCTTCGTAGACCGCACGTATTGTTAGGATTGAATCAAGTGTTTTTAGATACATTTTATTTCTTTAATTTGTTTTCACTTCGTTTAAACTTTGGGAACATAATCGCTCAACTTCAGCAATGGACCAAGGAAGTGAAAGAAGCATAAAAGCAAAGTTTGATAATTCAGCAAAAGGGTTTAGACCGCTTGCGTCCTTATTGTATTTTATTATTTCTTTCCAAAACAAGATTGTGTTATTAATTTCCGGCCATTTATTAGATGTCAAGTTCACGCATTGTATTTTCATTTTTGAAATTTCATCTGCTGGCAATAAAAACTGCAAGTGCAATCAAGGGATCCTTTATCATTCTTAAGGCATGCAACCATTTATATAATTTGGACATTCTGTTATAGTTCTTTTCATTATTTGACAAACATTAAACAATGATGTAGGAACTGTTGATGCTGCTCTGAAGACAATTTCAGCATTTTCAGCTCGATTTCAAATTCATAGCCGAGATAGGCGTATGCGTCAACAAAGTCATCAACGTTGTCTTTGAGAGGATCTAAGCGACAGGTTGCTGTTGGTAAAACCAGTTTCCTAGCAATTGAATGAGTAAGATTAGTTAAATCATTTAACAGTTTGGTGGGGTCTGCTGTATTCAATTCTAATTATTTATTTACGGCTTGAACTTAACAAAGAACTAATTTCAACAATAGCAAATAAGCATGGTGGATGTCATCGACTTACATGTTGTACAGTAGCTCTGTGCGCGACATTTTTCCTTGTAACGAGTCATTTCAAAGAAAGTTTTCATTCATCCATGATCCTGCAGACAGTTGTTTCAGTTGATAGCCAGCGAGTATCACAAGCTGTGACAATTTTAAGACCATCATGACCATCAGCGATGATCTGTTATAAAAGACGATCGAAATTCCTGCCGCCGAAGTGAAGAGCAATTAAACTAAGTAAATGCTTCTTTAATAAGAGACTCTAAATTACTAGGAAATGCTTCTGCAGCAGCTGAATGGTATAACAATTAAAACTATGGCAAAAGTAGCAAAAGCTATATTTTGGCTATATTTAGCTGGTTAAATGAGTTACATTTTTGGCTATAAGCATTTCGAAATTTTTAATGGCTAAGTGCTTCCGTAAAATGCTAGATTTAGCCATAAAATGGCTAAGTTGGAAACAGTGGTTAGGCAGTCTACTTAAACGAAACATCAGCGGATCGTTTAGCTTACGATAACTTGATCCAAATAAACAACTCAGCTCCCCTTGGTCTGTTATTGGTTTCTGTTGGTTATGGTTACTTCTACAGTTCTAATTTAATCATTTTATGAAATATGATGCCATGTAATAGTAAAAAAAAATTTTTTTTAATTGGATTTGAAATGTAAACTTACAGTTAGTGAAAACAATTTACTCTGTTCTGAAAGGGTAAAGATGGAAATACTAGGTATGATGGATACAATAAGAAGACAAGTTTTGCTTTTAAGTTGAGCACGGTTTTAAAATATAAATAAATAATCATTGAAACGCACTTCGACTTTTACACTTCTAAAAATATGAAAAACTAAATATAGTGAAAAAAATCTGTGATAGATGATAGTCCAGCGACAACTTTTATCTTGTTTTCAGTTTGAGCGTGATTTAGAAAACAATTATAGGATTTGTTGAAAATGGCCACCGCTAACATTCCTGCAGAGATTGCATCGGTGCATAATGTTGGACACATGGTTAGGGAAAACGTCCAGCTGCTGTCGAACGTTTCTATCAAAATGGGGGGCAGTCCCCACATGCTGGAACATTCTAGAGAGACATTTTACAGTAATACAGACAGTAAGTTAATGAAAAACTAGCCCATTTAGCCGCAAAGGAAGAAGGTGCGCCACATACTATGCCAACTCACTGAACCTGTGCTGACTTCGTGTCTCGACAAGGGCATGTGGATTTTCGTAATCCCGCGTGTGCTTGGCTGTTCCGGTGATTGAGTATATACTCATTTCTGGTGAAAGTAGCTTCGTCGGAACAGCACTGAGGAAAACAAGTGTGGATTTTCACTATGGTTTAACGCCCAGTTGCCTAACTGAAAACTGGGGAACGAAGTTCGCTTGTCCCAAGGTCTACTTCTTCAGAACATGAAATTAGTGAGCCGTTCCGCCTTCAGGACTCCCCAAACACTACTAATGTTTGCGTTCATTGCAAGAGTGCTTGTTGAAGGATGAGCCTGCAGTCTGTTATGAACTTCTTGTTCACAAGAAGTGCGTAGGCTTCGATTTGCACTAGCATCCAGTCTATGAACTGACAGGAATCCAGTTCTCGTAGACGTCGACGGATAGACAAAGGTGACACGACGTGGATGTCATATATCTGGATATCTTTCTCGGTACAGCTGCGCAGATACAGGTTACACTTCCTCTAGCTTTCAATACATTAAAGGCATATCACAAGCTCTGCAAATGAATAACTCTTATGTTTTACTGCGCATAGAACTTGTAAACGGCCCGCTATCGAAAATGTATGGGTGAGCAAAAGGCAAACGTACGAAGTAGGAAATGGAAAACTAGTTCGCGTTGCAAAGCTTTGCTTCCCCCTACTTTGGTAACCATCACTACCACGGAGTACTTTTGACACTTTTATTGAGATAGTGTTGAAGTATCTAGTTGTTATTTGGCTATTTGCTGGATTAAGTATTCAGTAATATCTGGTTGGATGCTTCTTTTCTCTTTCTTTGTTGGTTTTCGTATTTTGGAAGTGAAAAATAAGTAGAATACTGAATAGTAGTATTATTCAATATCAGTACATTTCCTTGTCACAAACTATTGTATCTAATGTGGTAAAGCAGTTAACGCTAAGTGTGTTCTCCGTAGGCCTAAACACAATGATGGAATTACGGGAGATGTAAGAGAATTAAAATAAAAAATTGCAAGTTAGGTACGGGGCTCAAACCACATATTATCTACTTTGGAGTCAAACACCTTAATAACAGGCTAAACAGACAACAAGGAGTTCCCGTATGATTAAGTTGCATACCCACAAATGTTTTTTCGGTATTATCAGTGGCGTACACACTTTTGTCACAAGCAAATCATTAGCAAAACGGCGATGCCCGTATTACTGAAAATTAACAATCGACGATAATGAATCCAAGAAGTCTCCAATAAGAGGGCATAAAGGGACATTTTGCAAAATAAATTCAAGGCATGCATAGATTTAATTCTATGTATATCTATCAGCCGAGCCATAAATTACACTTTATCTTCGAATTTTGAGCCCGCGCACCACAAGTTCCCTATCTAGTTTAGTAAATTCCGAAGGAAGTAAGCTATTGCGGTTGTACCCATGCAGCGATTTTTGAATAATGTCTTAAAATCTCTATCGATCTTACTCACTAGGTACCGGAAGGAAAAAACGAAGTTTACGCTCTGGCGGTCGCATTTTTATTTATTCATTTTTCCACCTTCTCTCTCTCAGAACGAAACTTGGCATATTACCATCAATTAACAAATAATTTGTCCAATTCATGAACCAGCAAAATTGGATCATTGGGACTGGAGCTTTACAAAAAGCGAATATTAAAATAAATAAACAAATAAAATCGTTCTAGAGGCCGCAACGCTTTCTTTATTTTCAACAAATCTCAATAATTTCTTTAAAATAAATTTATAATAATAGTTTCCGAAATTCAGGGGAATCAGGCGATTGGGAGTGAGGTGTATATGAATAAATGAGTGGGTGTTAAAGGGAAATTTAAACATCGCTCTAGAAGCCTCAATTTGTTGGGCTTTGTTGGGCTTTCTGAAACAGTTCTCGGTCTCCAAAATTTCGTGCCTTCCAAACCATTGTTTCACCTGCAGAATACAAAGAATAATTAATAAACAGTATAAATAAATACTGAATAGTATACAAATATTTAAAGGAAATCTACTTACGATAATTCTTTTCCCTATAGCATGAGTGTCTTAAATTTGTGAGATATTCCTCTTCTACTGAAATTTCTAGCCTTCTGAGACTGCCCTGATATTCAGTGTGGAAATTTTCCTTTAAATAATATGGTACTTTTAAGTTCAAAGTACCGCCACGGGTGGCCGAGGTCGTTAAGGCATGGACTCGTGAGCGGGAGGTCTGCGGTTCGAATCCCGCCAGGACCGTCCTCCCTGACTGGGGTTTTTTCCAGGTTTTCCTCAGTCTTCATAACTGGCAAATGCCGGGGAGGTACCTAAAATTAGGCCTGGAACGCTTCCTTCCTTAAAAAAAAAAATCCTTTCCCAATATATCATTTCATCTCATGTATCATCAGTGTCCACCGCCTGTGGTGCCTCTGTAGTAAAAACGGGCGTTAAACACTACTCAAAAAAAAAAAAAAAAAGTTCAAAGTCTTTCGCTGCACTGGGAATTTCCTAAAAATAATTACAAAGAGAAGTCAAAAATCACAGTATGATGAATCTAATAGAATTAACATTCACAATCAATTAGCAATAACAATGAAAATATACTCTCTGATGAATGAATAAAAGATTTAAGGGAACTTCTAAAAGAATATCAATTCTAGAAACAATGCGATTGTATTACACATTGCTTTTTCAATTAAAATTAAGTATTTTGAATGTCGTGTTAAATACAATTGCAGAAAATCAGTATAATTTATTAAAAAAAATTCAATGTAGTTGCCAAAGAAAACGACAGAAATAGGGCACTTTGGAGGTTAGCGCATCCAAATTAGTCAAAGGCACGTACTTTCATTTCTTGCCAAGGAAAATAATAATAATAATAATAATAATAATAATAATAATAATAATAATAATAATAATAATAACAACAATTCGGTGTTTATTCGAATTGGTAGTATTGGGATAGATGTTTACTTTTCGGTAGAATGTTAGCTGCAAACTAATGTTTAAGCAGATTGTTTTTAAAAGCCAGATGTACATTAAAATAAAACATAATTCGTACGTTATCCTCTCTCTCTGCACTAAACAACATCTTATAATTGTCAGTTCCCAGGAATGATGAAGCAGCAGACACCGTAAAATAATCTGGCTATGCGTACTGGTTTTCAAAATGACTTCTTCCTTCCTGTAGGCAGTTTCCGTAGAAAAAAAGAAAACTGCGTCATGTCCTTTATTTGTGTGGTGATCAAAGCCTGAAAAACCTTCTAAATGGAACCCCCACAGAAAATACCAGGTCGTCAAACATTCATACCTCATTACAAGCTGTACTTGGGGCAGCAATAATAATAATAATAATAATAATAATAATAATAATAATAATAATAATAATAATAATAAATTTAATTAATTAATATTATTATTATTATTATTATTATTATTATTATTATTATTATTTAATGTGTTGCAATAGATTTCGTCAAAAGTCGCAGATCAATGTTCTATGACATAACATAAGAATAAATTTATTTAACAAAAGCAAATGCAATAAAATAGCTGCAGTATGCATAATAAAAAATTAAAAAATAACAACTGAAATGAAAAATAAAAATAGGTACCAACTGTAAGAAAATCATATCCCAAAAAATAAGTTATATACAGTATATATTCTCATTCAATTCATTATTACTGTACTGAATTTTACCAACAAGTACATTTTAGCATATTCTGAAGGAATTCAGTTTTACCCATAAACGATTTTTTAAAAGTGATTCTTCAAATCTCCATCGATCCGAAAATGGCAATGAAATGCATTGTTAGGGCTCTAGTGGTACATAAATTTTGAAAATATGAAGAAAGATTTTAATTTAAAAGTCTTAGGGTAAATTATTTCTTTCCCTTTTCCCTCCTCAACCTCATTCTCTCTCATTTTCATTCTTTTGGTTAGATTTTTATACTGTGATTCATATATGAGTGTGTTTGTGTGCGCATGCACACTTCTTGCACTACTTTACCCATTTTCACCGTCTCTCTCTCTCTCTCTTTCTCTCTCTCTCCCTCTTCATAATCATTCTTTATTTGTAAATTTGCAATAAATGAAAAAGACTGTAATTTAATGCTTTAAGGCACAAAATTTTTCATTTTGTGATCCCATATATTCTTTCCGTACCTATGTATTTATATACTTATACATATGCTTTTATATATTACATTACAATATGTGGAAAAGTTTTAATTTAATTTAATGATTTGTAGTGCAAAATGTAGCTATAACTCCACATCCCTTCTCTCTCCTTATTTATTAATTAGCATGCTTCTACTTGTACATTTCCAATATATGGAAAGGTTTTAATTTAATGCTTTCTTCCCTTTTCTTTTGAAATTCTCTCCCATGCCCTCATCTTTTTCTCTGTATACTTATAGATATACCCTTATATTTAAATTTGCAATATAATGTTAAGTTACTACTGTCTTAGGGTACAAAATGTTTATTTTGCTTCTCATTCCTCATTCTCTATTCTCTCTTTTTTACACACATATGTTCAAATTTACGAAACATTTCATTTCAGTGTTTAAGAGTATAAAATATATCTTTTACCTTCTCCCTGCACATTCTCTCTCTCTCTCTCTCTCTCTCTCTCTCTCTCTCACTCACTCTATACCTCACTTTGTACATATGCATTTTTATGTAAATTTCCTATTAATGGCCAAAAATGTAATTTAATGCATTAGGATACAAAATGTTTCTTTCCCTTCATTTTTTGACATCTCCTCTTTCTACTTTTACACATGATCTTTTATATATATAATTTTGAACTATATGGAAAATTTTATTTTAATGTTTAAGGTAAAAATATATCTCTTTCATTTCTCACTTCACATTCTCTTTAATTACAGATATGCCTGTTTATCTGAATTTGCAATTAATGGAAAAGATTTAATTTAATGCTTTTAGGTAAAATAAGATTCACACTATCCATACATATACATTTTAATGTAAATTTGCAATATAATAATAAAGTGAATGCTTTAGGGTACAAAATACTACTTTATGCATATATATATAAATTTGAAATAAATTAAAATGTATTAAAACAACACCTAAGTTTCATTCCCTACTTCTGCTAACTTCTCTTTCTCAATTTCCATTTAATGATATTTATTTGTAAATTTTCAATGCATGAAAAGTTTTAATTAAATACTTTTATTATTTTATCTTTTACTTATTGTCACTTGGACTTTTGCAACATCTATAGATTGGACAGAAATATTACAGCTGTAAATGTGTAGTCTTGATTGAAATAAATTAATGATGGTGCGAATGAGCTCATAGCACAGGAAATTTTTCTTTTAATTTTATTTCTACATTGCTGTCATTATAGATATGCTTTTTATATGTAAATTGGAATATAAGGAAAAATTTAATTTAATGTTTTGGAGTATAAAATGCTTTTTTACCTTTTTCTTCAACAATTATCTATCCATCTATCCATCCATCCATCCATCCATCCATCCATCCGCTTTTATTTGTAATTTGCAATATTTAGAAAAGTTATATTTTATTGCTTAAGGTACACTGTACCTTCCTTCTTTTCCCACATTCTCCCCAACTCTACTTAAAGATATGCTTTTATTTTTGCAATGTAAAATATATTTTGATTTAATACTTTAGGATAGAAAATTTCTTTCATTCTCCCCACACTTCTATTTATACATATGCTTTTTAATGTAAATTTTCAATATATGAAATGTGCTAATTTAGGTACAAAACATTCCTTTCCATAGTCTTCCAGCTATTCCTCTATCTCTCCTCTCTGTAATTATAGTTATGCTGTTAATTTAAAACTTTAGGGAATAAATGCTCCCTCCAACCCCCTCCCATTTTCTCCTATCTATACATATGCTTTTATATGCTAATTGCAATAAATACAAAGTTATTAATTAAATAAATTTGATGCAAAATGTTTAACTCCTCCCTCCAAACACTCGCATTTTCTTTCTTTATTCTTACCTATTTATTTTTATGCACAGCATGGAAAGTGTTTATATTTATTGCTTTAGAGTACAAAATGTCCCAAAAGTTCAAAAACATTAATAGGTACATTTACAATATACAGAAGGTTTTTATTTAATGCTTTAGGGTGTAAAAAAATGCTCCCTTCTCTTCTCTCTCACTATTCATACATATGCTTTTATTTGTAACAATTTTAATTTAAAGCCCTAAAGTGCTTAATGTCTTCTAATGTCCTCCTTCCATCTTTCTTCAATCTCTCTCTTTAATGATATACATTTTTGTTTTGTTTCTATAAGTGCAACATTTTCATTTAATGCTCTATAGTACACATTTTTTTTCTCCTTCCACATTATCTACTCTCTCTGTTTAATTTACATCTAAATTTACAAAAAATGAAAACCAATTAACTTAATGCTTAACAATAAAAATTTTATTTCAATTCTATCTGTAGTTTTTTCATCTATTTATAGATATGTTTTTATATGAAATATATGAAAATGTTTAATTTAATACTTCATGGTATCAAATATTTCCTTATATTTTCCCCTAAAACCCATATTGTCACTTTTTATAGATATGTGGAAAAATATTTAATGCCTTAAGGTACCAAAAGTAACTCTCTCTTCTTCCTACATCTTCTCACTCTATCACCCTGCTTATTGATAATCATATGCATATTTGCAGTATATGGAACATTTGTTTAAATGTTTTAGAATAGAAAATGTATCTTTCAGTTCAGCCACCAACTTCTCCCCCCACCCCCTGGTTCATCACTCCCAAGGTGCCACAGGCAGTATTTGTTGATATACTTTTTATGTAAAGTTCAATTACACAGAACACAATTAACTTAACACCAGAATGAAAATTGGTTCTATCCAATCTCCCCAAACATTCTGTCACCCTATTTTATATATATTCTTTTTGTATGAAAATATGCAATATACAAAACAAAAATACATTAAAAAAATAAAAAAAAAATTCTTGATTATAAAATGTTTAATTCCTTTATCCCTCTCAACTCTTTTTATTTATTTGGTTTTACATGTAAAATATACTGGAATGTTCTAATTAAATGCTGTAGGGTATAAAAAGATTTTTCCATTTCTTACCCCACTTTCATCTCTCACTCTTTATACCAATATACTTTTAAGTGTAAATTTTCAATATAGGTATTGAAATGTTTTAAATGCTGATTTTGCTTTAGTCGCCAGTCCCCTTCTTTTTCTCTATCTACATGCACTTATTTATGGATTTTTCAATATATGAAAAAAAACTTTATGGTACAAAATACTTCTTTCCTTACTCTTCCAACATTCTCCCTTTTTATAATTATACATATGTATTTTCTAGATATATCTATTTATACATATTATTTTAATGTCAATTAATAGCATTTGAAACTGCATTTTATTGTTTTATGTTATAAAACACTATCTTCCATATCCTGGATCTTCTATTGTCTCTATTTATGACTTGCGTTTAAATGTCAATGCACAATATATGGAAAGGTATTTTTAATTCTTTAAGATGCAAAATGTTTCTTGCCTTCCCTTTCACCTTTTCTCTCACTCTATATTTATACTCATGTTTTATATGTTCATTTTCAAATATGACAGGTTTTTAATTTAATGCTTTAGGATACAAAATGTTACTTTCTTTTTTACCCTCAACTTTTTACTATATTTTTTATTAAAGTCATATATAATATACATAAAATGCATTTTAATGCTTTAGGGCATATAATTTATAAATTTACATCTATAAATACAAAGGGAAAGAACTTGGATGAAAAGGGGAATAAAGTTTCTACCCTTAAGTTAAATTAAACTTTTTCCAATATATTGGAAATTGAAATAACTATTAACAGAGATTTAGAACAAGATGGAAAATAAAAAAGAGGAGAGAGATGAGGAGGGCAAGAAGTATTTTGCATCCAAAGTAAATACATTTTTTCATATATACAATATGAAAAAAAAAATGGAGCGGGAGAGAGAGTGAGAAAATGTAGGAAAAAGAGACAGATACTTTTTGTACTCTAATGCAATTAATGTCAACTTTTCCACATGTTCCAAATTTACACAAAGAAGTATTTCCAATACAGAGAAAGAAGAATGTTACAGTAAAAGGTAAAGAACCAATTTTATATAACATAATATATTAAATTAAAACATCTTATTTTCAAGAATTACACATGAGAGCATATATTACAGCATAAAGAAAATGTGCAAAGTACAAGAAAAGAAATATTTAGTAGTGTAAATCATTAAATTAAAACATTCCCATATATTGAACATTAATACAAAAAAGTATGTCAATATAAAGAGATGAGCGAAAGTGCGAAACCAGGGAAAGAACCATTTAGTACATTAAAGCATTACAGTTAAAGCTTTCCATATGTGAGTAATTTTCATAAAATTATACATTTGCAACTAGAGAGAGAATGCAGAAGAAAAAAGATGAAAAAATGTTGTATCCTAATGCATTAAATCAAAGCCTTTCAGTACATTGCAAATTCACATTTAAAATCATATCAATAAAAAATGAGAGGGAGAAGTAAAGGAAAAAAAAATAAAAGATTTTGTTTTCTAAAGCATTAAATTAGAAAATTGCGATATATTGCAAATTTACATACAAAAGAATATTTGAACAGAGGAAGAGAAGTTTGAGGGAAAAGGCAAACAAGCATTTGTACATAACATGTATATGATTTTATGGATATGGATACATTTTCACTTAATGCTTATGGTAAAAAATGAATCTTTCCTTTCCTTGCCTATTTTCTCCCTTTATCTCACTCTCAAAATTATATTTATGCTCTCTATATGTATTTTTCAATAGGTGCCAAAATGTTTTAATTTAATGGTTTACATCACAAAATATTTCTTTCTCATACCCTTCTCTACATCTTTTAGCACCATATCCAGTTCTGCCTCTCTGTATTTATACATGTGCATTTATATGCTATTTTCCCATACATCAGAAGGTTTTAGTTTATTAGAGTGCAAAATGTTCCTTAAACTCTTAAATTCTTTATTTCTCTTTTCCTTCCTATTTATCTGTATATTTACACATTATATGGAAATATTTCATTTAATGCTTTAGGATGCAAAATCCATTTTCCCACCACTCCCCAACATTTTCCTTCCACATATATATATATATATATAAAAATAAATTTGCAATGCAATGAAAAATTATAATTTAAGGCATGAATATTAATTTTTTTTTGTTATTTTTTTCTAAATGTTTGCAGTTTTGTTAAAAAAACACCACCATATTAACAATGCTAATTTCGTGGAATAACATAATAAATTCATTAATTAAGCTATACCAAAATTAAAATAATTGTGTCTATTATGCAAGACATTAATGGATAAAATTTTATTCAATTTCTATTAGTAAAGTTTACATTTCTGTGAATTACATTTAAATAATTTCAATGAAACTGCAAAACCATTACATATTTACCAATAGCTGCCCTTCTGGAAAAGTATTAATGAATTTATTGGTCTATTCAAGTCAACCACACATCTAGCGATACGTACTTATCAGTTCAGTCAAGTTATCCCAGTTGTAAGCCACAAAGCTCATGAGAGATATGTACTCCACTTACAGTAAGATATTCAACTTTTTAAATAATTGTCTGCATGTTTGTTGAATACAAACACCACAGAAAATCCTTAATGTTTTGTTTGCAGAGCGAAGCTCTTACTATGAGAACAGATTACCCACAGAAAACTATTTCATGTATCATAATGGAATGAAAATATACATTATACATAAGCTTAATGTATTTTGATTTACAAAATTAACCAAGCTTCTCGAAGCAAGATCATACAACTGAGCTTTGAAATTGTGGTTCTATAAGATTATCTAATTTAGCTTCTATTTCTATCCCCATGAATTTGTTATGAGGAACTTCCTTAATATATTAATTAAAATTGCTCAGAAGTTTTGTCGGTCCTGGGGTCCTTCTACACCCAAGAACGCGGGTTCAAACCAGGCCAGGATCGGTGGATTTTTTCCGGCTTAAAAATCCTAAGTATGGCTGACTTCGGAAGGGAAGTAAAGCCGTGGGATTTCGGATCGCAGATTTATGGCACGAAAAAAAAAACCTCAAGCCTGAAAGAAGATGCCTCCCAGCTAAATTTGTCGCCCCCTTTCACACCATGAATGGAATGGGACGCTGATGGCCTGAGATGTTATAAGCGTCCGTAAATAAATCAAATAAACAATCACTTCATAGTAAGCTCTAATATTAGTATATTTTAAGTTTTAAAATTGGTTCTCAAAATTTAGTGAAAGTAGTTAGCTTCAAACCAACTATTTAGCTCTTCAAATGACTTTGCTATTGAATTGTAAAGTTGAGCATGTGAATATCCCGAAACAAACACATTCGTATCATCCGCAAAAACACTGCCTTAGATTCTTTACTTAGGCCGGAACGTAAATCTTTGATAAAAAAATAAAACATGTCATGTCCCGGTATTGAGCTCTGTGGTGCTGCAAGTTTAACAATACCAGTAACTACTGACAATTATTCATACTTTTTAGGGGTGGGTTATTGGTTAAACGTGCATTAAACCAATTTAAAGCTGGCTTGTCAACACCATAAAATTTAACATTTGTAACACTAATTTATTATTTATAATATCGCAGGCCCAAATATTCTCAGAGAAAATTCCTGTATTTAGAACTGATAAAATTTCAGCAGTGAACTTAAAACGTAACATTTCTAGTTGACACCCCTTTCCTGATGTCAAACTGGGATATTGATAGGGTATTGAGTGACAGTAATTCACAATGCGATTATACATTTTACATTAACTTTTGATAATGCAGTTTAGAGTGAAATAGTTCCATAGTTGGAGATTTCATATTTATCACCTTTTTAAATAAAGGCTTAATTACAGTTAGCATCTTTCCTTCTGGAAATATCTCCGTTATAAAGAATGAATGATATCAAATATGCTAAGGAACTCGCATAATTCCAACTTAACTTTTGTGCACAACTTAGCCTATCCAAGAACTTTTGCCCTAAAAGGGCAATTTCTAGTGATGGTGATTGCTATATTTCAAATGTAAATTACATTTTTGAATATGATTCCTCCAGTATGTAAATTATTGCTGCATTCAACATCGGTCTAACTGCCCCACCCTCAGCTGCAGTTAAGAAATACGAATTAAATGCATTGGCAGATTCATGATCATTGTCAATGAATGCTAGAATAAATATTTTATAAAAGATTCTAAAATTTTAACAGGATACTATTTGTGAACATTTTCAACTTTGTTAGTGTTGGTGTAGAATTAGTAGCAGCTGGTTGTAAAGAAAAGTCGGATAATCTACTGAACATAATCACATGTCTATTCATAAAATTGAACCTTCTTTCCAGTCAAATGGAGAAAAAAGGAAATTCATTTCAAGTATAAAGCCCAGTGGAGCTCACAGCTGTACTTTTATTAGAATTATTTTTAAAGTGTAGAGAAATTGAATTTCTAGTAAAATTTATATATCTGTTTCTAACCTAGAAATAAACCTAAATATGACAAATATAGAAGATAAATGTATATACTTTAAAAGAATATGAAGGCAGCAAATAAACTTTGCTAAAATAAAGAGTAACATTTTCATGGATGTATAATTTAAAAATTTAACGGCCACCATTAAGTTGCTTGTTGAGAGAAATCGTAGGCAGGCCGGATTAAAATTACAGAAATTGCCTATTTGTATTGCAATGTATAATTTAAGCTTTTGAAAGATAAAATGTTTATTTAAACTGAAAATATTTGTTTATTTATACATTAGTACGAATATAATGCGAGTTAAAATAAATTTATATTAATTACTGTTACATTATCCATTCCAACACATACCATTAACGGACAAACTCTTTCCTTCTGCGCAATTCAACCATTTCTGCATACAACGTACTTCCATTCTGACTACTCAGTGAGAGGGAAGCGGGGTAAGCTTGACTCTCGCACATACAGGTTGAGGACACGAACGATGTGAATTTCGACGTTCAGTCAGCGGAGGAATACCGAGTAGTGTGGTACAGTGTTGCCAACACCTCACAAATAATACTAGATGGGATCTTAGAAATGGCATTATTCAAAAAAAGCCTAGATCTACAACGAGCCTCAAATCACTGATTTTTTTATTTGTAAAAGTTCAGGTCCACCAAGAAATTTAATTATATAATAGTTCCGTAATATTTAAATATGTAAAATAATATTTTTATACAATTATTTAAACATTTAACTCCACACAGATTAAAAATGTATATTTGTCTAATACATGAACAGTGTGCATAAAAATATGCGATGTTTAGAATGAATTTTGCTAAAATTCATTAGGTAAAATATGTAAAAATTCATCAAGTCCGTGTGTCAAAAATAATGTAGTTCGGGCTCTACTCCAGAAAGTCGATTTCGCAGCCTACTGTAGTAGTAGAAGTAGATGGTTCAAATATGGATTCCGCATCAGCAGCGTAAGCTGCCTTTGAACCGATTTTCTGTAGCACCTTTTTTGGGAAGTTGGCAGTCCTTACATATCACTGTTTGTTCCTTCGTAAACCCGCACGTATTGTTAAGATTGAATCAAGTGTTTTTAGGTCATTGTATTTCTTTTCTTTGTTTTCACTCCGTTGAAAATTTGCCTACATAATCGTTCAACTTCAGCATTGGACCAAGGAAGTGAAAGAAGCATAAAAGCAAATTTTGGTAATTCAGCAAAAGGGTTTAGACCGCTTGTGTCCTTATTATATTTTATTATTTCATTCCAAAACGAGAATGTGTTATTAATTTCCGACCATTTTTAGTTGTCAGGTTCAGGCATTGTATTTGAATTTTTGAATTTCATTTGCTGACAGTAAAAACTGCAAGTGGAATCAAGGGATCCTTTGTCGTTCTTAAGGCATTTTCTACTGGTATAAATGCAACCATTTATATAATTTGGACATTCTGTTCCAGTTCTTTTAATAATTTGACAAGAAACATCAAACAACGATTTCGGAACTGTTGATACTGCTATGAAGACAATTTCAGCATTTTCAGCTCGGTTTCAAATTCATAGCCGATATAGGCGTATGCATCATCAAAGTCATCAACGTTGCCTTTGAGAGGATCTAAGCGACAAGTTGCTGTTGGTAAAACCAGTTTCCTAGCCATTGAATGAGTAAGATTAGTTAAATCATTTAACAGTTTGGTGGGGTCTGCTGTATTCGATTCAAATTATTTATTTACGACCTGAACTTAACAAATAACTGATTTAAAAAATAGCAAATAAGCATGGTGTCATCGACTTACATATTTTACAGTTGCTCTGCAGTGTGACATTTTTCCTTTAAATGAGTCATTTCAAAGAAAGTTTTCAACTTTAACCATTGATCCACGATCCTGCAGACAGTCGTTTTAGTTGATAGACAGCGAGTATCACAAGCTCTGACAATTTTAAGACGATCGTAGCCATCAGCGATAATCTGACATAGAAGACGTATATTTCTGCCGCCGAAGTGAAGAGTGACTAAATCAAGTATAAGTGTCTTTAACATGAAACTCTAAATTCCTAGGAAGTATAAACAAAATATAAGTACCAAAGAAGGAATATTGTCTTGGTTTCTTGTACACTCCACTATTTACACAGACCACATCAGATGCATTAGCAATATCTAATTCAATAAGTGTCTTAAAATCGAGTCCTTTGTTTGCAGCACTGTCCATAACTGCCGAAACAATGCCATCGGCATTAAACACTGTAAGTTTTACTGTTGTGAATTAAGTAGAGATTATTTCTCCGCGCTGTTCACTAAAGTAATTTATAGCCATTCGCAAAAGTTTTCTTACACCGACGTCTGTAGATTCGCCAATTAAGAGACTATAACAACCAACATCAAAATGTGGAGCTACTTTAAATTATATTTGCGCACTTTGTCCTAGGCAGGCTCATGTTAACTGCTGCACTACTTTCGGCAAAATTATTTATGCACAGTTCAGATAAATGATCATTGGACATTATTGAAGAGCTCCCTCACTAGCAGCCGTCTTATTTGCTTCATCACGAAAGAATCCAGTGAGCGAGATGATGTGGACGACTCTACAGCACTGACGTGTTTCTTCTTACTACCGCCATGCCGAGTTAAGTCAAATTTCTTACCTTAATGTCACACTTACAAAATATACACAAAGCTTTCGCAAGAACCGAGGGCACTTCCAAAATCCAGACTTGGAATTCATTGTGCAATAGCACTGTTTTCGAAACTGCTGTTGGTACTGAGGCGCCACAACAACAACAACAACAACAACAATAATAATAATAATAATAATAATAATAATAATAATAATAATAATAATAATAATAATAATACACTTATTAATGTATTTGGTTTCCGAAACAGAAAATCCTGTACTAGAGTAAAACTTCACTCACTACACTACAAAACACGTTCTGTCTTGTTTAAGACTATTTCTTGACTGAAACAACAAGAAAGAGAAATTGAGAAGAGCCTGAGCTTGACCTGATCTGGGCTCGTGGATATGTAAAATACATACACTGCAATAACCCTATTGTGCTAATGACTGAAGGAGTAGTAATTATCAACATTGTTGAAAAATAACATTCAGCCTACTTAAATTATCCTGAATGCCAATAGTGTACATACCAAGAGCTATTCTGAAAAAAAAAAGAAGTAGGCTCGAGGGATCTCTTGAGTGAATGCTGAATCAATTGTTAATTATTCCTTTCTTATCGCAAGCGTCCGGTCTAGTATACACATCTAGGATTACGCAGAACAAACGAAAATATTGCTGATAGCATCATAATAAGTTAATGTTACGTGGCTATTATTTATCTTACGTACATTTTCATAAAATGGCAATATTCAAGATAGGGATGCAATATAGCTACACAGCACGCGGGGATTCACTCTACTTCTTCTTCTTACATACCATAATAAACAAGGCAATATACTGCCTGCTCCATGCTAAACAATTAAAATCATGGGAAAAGGTACATTTAGCTGGTTAAATGAGTTAAAGTTTTGCCTATAAGCATTTCACAATTTTGTATGACTAAATGCTTCTGTAAAATGCTAAATTTAGCCATAAAATGGCTACGTTGGCAACAGTTGTGACCCAGCCTACCTAAATGAAACATTCAACGAATTGTTTAGTTTACGATAACTTGATGCAAATAAAACACTAAGCTTCCCTTGGTCTGTTTCCAAAATACAAATAGTACAAGGTTTTATGCATTCGAGAAAACAAGTACAAACTGCGCCCTATAATGTCAAAATTAAAAGGTAAAACTTTGCATAATCAAAGTCGTGAGATTGTTGCAAATGTTTACGAGTATATGGAGGCCCGATTTTTTTTTTTTACCGAAATATTGCTTTTAATAGTGTGTAACCCCGTTTTTACTGCTGAGACATTACAAACGGTGGCCACTGATGAAGAGTGAATGAACTTATTTCAGCAAACAACATTGCAATTAAATTTACACACACAAACAAAATATCTAAGAATTTAGCAGTAACAAAACTAAGGTTCTCCCTTACCTTAACCACCAGGTTATATGTATGGTAAAGAACCCTGAATTCAAATTACCACTTTCACTACTGTGTATGCCCTCAAGCTCCTTCCTTGTATTTCTCCTCCATTTATCCCTTTCACCATGAATTCCCCAATTTTGTTTATTTTCTCTACCCTCAAGTCTGATAACATTTTAGTTGCCACTATATCTTCACATTGATAATACATTAGATAAATCATAAAATAAGAATTTTTTAGGGAATGAAACGTTCCAGGCCAAGTTTAGGGTAACTCCCCGGCATGTGTCATTTATGATTTTTTTTTTTTGATTGGTTTATTTATGGACGCTCTTTAACATCTCAGGTCATCAGCGTCCCATTCAACTCAGGGCGTGAAACGGCCGACAAATTTTGCTCAGAGGCCTCTCTTTCAGGCTTGAGGTTCTTTTTCGTGCCGTAAATGTACGACACGGGACCCACGGCTTTACTTCCCTTCCGAAGGAAGCCATACTTAGGATTTTTACGCCCGAAAAAATCCATCGGTCCTGGCCGGGTTCGAACCCGCGATCTTGGATTTAGGAGGCAAGTATGGTAACCACTACACCACCAGGACCGACGTGTCATTTATGGAGACAGAGGAAAACCTGCAAAAAAACTTCAGCCAGAGAGAATGGTTCTGACGAGAATCCCGAGTGTAAGTTCAAAGATGCAAGAAATAGTTGTTGCAGTCACGAGAACATCGCACAGACAGTTTACAGAATTGTGCGGAAGAAACAAAAGCATGAAGAGGAAGGGGCTGGTTCTTTTTGCAGTCCGGGAAAGAAACGCAAGATCAATAAAAACTAACCGAAATACAGGATTTCGATAAGTGTGTAATGATAGATGCAGATCATTTAAAAATATTTCCATAGAATGAAAATTGAATAATCTATTTATTTTTTTAGGGAATTCCGAAGGAATGTACAGCTATGGAAATATTTTTAAATGATCTGCATCTATCATTACACACTTATCGAAATCCTGTATTTCGGTTAGTTTTTATTGATCTTGCGTTTCTTTCCCGGACTGCAAAAAGAACCAGCCCCTTCCTCTTCATGCTTTTGTTTCTTCCGCACAATTCTATAAACTGTCTATATATAAAGAGGTGGCCCAATTTATTGTTTTTTCAACAAAATCCACTAATTTCTTTAAAATGAAGTGACAAAAGTAGTTTTCGAAAATCATGGCAATCAGGCCAATAGGAGGGGGGGGGGTATATCTGTAAAACTAGTGGCCGTTAAAGTGAAATTTCAAAATCGCTCTAGCGGCAGCATTTTTTTTTTAAATAAACTCGGCATATGCCATTGAAATAAATTAAGGAAATATTCTGAAAACCAGTGAAATCGGACTATTAGGAGGTGGGGCGCGGGTAATTGAAACGAAATCTTTTCTAGTGGCATTAATATTTGTTTTTTCGCAACGAAACTCGACATATACCACTTATATAAAATAGAATCAGATATCAAATAAGAAAACAATTTTCAGTGAAATCAGATTAATAGAAGACGTGGTTTACTTCGCATGATTTGGTTTATTTACGGACGCTCTTTGGCATCTCAGGTCATCGGCGTTCCATTCAATTCAGGGCGTGAAACGGCCCACAAATTTTGTTCAGGGGTCTCTTTTTTCAGGTTTAAGGGCCTTTATCTTGCCGTAAATGTACGACACGGGACCCACGGTTTTACTTCCTTTCTGAAGGAAGCCATGCTTCTGATTTTTACGCCCGTGATCCAACCCACGATCTTGGGTTTAGAAGGCAAATATGGTTACCACTACACCACCAGAGCTTAATTACTTCGCATGTATTCCCAGAGAAGTAGTGGATGAAAGTTTCCAAATCGGTGAGATGGCCAGCTCGAACACCCAACTTGATGCCCTTAAAATTTCTCTGGGGCGTTGTGAAAGATCAGAAAATATCAGGAACTCCCAACATTGCGTGCGGCAATGTCTACAATCTGTGCAACGCTCGCTTGTTCATCTTCACAAGTTTATTCATGCAAACGGTGGTCACATTGAACATCTGTTGAAGTGATGTAGTTTCATCAGATATGCCATTCCTGATTATTTTAAAGTGCGTTTTTGTGCTGGATATAATTTACAAACATAAGGTTCCTTGAGCTACAGACCACTGGTAACTTTGTTTAGGACAGTATATGTTAGCGGGTAAATCGTTGTAATGGTGACAAATATTCTTTAACTCCGGCGGAGTAACAGTACAAGAGAATTCGAAACCACTACCTTCACAGCTGTAGCATGAAGCTATAACCGTTTCAGCCATTATGCCTTTGCTTTTAAAAGCGTTGTTATCTATATCTGTTGAAATCACATTACCTTCGGCTTTCTCCGCTACCGCTCGGGAGTGACTCGGGGTTGCAGCTGCAGCAGCCCCGAGAATTTCTCTTGCTATGTGGACAATACCTAAATGAAACAAACCTCAGCAAATTGTTTAGCTTACGATAATTTGATCCAGCTCCCCTTAGTCTGTCTGTTTCCAAAGTACTGCAAAATTTTATATGGTACGTATTTATGCAGTTGTGTTTTCACAAGTACAAACTGCTCCCTATAATATCAAAACTAAAAGGCAAAACTCTGCAAAGTCAGTCTTGAGATTATTGCTAATGGTTACGTGCATAGAAGGAAGAGGCTAAACATAAGGACCGGTTTTCTACCGAGTATTACTTTTTGTTAATAATGTTTAACGTCCGTTTTAATGCTGAGGCATCACATGCGGTGGGCGCTGATGATACATAAGATGAAATGGTAAACTGGGAAATGATTTTTTAAGAAAGGAAACGTTTCAGGCCTTTTGGGTACCTCCTCGATATTTGCCATTTATGAAGACAGAGGAAAAACCTCAGCCAGAGAGGGCGTTCCTGCGGGAATCCCGAGTATAAATTCAGAAGGGGAAAGAAAGAATTGCTGCAGCCATCGCACAGCTCAGTTTACAGAAATATTCCGGAGAAACAAAACATGAAGAAGAAGGGGCTTGTTCTTTTGGCTCTCCGTGAAAGAAACACAATGTTCCTAAAAGACTAACCGAAATTGAAGATTTCGATAAGTGTGTAATTAGACGCACTTAATACAACTTTTACGCCGAAGAAAATACTGTATACAATAAAAACGATGTTACAGGAGTTACGAGAAAGTATTCTTTTTCAGGCAAATCTACAAGCCTTCGAACTGGAATTAAAAAAGTGGACTTTAACTGGAAAATACAATTATAAGTACACCATGCAGGAGATGCGTAAACTAAGCGAATTCCTCAGCAAGTTGAATTTGTGATCGTTATTGCTATTTTTGGAACTTAGGAAGTATAATCGACGGATATTTGAAGATTTTTTTCAAAAATGTTTTCATAGGTACACCGCAATAGTTCGCAATGACCTAAAATTGGAGCCGCTAGAGCATTAACACAACCAAACTCACGCACGTACGGAAAGCACACAACTTTAAGTTTTTCTAGTTTTTGAACTAGATGAATCGTTTATTAGTTGATCGTTATATGCCGAGTTTCGATGAGAAAGTCTTCCCAGCATGAACTTAAAAAATAATTAATCAATCCAAATTATGACCTTAATTAAAGAAATGCGTTATTGCATTACCGTGTGTTAATTAAATTGCAAACTCTAAAGCTAAATAACAAAAGAAAAACTGAACTCTAGTACATTACTTAACTACGTTTGTCTATTTTAGCGAATTCAAAAGGAATGAAACTACTGCGATCGGCACCGTGAAGTGAAAAATGTGCTTATTTTTTTAGCTATTTTTTTAACACTATGTAAGCTATTGCGGTTGTACCAATGGAAAGGTTTTTTACTAATCTATCCAAATCTGCATCGATCATATCTACTGGACACCAACAACAACAATAATGATAATGATGATAATAATAATAATAATAATAATAATAAT
Source organism: Metallyticus violacea (assembly GCA_030762175.1). Classification (NCBI taxonomy): domain Eukaryota; kingdom Metazoa; phylum Arthropoda; class Insecta; order Mantodea; family Metallyticidae; genus Metallyticus; species Metallyticus violacea. The sequence continues at coordinate 227,491 of CM060839.1, forward strand.
AATCGAAAAAATATAATTTTTTCGAAATATTTTATGTACATGTCCATTAGCGATCTAGCTCTGGAATGAGAATGGGGGTTAACCTAAAGCGGAAAAAAAAATTCTAGCGACCGCAATTTTTGCTTTTTCTCAATGAAACTCGGTATATTTCTTTAAAACAAATTAGTAAAAGTATGTTATGAAAATCAGGGCAATCGGACCATTAGGAATGGTGGTATACCTGAAAAACAAGTGGAAGTTAAAACGAAATTTAAAAATCGCTTCAACCGCATTACAATTTTTTTAAAAGAAAACTCGGTATGTGCCATTTAAATAAAATAATACAAATAGTTTCTGAAAATCAGGGAAATCGGGCCAAAAGGAGTGGGTGTTTACGTGAAACCTAAAGTTAGTTCTGGTGATGTAGTAACCATACCTTGCCTTCTTGCCCCAAGATTGCGGGTTCAATCCCGCCCAGGACCGATGGATTTTTTCGGGCGTAACAATCCTAAGTATGACTTCGTTCAGAAGGGAAATAAAGTCGTGGGTCCCATGTCGTAGATTTACGGCATGTAAAATAACCTCAGCCTGAAAGAAGAGACATCTGAGCAATATTTAACGGCCGTTTTACGTCCTGAATTGTACGGGAGGCTGATGACCTGAGATGTTAGAAAGCGTCCTAATTAAACCAAATCAACAACTGAAATCTAAAATCTATAAATCGCTATAGCAACACCAATATTTGTTTTTCACAACAAAACTTGGCATATACCATTTTGATCAAATAATTAAAATATTTTCTAAAAATCAGTGAAATTAGATAATTAGGAGTGTGGGTTTACCTGAAACACAAAATTTAAAAATCGCGCTAGAGGCACCAGTATTTGTTTCTTCACAACAAAATTCTGTATATACCATTCAAATAAAAAATTAATTTCAGAAAATTAGGGAAATTGAATCATTAGGCGTAAGTATAGGATGTTATAGATTAAGCCAACGGATTAACGATAAATCCGCCACCACAGCGCTAGTGTAGCTCGGATTATCCCCTGGATTAATCGTATTATCCCCAGGAATTATCGTTAATCCTAATGATTTAATCCATGATCCATAATCCTAACGATTTAATCCATGATCCATAATCCTAACGAGATAATCCGTGATCCACCGATTATCAGCCCCGCGCGGGTTTTTTTTTTTTTGTGGGAGAAATACAACTTTATCATATTATTAAAAACAAAATGGCGCCGTTGCTACATCATAAAAACAAAATGGCGTCAGGGAAAAATATCCTTACTTGCTAAAAAATATTGTATTAAAAAAAATGGCGCCTTAAGGGGGGAAAATTGTTACTTGCTAAATCATATTTTTATTATGGCGCCGCAGGGAGGGGAAAATATGCATACAACCTTACAGTCATAGTTTATTAACTATACAATTTGGGCGGGGAAAAATATTTAAATGCAGCCATTAGTCAAGATGGTCATGTCGGAGCTCGTTTTCCAAGGCATGTTTGTGACGTCGTCAGGCCTGTTGTGACATGTTTCTCTGATGGGGGAAAATATTTAAATACAACCTTACATTGCTACATGATAAAGTCAAAATGGTGCCGCTGTTAAGCATATATATATTTTTTTTTTGGGGGGGGGGTAAAAACTGTATTGTTTTAATTACAAACTGTATTTATTAAACGCTAAAAGTGTAAGGCATTACTGTAATGTTCAATTTGTTTGTTAAAAAAATGCAAAGTGTACTGTTTAATTGCAAGTTTAATGTAATTAAAGCAACCAACACACACACACAATTGCAGCACATAATAAAATCTTACCTTATGTTTCGACCGCTTCACTACGGTCTCCTACCTGCTTGCTAATGGCCTCCAACCAGCTGGTGGACAACCGTTAGACATCTCGCAAAACAAATATATAGCTACCTGTTTACTCCGGTAAAAGTATTTTCTCACGAGCTAAGTTTAAAATTGATGTTGATTGGGGGGAATATATATATATTTTGCACCGGCTAGAATCATCATATTAAACTTAGTTTAACGCAGGCAGACCTTAAAAGTACAAACACTTTTGCATTATATTTTTCCTGTATGGTATTTATATATATATAAAATTTACATTCACTTCGCTGTGAAACCATACAGGAAAAATATAATGCAAAAGTGTTTGTACTTTTAAGGTCTGCCTGCGTTAAACTAAGTTTAATATGATGTTATATATTCTAGCCGGTGCAAAATATTCAACGTTCAGCCTTAACCTACAGTTTGAAATGAAAGAACTCGATCGGAAAGGAATTCCTCTGCATGCTCGTATTTATTTTATAAATGTTCATTACCAGACAAGGTTACTGTAATAATACTTTTTGTCCATTTCACAACATATGTCATAAACTCCAAATGGAAAGGAAATTCGTAAAGGTTGACAAAACACACGTGAAACATATTAATTTAATCCATAACAGATTTTATTGATCATACGCAGATACAAAAAAAAAAAAAAAATGTATTTCACATACATATATAATTACAAATGGCGGCACAGACATATTGTTAAGATGTTTAATAACTGTCTCCCAGTCACTGTTTTAGCGGGGATTGACTGTAAAATATGATTTTAAAATATGTAGTGAATGTTTTTCTGGTAAAAGACACATCACTATCACTGTCTTCGGTGTCGTCGTCGCCGTCCTCCTCCTCCTTCTCCTCCTCCTCGTGAGGCGTCGTGACGCATGTGAGTAGCATGTTGGAAAAGTTATTGTTGAGATGTTGCCGGGTCGACGGGATGGACATAGGCACGACGAATCCGTTGATGGACGCAGTGTGGAAGCAGCCTGCCGACGTGACCTTGTACTCTAATGCCGGGGTGGTTCCGAGGTATATGGTGCAGCGTGCGTCTATGCCGTATAGTTGCGTTTTGAAGGCAAACATTGGACTTCCACAATGTCGGAGTTGTTGGTGACTAGTTTGACGGTGACAGTTTTCTCATCGCCAAAGAATGAGATTTCTGTGGAGAGTAGTTTGATGTAAGCAGGATACTCGCCGCTAGTTGTAACTTCATTTTGATTGTTAAATCGGAGCTTGACAAGGAGGTTGTTGCCTATTTCCACCGGGTCTATTTGGCACGCCATGTTATGATGGTGAAAAGTTCACGACGTGCCTGCGGTATCCGTTTCTGAGAACTTCCTCGCATTCGTAGACTATGTAAAAGTCAAAAGTGTTGAGCTGGTCGATGAGTTCTTCAGAAAGATTGTTGAATCTGGTCGGTAGAAGCACCTCTTGACCTTTCTCGAGATGTACAAGCGTTCTGGGGCCGTTCTTTGTCGAGATGCTCCGAACTCGTTTCACGACGTAAGGCACGTTCGGCTGTAGCTTAGACACTGAGATATACTCCGTGTTGGCCGTTACTGCAGCTAGTTGGTGTAACGCGTCGTGGATCATGTTGTCAGCTCTGTCGAACTCTTGGTACTGGCGATGTTACATCAGCGCGACCTGGGTTTTTGTAGTGCGGAGGTGAAAGTTGTTTGTCACGAAGATAACCTATTTTGAGAGGTGAAAGTTGTTATGACCAACATGTCCGGACATGTTTGTGACGTCGTCAGACCTGTTGTGACATGTTTCTCTGATGAGTTGTGCTTTTAGAAAATGCTCCGTCTCCAGGAACACTCTAAATGTGGCGCAACAAATGTACCTTGTATAATCGGTGAAATTCGTTTTCTTCCCTGCGTGATGCAAATAATTGCGATATGCAGCTATTTGATTCTGTACTTCTATCTCGTTCTTCCGCTTGTGATAAATGATGTCGGTAATAATACGCTGTAGGCTTACTAGCGTGTCCCACTCCTCCATGCTCAGTGATATGCAGCTTCCATCTGTTTTGATGACCAGATTTAGTGCTCCAAATATACGTAGAACTCGATCGGAAATGACTCAGGAGAACATGCAGGGTTTTGCAGGGTAACAACGTGTACATCCGTGGTAGAAGCATCTATGAAACAAATAGATACATTTGTCTATTTTTGCGAGGTGAAAGTTGTTATGACCAACATTGCTAATGACAGACTGACCTCCAACTCGCGCTCTCCGACATAACAACCTGTTTACTCCGGTAAAAGTATTTCCTCACGAGCTAAGTTTAAAATTGATGATGATCGGGGAAATATATATATAAAATACCTTCACTTCGCTGTGAAACCAGCTATTTTTGCGAGGCGAAAGTTGTTATGACCCGCATATTTGTGACGTCGTCAGACCTGTTGTGACATGTTTCTCTGATGAGTTGTGCTTTTAGAAAATGTTCCATCTCCAGGAACACTCTAAATGTGCCAGATGTCAGTTCGGGGCATTTCCCAGGTGGGTGTCAAGTGTCAGCAGTACCTAGCCGCGCGCGGCTTTACCTGCTCGATGGACGTAGGATGTTCTTAATAGCACAGGAAGAAGGATGTGCTTTGTTGTTGCCAGAGGCGAGTTCAATACTCGGACTGCCACCCATCCAAGCGCCGACCACGCTCGAGGCTACTTAATCTCTGCGAGTGCAGCGCCCAGCGGTCACCCATCCAAGCACTAACCATGCTCGATGCTGCTTAACGTCCGTGGTCGGCCAACGTTAGCAGCATGGTTTGCCTCTGGCAGGTGTCGGGATGGGATTTATTGATTTGCTCAGACTCAGGTTTAGTTTGAGGGTTCTGTTATAAGTCCCCAAGGGGTCCCATGACGTTCTTGGGGAGCCAGTAAGATTTATATCGTCTAGGGGCTCTATGATCGTAGTCCCCTAGAGTCCTGACCAGTGTGTTGGGATGATGCGGGAATGTATCATATAGCGTCCGGGCCCTCTCCCGTATGACGTCTATGATGTAGGGTATGTTGGAGTGTTCGTGGAGTATGTGGGCGGGAAAGCGGCGGTCTGTGCCGTACACGATTCTTAGCGCTCGGTTCTGCAGGGTCTGGATTCTGCGAATCGTGGTCGATCCCGCGACGCCCCAGATCTCACAGCCGTACAGAACCATCGCCGGGATCGTGGCACGGTAGACGCGCAGCTTTTGGTTCAAGGTCATTGAGCGAGAGCTCAGGATTGGGTACAACTTCCCGAGGGCAGCATGGCCTTGCCGAACTTTAGCGAGTATGTGCTCCCTAAAGATCAGCGAGTGGTCCAGCGTGACCCCGAGGTACCTCGCACTGCGGACCCAGGGGATCCGCCGGTGATGCACCACCAGGTCCCGCCGGCGCCTCGGACGTCGGCCCTTAGTCAGGAGAATAGCAGAGCTTTTCTCTGGATTAATGGCCATCCGCCATTGCTCGCTCCAAGTCTCCACCGCTCGGAGTTGGTTCTGAATTGGACACAATGCATAATTTTGATTATTATTCTCTGCCAGAATCAGCAGGTCGTCAGCATATTGACATGTGGTCGTTCTGTCGTTGATGGGGAAGTCGGCCATGTAAGCATTGAAGAGCGTCGGGGACAGCACGTTGCCCTCCGGCACTCCCGCGCCAATGGGCCGGACTGTAGAGAGTTTGCCATCTACTTTTACCCGGAAGCTGCGTTCTCTGAGGAAGCTAGCCACCAGGGAAATGTAGGGGGCAGGGATGTCGTACTCGAGAAGCTTGTAGATGAGGCCATCATGCCACGTGGTCGAGAAGGCTTTTTCCATGTCCAACAGAACCGCTACCTTGTTGGACTTCGATTGGAAGCCAATCGAGACCTTCTCGGCCACTCGCAGCAGCTGCTGGGTCGTGGAAAGCCCAGGGCGAAAACCGAACTCATGGTTTGGTAGGAGTTGCTTTTTCTCGAAGTGAGGGAGAAGCCGGGACAGGAGAAGTTTCTCAAATATTTTGGAGACTATGGGAAGGAGGCTTATGGAGCGGTAGCTTGAAGGAAGGACCGGATCTTTGTCGGGCTTCGCAATGCAGACCACTTGCGCCTCTTTCCATGAAGAAGGAAGGTGGCGCAGATGTAGGCAGGCATTGTAAATCCGCGTCAAGTGTATCACGGCCCGTCTGGGAAGGTGCTGGAGCATTTCCGCTGTTACGCGGTCTTGCCCAGTGGCTTTGCGGGTTCTTTGGCGTTGGATCAGGGAGGCCACCTATTTGGGGGTGGCGATCGGGATGTGGAAGTTCTCATGTTGGCCCCGTCCACCTTCTAGGAAGGCTGAGACGGTGTCCTCCACGAGCTTAGTGTGGTCGTCGTCCTGGGGTTCCTCTCGTGGTTGGAATTGAAACTCCAGATGGTCTGCGAAAGCCTCCGCCTTTTCTTGGGCCTCGTATACCAGGTGGCCAAGAAAGCGGTTGTGCACGGGGTGGTTGTGTTCAGCCTTATCTCTCCGAAGGCCTCAGACGATCCGCCACGGTTTCCTCTCTTGGAGGTTAGCGTGCCGAAGCGTGTTTTCCCAGGCCTCAGAATTGTGTGCCCTTAGGAGGCGTCTCACCAGGGTTTTGAACCTCCTGTGGACTTTTCCTATCCTGGGGTGGCGGAATCTCTGCCATAGCTTCCGTACGACGTTTTTGGCTTTAATAAGTTGCCTAATGGGTCGTGGGATGATATGCGGGTTTGAGTTCTCATACGGTATGCGGTAGGTGTGGGCACGGACCGCATGAAGGACGGTGCTGGAGAAATGTGCTGCTGCTTCCTCGAGCTCCTCGATTGAGTCGACTCGGGGGGATGGTTCTACACACTGGTTCAGGCGATGGATTACTGCATCCCAGTCGGTCTTATTTGTCCAGTCTGGTATGGCCAGAGCTGGGAGCGTGACGCTGGCATCCACCACGATCGGGTCGTGATCGGAGTCCAGCGCGTTGACCGTTCTGAGTTCCAGATGAAAGTGAATGTTTTTGTTGATCAGGATGTCAATGACGTCCCCGCTGCCACGGGAGGGGACGATGCGTTGGACCTCTCGGACCGAGCGCGAGCAGGGCCGGATCCCCGCTTATGAAGCGGGCGAGCTGGCGGCCTCTGCGGTTAGCAGTGTGGCTGTGCCACGAGGCGTGCTTCGCGTCGAGATCTCCTGCGATGCAGATTACGGGATGTAGGTTGACGAGTGCTGTATAATCTGCTTCGTGGAAGCGACCATCTGGTGGATCGTAAGCCGCAACCAGCACGACGTCTTGGCCGCCCAAGGAGAGCCTTATGGCGGTCGCCTCGACGTGCTGTAGGGGCGGGAGTGGGAACGGAGAGTGAGCGATGTGTCTTTTGATGAATATTGCAGTACCTCCGCCCCGTCGGCCGACTCTGTTCCGATGGGCGACGTAACTTGGCAGGTGAAAGTTTACTCCGGCATGGAGGTGGGTTTCGCAGACCATCAGAATATCGATTCTACAAACTCCAGGATGCCGGGCCTCTGTTCCATGACTCCGTTCGCATTCCAGAATGCGGCTCGTAATGGTCTCCGGACTAGCCGAGGGGCCGTTACTCGCTAAGGGAGTCTGGGAACAGGTGCTCCAGCGTCCTGAGCACGATCTGGATCTTTTGGGCTGGTGATGCCGTTTTACTGAGCATAACCTGCTTGCAGCGCCGCAGTAAGGGGAGGGAGTTTGAAATAAGGTCCGTGAACCAATTAGAAAGCTGCTGGAAGTCCTGTACGTCCTGAGCAGTCAGTACAGCACTGGGTGCCTGTTAGGAGGCGTCGGTTGCTGGGTCGGCCACGGCCGATGGAATAGCCGGCGTTGGAGCGGGGGTGGAAGCCTGGGCGGCTGCCACCTGCTCTGCTGGTTTCTGTTCTGTCTTGCCATTGGCCCCTGAGCTGGGCGTGGCTGGCTTGGAAAGAGGGGCGCTTTTCTTCCCCTTCTTTGATTTCTTCTTTTTCCCCTTGGAGCCCGAGGAACTGGGCTGGGGAGGTGCGGGATTTGGTGCTTCTACGGCCGGTTCCGTGACCGGGGCCGTGCTGGGCGCCGGTTGGGCATCGTCAGTAGACGTCTGCTCCTGCGATGGTGTCGCCTCCTCCAGCCTCTGCTCCTGTCGGCTGAGGGCGTTCAAGAAGGAACCCCCGGCCGTACAGGTGCAGAAGGCCGGCGCGGCTGTTCCCGGTGCTGGACTATCTGCTCATTTTTGGCCCTCCTGCTCTTGATTATTCGGAGTGTTACGGGGCAACCGCTGTAGATGCCAATGTGGGTCTCCCCGCAGTTGGCACACTTACGGTCTTCCCTGGCCACGGTACAGTCCTTCACAAGGTGAGGACCAGCACAGTGGAGGCATGCAAGCTTCCGTTCGCATGCTACGCTAGAATGATGGAAGCCCAGGCACTTAAAGCACTGGGAAGGTCCTTCCTTGCCCATATAAGGCTCTATTTTCACTCTCGTGAAGAATAGACTCTTCACGAGATCAATATCGGGGATGCGGCCAGCTTCCTTGTTCACTATTACTAGGAACAGAGGCATGGGGGCCCTGGATGTCTCTCCGGCCTCGCTGAGGACAGTTTTCCTCAGCTGGGACACGGAGAGCGCCACAATTCCATGCTCGGCTCTCAGAGCCGCCTCTAAATGTGGCACAACGAATGTATCTTGTATACTCGGTGAAATTCGTTTTTCTCCGGGGGGTGTATAAAAAGACCGAACAATTCCGACGACCGGTTACTTGTCACAATGGCAAAGCTTAGCCTCAACAGAAAGGACAACGGGAAAGAGGTGGAACTAATCGAAGGCTTCATTCCCGCAATACACTATGCTGCTTCTTCTTCTTCTGCCAGGAGAAATAACAACGAGCGGGAGATAACTCTTAGGGGGGGCAACGATGCTGCTGCTGGCGATGAGCCACAGGTAAGTGTTGCCTTGCAGCCTACTTTTGAAATTACAGGGCATAAAGAGAGATCGGTTAAAACGTTTTACTCGGGATATGCCGAGACTGAAATTATGGTTGTTCTGCGCCCAAAGATGCAGATCCTAACCAATTGGTTGCTAGGATTTTTACCGATTATTTATCGTCTGTTAACGACAATCTGCTAAAGAACCAGTCAGGTTTCGTGGGAATCACGATTCATGATACCAAACATCCCGAGAGGCCCTTTAATATGAGTGTCCGTAGGTTTGATCAAGTGAATCCCGAAGTCATATTGAATTCATTGGAGAAAGTAATGCAGAGTAATAAAGAATTTTTGTTAGGGGGGCCACTTAAAATTTCGTATGTTTGGACAAATGAAGTATCAGGTTCATGCTACTAACACAGCGACGACTGTAGTAAAATCAAAGGCATCATTGGGATAAAGAACAATGACCAGTATTGTCTAGTTAAAACCATCGCAATGTCAAAATTCAAAATTGACGGGGACATAAATTATGATATGATTAGAAGGCGGGAATTTCATCAAAAACTAAGGGCTGCAGAGTTGTGTGAGAAAATAGGCAAAACTAATGGGCCGTTTACGCTTGAAGACGTGAAACTCTTCGAGATGGCGCTAAAGCATTACGCCATAACAGTTTTTGGTGACCATAGGGGGAAAAACGTCCTCTACAAGTCAAAAAATAACTCCGATAAACATATCGACTTAATATTCCACGATAGCCATTATAACGCTATTGTAAACCTGCACGGGCATTCAAATGTAAATGGTATTGTCGACAGTGCAATTTTCTCTCAGCAAATATAAAAGAAAAAATACAGGTGCGATCACAATTGTGCAAAATGTCGTCAGAGGTGCCCACCCACGTTTGATAGGTACGTGAGATGTGACGCATGTCATCGCGATTTCAACGAACACACCTGCTTTAATAATCATTTGATTAAGGGAAACTATTACCCCAAAACAATGTCGGTGTGTGACGTTGAAAAAGTCTGTCCGATGTGCGACAAACTTGTGAATAAGAGGTGTAGAAAAACTCCTCACCAGTGCGGGGAGACTTTTTGTAGCACCTGTAAAATTCACGTGAATGATAACGACCAGTGCTACATTCAACCGTATAATTCGTCCAATATGCGAAATAATTTCATATTCGTGTTCAAAGATTTTGAGTGTACTCAGAACACTCCTTATTCCGAGGGCGAGTATGAACATGTTGCAAATCTATTTGTGGTGTACAAAAGCTGTGGATTATGCATTGACGAACCTCACAACATGGCTTATTGTACGTAGTGTGGTGTTAAAGAACAGGTATTTGACAAGGAGCCTGTGAAACAATTGTTTGAACACATCACACAACCCGGGTTCCAGTCTCGGGATATTATTGTGCTTGCGCACAACCTCAGGTCCTATGATGGGCAATTTCTGCTAAAACACATGGTGGACAACCTAAATTGGGACCCGGAGCTCATCATGAACGGAAGCAAAATATACAGAATGAAATATAACAGTGTGACATTTTTAGACTCTTTGAATTTCATTCCTATGCCACAGTCTCGCTTTTCAAGAACCTTTCAACTTCCCGAATGCAAAGGTTACTTTCCCTACCTGTTTAACACAAAGGAAAATGAAAAGTATGTCGGTCCTATACCGGGGCAGAAATGTCCTGACGGTATGAGTGTAAGCGACCGCGAAAACTTCGAGAAGTGGCATGATGAAATGGTGTCCTCAAATTATGTCTTTGACATGAAAAATGAATTGGTATCATACTGCAAAACCGACGTATTTCTCGCGAGTCCTTTTCTAAATTTAGGAGACAATTTATTGACGAGAACGGCATTGACCCGTTTAGAGAATGCGTCACCATAGCTCATGCATGTATGAATGTTTACAGGAAACCGTTCATGCCAAGAAATAAAATTCCACTTATCCCTGGATGTGGGTACCGCTTAGCTAATAAGCTGTCGCGAATAGCGTGTATCTGGTTGTCATGGTTGGAACAGCAACAATCAACTAGCATACGGCATGCTTATCGGTGCCGGGAAATTAAAATTTTAGGATATAAAGTGGACGGGTGCAGAGACAAATGTGTCTATTAGTTTCATGGATGCTTCTACCACGGTTACACACGGTAGTTACCCGAATAGAAATTTTAAGTTATACAACACGGGTAACGAAACCATGGGCTCCAGATATGAGGACACCGTAAGGGTCACGAAGATGATGAAAGATGCAGGCTACCACGTGACCGAGATGTGGGAATGTGAGATTAACGCCATGATTAAGGCTGGCGGGTTTTGGCAGATTTTGTCAAGAGTTTTCTCTACCCCAAACCTCTCAACCCGCGAGGTGCCTTCTTCGGTGGGCGTACAAATTGTACGAAAACCTACTGCGAGGCCTCTGGAGACATGAAAATGTTTTATTACGACGTGTGCAGTATGTACCCGTTTGTCAATAAGACAAAAGCCTACCCCGTGGGACATCCAAAGATTCATGTTGATAAATGTCCCAATTTGAACGATGTTGAGGCTGGCATTGTGAAATGTAAAATTCTTCCCCATGAAAGACTGTACCACTCAGTTCTGCCATCGCGCATTAACGGCAAGCTTATGTTCCCGCTGTGCCGAAAATGCGCTGAGATCGAGAACCAGACAGAGTGCACGCATGCAGAGGATAAAAGATGCATGACAGGCACCTGGGTAGTGGCCGATATTAAAGTCGCATTAGAGGAAGACTATAGGATGATTCATGTATATGAAATATGGGAGTACGAAATGGTACGCTACAACCCTTCCACTGGCGAAAAGGGGATTTTTCAGGACTATGTGAACCAGTTTCTGAAAATTAAAACCGAAGCCTCCGGATGGCCCAAAGACTGCGACAAAAATGAGTATATCGCGCAATATTTGGAAAAAGAAGGCGTGGCACTGGACAAAGACGCCATCGAAATCAATCCTGGAAGGCGCGAGTTGGCTAAACTCATGTTAAACTCCTTTTGGGGGAAATATGGCCAACGAGATAACTTGTCCACGTGTGAGCTTGTGAAAGATTATTCGAGGCTCATAGACCTACTGAACGACCCAAGTGTAGAGGTACAGTCTTACCTGTTCGCTACAGAGGAGATGCTGTACGTGGTATGGAGGCACTGTGAACATAGTCCTAAATTGAATTGCAGCACCAACGCGGTCATATCTGCATACACAACTGCCCATGCTAGATTAGAGCTCTATTCCTATCTTAGGAGATTGGGCGAGAGAGTGTGTTATTTCGACACTGATTCTGTTATAGCCACGTACAGGCCGGGGGAATGGATGCCTCCCACAGGACCATTTTGGGCTGTATGACAGATGAACTGGAAAAGTACGGAGCAGGTGCATATATTTCCAGATTTGCATCTACAGGCCCAAAAAGCTACACTATAGAAGTCAGGTGTGGGGAAAAGACGACTCTGTCTGTAAAATTAAAGGCATCACCCTCAACTCGGGGAATTTGAAGGAGGTCAACTCAAACGTAATCATCAACACAGCACTGAGGGAAAATACAATGTGAGTAGTACTTGGAAGGTACTCAGATATCTAGGAAATTTCTAGGTTCTGTAGTAACCGAGCCTTCAAAGAAAACCTATAGAATGGTGGTTAACAAGCGAGTACAAAGTGAAAACTTTGATTCCTACCCGTACGGGTATAAAAGAAGACGTAATTAATCACTTTTACGATAGTCGCCCAAAATGTGTGCAAACCAACACTTTAAATTTAGTTTTCCATGTACCATACTAATTGCAGGTCCTTCGCGGTGTGGTAAACCAACATTTGTTAAAAATGAATTGGTAATGCAGGTGAAATGTTTAACAGGCCTTTAAGAAAAGTGTTGGGGGTTCATCCAGCAGAATATTCTCCTAAACCAAGTCCGTTCTTCGAGACCCACGCAGGCATACCAGATTTGGAAACTGTGAACGAAGGAGATCTGGTTATTCTGGACGACCTTATATATGAGTCGGACGGGTTGAACATGTCAAATTTTTTCACCAGAGACTCGCATCACAAACGTTTCGGAATTTTTACATACTCCAAAACGTGTTTCCACAAGGAAAGAAGTTTCGATCTATATCTCTGAATGCAAACTACATTGTCGTGTTTAAAAACAATAGAGATAAAATGAAAATTGACAGACTTTGTCAACAGATCGAAGCAAAGAACTCTAGGTTTCTGCTAGAAGCATTTGAAAAGGCTACCGAAAACCCCCACGGTTATCTAGGGTTGGATTGCACTCAGTACACGCATAATCAATTCAGGTATCGAACCGGCGTCCTTCCGGGTGAAACGTCTTCTTATTTCATACCCAATTGTTGACAGCATTCTGAAGGTTTTCAATGTCCCTTAAATAGGCGACAATCAGCACACTACAGTCATTTCAACATAAGCACATTCAGGATGAGCATTGCCAGGTTGAGCAGCCCGCTGATTGCGAGACAGCACGCAAACATGACAGTACTTGCCAAAGCCAAGCCCTCTTTGAGACAGAAACTGTTAAAAAGCGCTAGCCTCTAGCTAATAAAAGTCATTTCAGAGTGTATACTCAACGTGTGCAGAGGGCATGTCAATTTACCTGTAAATTGCTTGAAGCGTTTAAAGAAACACAAAACTTGCTGGAGAAAGTCAATCAACAAATGACTTTCCTTAAAGAACAAGAAAAAAATTCTTGTGCGGAGCAGAGGCTTTTTACCTGCTTTTCTACTTCCGATATTGGCTTCGCTGGGCAGTGCACTCTTGTCAAAATGAAGCACGGTAAGCAAATTATAGTAGCTTCCCAACCTAAAGCTGTCGAAAAGCTTCATCTCGTAGACAAATCACTTAAACAACTCCTCAGAGAAATGAATAAAGTGCACGGTACACAATTGGCAGCCCCCGAGAAATGGCGGTTGATAAAATATAAGTTGGGGAACTATCTCGATCTTATGTCACAAGTGAGAGAACCATACCTCGAATCAAAGGAAGAAGATGAAGACATGTTTGAAGTAAAGAAGGAGGAACCTGTAAAGGTTAAAAAAAAAAGAGTCGAAAGTCCTATAACCTTCGCAAACAAGTGTGGGAACAACTATGAACGCGATGAAAAAAATTTATTTCAATCCAGAACATTATGCAGGTTTTGGTACAGCAGAGAAACTTCGCAAGGCCACAGGCATAACAAAATCAAAGATCGAGTCCCTTCTTCAAACGCAGGATAGTTATACATTTCACAGACCAAGAAGGAAAAGATTTTCCACCAGAAACTATCACGTGACCAACATGGACGACCTTTGGGAGGCTGGTCTAAATGTGATGAACAACGTAAAAAATACAACGCGCCTTTTGTTTACATCTTGACGTTGATCGATGTTTTCTCGAAATATGCTTGGGCTATACCGTTAAAATCTAAAACAGGGACGGAAATTACACATGCTTTTAAAACTATTATCTCACATCGCAGGCCCAAGGTGTTACAAACAGATAAAGGAACTGAGTTTACCAACAAAACTTTGCAAACATTTTTAACCAATAATGGTGTAAAGTATTACACAACAAAAAACAATGTCAAAGGCAGCGTTGTAGAGCGTTTCAATAGAATCTTAAAGACTAAAACGTGGATATTTCACCCATAAAAATACTTATAGATGCTTAGATATCCTTCCCGCCCTTGTAAACTCGTACAACAGTTCATTTCACAGGTCAATAAAGATGGCTCCAAAGGATGTCGATGAACGCAACATTTTACAGGTATACGAAAATCTTTACATTCAAAGCGCAGTCAAGCCGAGTAAAATTAAATTTAACGTGGGAGATCACGTTCGCATATCAAAACAGAAAATGAAGTTTGCCAAGGGTTACGAGCAAAACTGGACAGACGAAATTTTTCAGATTGACAAGGTGGTACACGGCGACCCCGTCGTGTATAAATTAAAGGACTTGGGCGGTGAAGCCATAGACGCCATCTTCTACTCCGAGGAGATACAAAAGGTTGCTCTCCCGAAATCATATAAAATAGACAAAATACTCGATACTAAAGGTCGCGGTCGCAATAAGCAATTACTTGTTAAGTGGAAAGGTTATCCAAACAAGTTTGACTCTTGGGTCCTGGCTTCATCTATCAATTCCATATGATTAGAACAAAACCTTTTTCTCTCACTCTCGTGAGTAATGCCTCTATGGACCATTTCAATGACAATACAACTTCCAGATTTTCAAACATCTTACCGAAAAGAATAGTGTTGCAAGGAGAATGGGAGGTAGCACTGCAAAAGGTTAGGTACCCCGTAAAATTCTATAACGTAACAAATCACGATAATAAAATTATTGGAACCATGTATAATATGACCGAACGGGTGACACATTCAAAATTTAACTTACAATTGCCCCATGGTATTGTACACAACTCTAAAGACTTGGTACACGCCGTTAACTCTGTTATACGCGAAAATTTACAGGTCGAAGACTTTTTCATTTACAACTAAGGGAAAAATATTGCCGGCGTTAACATTAAAGTCACACATGCCAGTCATATTCCCACCAGCAAAGATGTAGGTTATGTAGAAAATGCCACACCTTCCAGAACCAGGAGAGGTGTATCGAACCAAACATTGAAAACAAATGTTCAGAATAAAATAAATCCTCCGACTAAGCAATCAACTCCTAAGTCAACCCCATCGATCGTTCCTAAACCGCCAGACACGCAAAAGAAGCTTATACACATGTTGGTTTTGTCGCCATCTCTGGCCAAGATGATGGGTTTCGAACCATATAAAAACGTGGTAGAACAGGAAGTTGGTATACATGCTGTAGATCCATACATGGGTTTCCCTTACGAGATGTTCATTTACTGCAATCTGATAGTACCACAAGTGGTGGGCAACACGTTTGTACAGGTTATTGAAAGCGTTTCTGTAGAGTATGAAAAACGTGACAATACATGCATGACTATTGAAAAGTCTTTCACTCCACTTAACTGGGTAGCTTTGATGCAGCAAGACTTTAAAAGCGTGAATATAGATTTAAGGAACGGTTACGGTGATTTGCCATTTGTAGACGGTCTTTCATCCACTACAGTTCTTACATTTCGCCCAAAGTGGAGTTGAACACTGTCACCAGATATTACCTAAATCAGGCTGGAGGAGCTTTAGACAATCGAGATTTTCTTCTGTATAGGGGCAAACGTTATCAGAAAGGTAGCGGATTGTTCTCTGCTCTCGGCGGACTTTTCAGAACCGTGCTGCCATTTTTCAAGAGCGGTGTGAAAGCTGTCGGTAAAGAGGCACTGAAAATGGGCGCTAATGTGCTTGCAGATGTTGCAAGTTCGGGTGTTTCCCCAAAGGAGTAGTTAAAAACTATACTGAAGGAGGCGGGAAATAATTTGAAGGGAAAGCTGACGTAAAGATAGACTCTATGATAGGTAGTGGCCTATTAAAGCGCGCGAAAGGGACAATAAACACTCAGTCTAAGACTAAACGCCGTGGTAGAAAGGTGATAGACGTGCTTTCATAATGTCTGACGTATCGCTGGTGCACATGAGTTCGAAGCTAGACATCTTCAAAGACTTGCCCGTTCAAATGAACGTGGAAGAGTACCGCTACATATCTCTAAACCCTCAAAATACACTCATGAAAAATTCTCCCATAACATTTCATACTCTGGCAATGCAGATGATTACCTCGACATGACTTATGTAGTACTAGAGCTCTTCGTGCGAATAGTCGATGACGGAGGAAATGACTTGAAAGAGGACAAGCAGGTGACCTTTGTAAACAATACTCTAAATTCGTTGTTTCAACATGTAGAAGTGTCACTCAACAATATCACCGTTTCCATGCCTCAACCATGTTACCCCTATAGAACGTACATTGAGACCCTGCTCAATTATTCGGAGGACGTCATGAACAGCAGACTAGAGTCCTCGCTCTGGAAAATGGACACTGGCAATACATATGCAACAAACGATGGAATCAAGTGGCGTGGCGAGTATACCAAAGGAAGCAAAGTTGTGCAGCTAATGGGAAAGCTTTCCAATGCACTCTTTAATCAGGAAAATCTGCTCTTGAACAATGTAAGCGTCACCATTAAACTCTCGCCCTCTTCGCCCAATTTTCATCTCTTTTCTGACATAAAGAACTCTAAAGCCTACACAGATTCAGTCTGCTAGACTTGTTTTGAAAGCTGTGAGACCGTCGCCTACCATCAAGTTTACTCATCAGGCAGTGTTAGCAAAGAGTAATGCAAAGTACCATCTCAAAGATGTGGCGTTTCACGCTCTCAAAATTCCAAAGGGGGTTAGTAGCATGACTTTCAATGACGTTTTCATAGGTCAAATACCCAGAAGAGTGGTTGTGGCTATGGTTCCCGACCAGGCATACAACGGCAACATTAACAAAAACCCATACAATTTGCAACACTTTAAAATAAACTCTTTTCAATTGTATGTAAATGGTCAGCCTTTTCCCTCACAACCCCTACAGCCCAATTTTAACGCCGGTCATTTTCTCCAATGTTTTCAAACTCTACAGGACGGCCTCGGGATACACTTTAAGGACGAAGGGCATTCAATTTCAAGACATCAATATTCACACGGTTTTAACATTATGGTATTTGATCTAACGGCAGATATGAGTGCTAACGAGTCTTACATTTCTGGGCAACGGCACGGCACCGTGTAAATATAGGTTTTAAGGATCCAACTCCAGAACCTGTCAATCTGCTAGTGCTGTCTGAAGTACATCGCACTATAGAAATCGACGCTAACAGGACCATTTTGGTATCATGAATACGTTGCAAATACGTCGGCTTCTGTCTAAATGCACACCACACTTTTTAGGCGTGTACGCCTGTGATCAATTACCTCTCGTTAATTTGCATAATAGACAGCTTCCCATGGCGGTTGTCGTTAACACCGATCCTAGCACGAAACCAGGGAAACATTGGGTCGGTATCTTTGTTGCGAAGGACGGGTGGGGGGAATTTTTCGACAGCTATGATTTAGAAACTTTTTCGGGGCATATTCTAAATTTTTTAAATCGTTATCGCCGTACAAGATGGACGCACAACGCTAGAAGGTTGCAAGGCGATATCAGCACCACCTGTGGTCATTACGTTGTTGCTTACCTATCTCACCGGTTCCGAGGCCTGGAATTCTTTTCACAATTCAGCATAAGCGACTTTAATCACAATGATGACATCATTCAAAAAACCTACAGTCTTGGCGGATGCACACAAACTGCACATCAGAGCTGTATATCATTAAAGGTTAGTATCACTTTTGCATGAATAGACATATATAACACTTGTCACGTTTTTATGTTGCTAATTCCCCCCCCCCCCGGTTTTTTTTTTCAGAACGCATGCGCGCGCCGAGATGTCAATTTCTCCAGTTGCTCTGAGAGAGGCAGGCAGGTAAGTCGCATTCATTATCGTATGTGCGCGTGTGGCTAGTGAAAATATTACGCTACAGAGGTTATGTTCTTGCTTTCAGTGACATGGACCAGGGGCCTCTATCGGATATTTACTTCTTGAACAGCAAGCAGTTCAAGTTTGCTGTCGTTGGGTTTTCACCTAAACCTCTGCACAACATCGTGGTGACAATGGGTGGACGACGCGGTACTGTGGTCCGGGTTCGACAGAGTGGCAGAAGCTTGCTGAGACGATGCCGGCAATACAGGGTTTGACTTCTCATCTAAAAGAGTAACAGTTGAGCAATGGAATATCCATCGTTTTTAAACCTATATTTGGAGCACTAAATCTGGTCATCAAAACGGATGGAAGCTGCATATCACTGAGCATGGAGGAGTGGGACACGGCAGTAAGCCTACAGCGTATTATTACCACATCATTTATCACAAGCGGAAGGACGAGATAGAAGTACAGAATCAAATAGCTGCATATCGCAATTATTTGCATCACGCAGGGGAGAAAACGAATTTCACCGATTATACAAGGTACATTCGTTGTGCCACATTTAGAGCGTTCCTGGAGACGGAGCATTTTCTAAAAGCACAACTCATCAGAGAAACATGTCACAACAGGTCTGACGACGTCACAAACATGTCCGGACATGTTGGTCATAACAACTTTCACCTCTCAAAATAGGTTATCTTCGTGACAAACAACTTTCACCTCCGCACATACAAAAACCCAGGTCGCGCTGATGTAACATCGCCAGTACCAAGAGTTCGACAGAGCTGACAACATGATCCACGACGCGTTACGCCAACTAGCTGCAGTAGCGGCCAACACGGAGTATATCTCAGTGTCTAAGCTACAGCCGAACGTGCCTTACGTCGTGAAACGAGTCCGGAGCATCTCGACAAAGAACGGCCCCAGAACGCTTGTACATCTCGAGAACGGTCAAGAGGTTTTTCTACCGACCAGATTCAACAATCTTTCTGAAGAACTCATCGACCATCTCAACACTTTTGACTTTTACATAGTCTACGAATGCAAGGAAGTTCTCAGAAACGAATACCGCAGGCACGTCGTGAACTTCACCATCAAAACCTGGCGTGCCAAATAGACCCGGTGGAAATAGGCAACAACCTCCTTGTCAAGCTCCGATTTAACACTCAAAATGAAGTCACAACTTCATTGCGAGTAGCGAGCAGCGAGTATCCTGCTTACATCAAACTACTCTCCACAGAAATCTCATTCTTTGGCGATGGTCAAACTAGTCACCAACAACTCCGACATTGTGGAAGTCCAATGTTTGCCTTCAAAACGCAACTATACGGCATAGACGCACGCTGCACCATATACCTCGGAACCACCCCGGCATTAGACTACAAGGTCACGTCGGCAGGCTGCTTCCACACTGCGTCCATCAACGGATTCGTCGTGCCCATGTCCATCCCGTCGACCCGGCAACATCTCAACAATAACTTTTCCCACATGCTACTCACATGCGTCACGACGCCTCGCGAGGAGGAGGAGAAGGAGGAGGAGGACGGCGACGACGACACCGAAGACAGTGACAGTGATGTGTCTTTTACCAGAAAAAAATTCACTACATATTTTAAAATCATATTTTACAGTCAATCCCCGCTAAAACAGTGACTGGGAGACAGTTATTAAACATCTTAACAATATGTCTGTGCCGCCATTTGTAATTATATATGTGTGTGAAATACATTTTTTTTGTATCTGCGTATGATTAATAAAATCTGTTATGGATTAAATTAATATATTTCACTTGTGTTTTGTCAACCTTTACGAATTTCCTTTCCACTTGGAGTTTATGACATATGTTGTGAAATGGACAAAAAGTATTATTACAGTAACCTTGTCTGGTAATCAACATTTATAAAATAAAATAAAATAACCTCTAGAAAGCGTTTTTGTTACATGTTTTTACTACAATAACATTTATATTAAATTTCAAAGTCAATTAAAATCGATGAAACTTTCGATTGTGGATATTTACTTAATACATTGTAATTGTTTTTAAATAGTGACATTTATTTTTGAAACACATGCACACCATCATCTTAAATACACAATGTAACTCGAAATTTTCTGTTATTTTACTATATTTTAGTGAACGTAAAGATGAAACCAATGGCTCACTTCATAAACATGGTTACATTTAAAATGTTTAAAATACCTACACAATATAGCTATGTCTATCAGTGGTCATATAATTCACTTAATTAATTATATACTAATAATTTTTGTGGTTTAATTTCAACACCAAAATAATAATAATAATAATAATAATAATAATAATAATAATAATAATAATTATTATTATTATTATTATTATTATTATTCATAAATAAAACTTTTTGAAGAATAATATTCCTGAATTCAGGCATATACGCTACCTGGTTTAATACACGTCACATAACACAAACACGTTTCCAGAGTTAAGCGCCATTAACAATGAGCATTAAACGTAAGTAAGACGTAACATGTAAACCTAGTAGTATGTAGGCATTCACAATGAAAGACGCAAACTAAATATTAGGGATAAAAAAAAACAAATAAAAAAAATCTACTAACAGCAGATTGAAAGTGGCTATTTCTAAGCAGACGGCGGTAGTGTTTATGCATTTGCAAAGTTCAATAGCCAATTTGCTTGGAGAGTATAAGCAAGGATCGCTTTTGTCTATTAACGCCATTTTATCTTCAGAGTCACACTGATCTTCCGCTCTCTATACCATAAAGCTCTAAAAACAGAGCAGCTGCGTTCCGATTGGCCGATTTCTTAAGTTTAAACTAGGAGTAGACGCGAAACCTTGGCCATTGCAAGTTTCTAAGTTTGCGTCTAACTGTACGCTTATTTTTATGTTGACGTGATTCGTTGTGAACGGTCCCATTACAATATATAGCCTCTAGTTTTTTAAGTTTAATTTCCATTGTGAATGGGGCATTAAACTCATACTGACCTCCCCGGCTCCTCGACTGGCTTTCAGGAACGAGAGCTCGGTCAATTGTGGCCAACTGCCTGCAAGGGTAAAATCTCCCAATAGAAAGGTGGGTTAATCTTGTTTTTTTTGTAACAGGATTCTCGGTTTTAGTTGTGTATTGGTGGTTTCTGAATGACGTTCAAACATTTTTAAGTATTACTGCATTAATATGACTTTTTCTCCTAAAGTTCTACTTTACGTTAACGATAACGATTCTGAATTATAACTTTCGGAGATATATATAATAGGTTAAGGAGCTGACGAGCATAGTTAGTTTTATAATTACAATAAGTGAACATCTCTGAAAAGCAAATATTGTATTTTCCGCGCTCTACAGCAGCTTTACCATATGATACCCATTACTCATAATCAATTTGGGAAGGAGAGAAGAATATTAAGAGATGAGTGGTGTTCTCAAAAACTACTTATCAAATAAGCCATTATCCAAGATCAAATTTTATTGCACAAATTCCTCCTTAATTAATTAATATTTCTATATTCACTTTTGGCACATTTTACCACATAACATCACATAACCTGAAAATGATGATGATGATGATGATAATAATAATAATAATAATAATAATAATAATAATAATAATAATAATAATAATAATAATAATAATAATACGTTAATATCAATATTATTACTTATTCAGTGAAACCCCTTTCAGTTTGCTAATGTTTTCCAGAGTGAAATAGTATAAATTTGGAACTTTCACCAATTTGATAACATTTATTGAGGGGAATTCGATTCTGCATCACATTTTGTAATACAGGCTTAATCTTTACCATCAAAAGTATGCGCAATTGAGTAAGCTTTAATTCAAGGAGTGGGTAACTGCCAACATAATCACCTACCAGGTGACTTTAACTTTATGCATCAATAGTAAATTCGGCAATAATTATTGTAGTTTCCATGACATACGCATGCCATTAAATGAATAGTAATAAATGCTCTCAGTTTGTATTCAATTGCGCCATCTCTTTATTTACGCAAAATCATCCGAAGGTAATAGCTTATTTCCTGACATGCGCATTCATAATGTATATACTTGTAGTTAAAGCATGTGGCAGAAATACTTTTGAATAGATAACCGCCTGTTTACTTCAAAATTAATTCGCTAAGTAGTACCACTTATTAAATGTAAATAATTTTGCAACGTGGCGGCAAATTTCAGAGCAAAGAGCATCAAACAGTAGGAGCAAAGCGGAAACGCAGAATCATATACTACTAGAAAGTCACGATGGACAAATTAATGTGCTAACACCATATTTTAACTGGTTGGTTTGTAAAACCTATAGTCTTCTTTTTTTCAGTGAAATCTGTGACAAATAAAAATCACTTCAAAATTTAATAGGCCGAAAGAAAACGACTTTGAGTATTTACGTTATTTACAATAAAATATGAGTATGTGTACGCACCTACAAAGACTTTCAAGCTCAGGCTTGGTCCCAAGAATGCAGAATAAATATCAGTGTTGGCACAGCTCTGTTAATTGATTTGAAGCATAAGCACTTGCACTGCTGACTTGAAATGCACCCCCCAACTCCCGACTGACGCTCAGTGTTGCCAACTGCTGAACTAAAGAACAGGCTAGACTGGTACCAAAATGAGCTAAACTTCACCTCAAGGGGGCAAAATATTTTTATCATCGATCTGCAATCCCAATATCCCCACAAATAATGATGATGATGATGATGATGATGATGATGATGATGATGATGATGATAACAATACTTTTACCTTCAATCGACGCTTCTCTAGGCGTATAATTGCTAAAATGTTTATATTGTCACGCAGTCGTCGTCTTCTTCTTCTTGGTCAGCTGTTTCAATCTGTCTTGAGGGTCCAGCTTCACAGTCTTTATCTCCACTTTAATACAAAATACTCATTCCTATTCAATCAGACCTTTTCTGGTACCTTACATGTGTAAAAATTGCTGTTACTCCTTTTCCCACCGTTTTGGGATAACTGCAGATAGCAAAGGAAATTACATTCTATTTCTTGGTTGTTTTTGACTATCTATATTCACAGCACTGAAACCCGGTTCTATGTCTCCATTAGAGCGAAAAAGTGTGAGAATAGATATATCAAAGGATGCGAAATCAATGAAAGGATTGTTTCTAGCCGAATCTCTGTAATTCAGAACCAAAATGTTTTAGTTACAGCACCATTGCATAAGTTTACGTAATTAAGAACTTTACATTGGTCACTAGAGCAGGGGTTAGGAATAATGACGACAGTTGGACAATTGGTTATTTTACTTTCAGCAATGCTTCTTTAGGAACCAAACTTTTCTTTGCTCCAGAGGTCCTACATTTTCTGGGGGCTTTGTCTTAATTTATTTACTAAACCTTGAACAAATTTAATATACATGCAATAAAATGAGATTTCCGGGCTTATTGGCCGTGGTCCAAAAGATGTTTACAGAAATCGAGTGGTGATTAGTTATATTCTGAAGATGCCCGACGGAGTGACGGGCGAAACGTCAGGTGTTTTTACTTCTTTTGGACCACGGCCAATAAGCCCGGGTATCTCATTTTATTGGATTAACGCCGGCCGTGAAAGCTTAAACAGTTAAATTTAATATACCCTTCTCGAATTCTATTCGCTTGATTGTAAGGAATATTGGCTCTAGTTATGTTGCTTTCGAATTCATAGCCTAAATACGTTCTGGAATCAATAAAATGAAGTTAAGTTACCAGGGAGGTCTATTTATTGTGTTAGTATTGCGATTTAGAGAGTTAATAAGTAAGGTCAAATCAGAAATCAGCTTGACGGGGCCTTGATTGGGAGATTCAAAAGCTTTATTTATTCTCTGTGTTTCATTTTGACTCCAGTAATTACACGATTACGATTTGCTTTTAATTTCATTAATCAATATAATTAAATTAAACTCGAGAAACGTTTATGATTAAAGTAGATTACTTTAGATGTCTCAGGTAAGTAGATTACTTTAGATGTCTCAGGTGGTGCATGTCACCTGCTATTGGCTATTTAGTGAATCTGAAAATATCCCTCACCTCCTTTCTATGCTCTAACCGTGCACCAATATAAAGAAGAATGTAGTAATTACTATTATTGATTTCGTTGTTACATTATTTACGAGCCATAAAATAGAGTACGCTAAGAATGTTAAGGAATCGGTGAATTAAAAAAAAACAAGCTAAATTTTATCCCAGATGTTGCAAAAACCCCAGATATTATTCCAAACAGTTAAAAAGCCCAAAGGGTCTTTTTCCAAAAAATGGGGCCAAAGACGAAGTACAAAAAGATTAGATCTAGTCCGAAAAGGGCTAAATTGGCAACACCGCATGGGCAACTTACGTCTACAGCCTGGTCGTCTTGTGTGGAACCAAATACTAAAGTCATACCTCATTTCAAGAACAACAACGGAGAAAACCGAGTAATGACGCCTGATGCTGCAATTCTTAGACGGGCAGTCCTGAACGGCAGCGGCAGAAGCAAACTTCCAGGAAATGGTGGATCGATGCCAGCCGGGGATACAGTCGTGAAGCACAAAATGAAAAGCAATCGTAGTCCAGAAATGAACATTTTAGTTGATATATGTTAGTCACATGGAGTATACAGCGAAAGGAAGTGGAAAATTCCATCTACCAATGTTAACATATACAGGAAATAATAAATAAAAAACGATACAGGAAAAAGTATATACTTTTACCACTATAAGTTTTACGTGTCAGATATTTCTTAATTTAAGGGAAACTGGTGGTTTCTTTTCCATCTTGCAGCAAAGAAAGTGCGATAATGTTGACTATCATTGTATCAAGTTTTGCAAGGGAAATGCGTTGAGATGATCTTTCCCCCGTAGAAAAGAGTGTTCTCTGTAGAAAAGTTCTTCTCTCTTGGGGCATTTCTTTATGGATACTTGGTGGCTAACCGCGTCTAATGTTGCCTTTATGGATTTCCTGTGTTTCTTCATAACTTCAAGTTCTGCTGTTGTGGATATTCCCTTAATTGTATCCAAAAAACTCGCAAGCAATTATTTATTTTTGTTGTTCTGATAGGGAAGCAGAATAATTGTGATTATTTGCTCACTTGCTCTAATATTTCCTCCTTTTTATTGATAACAGAAATATCTTCAGTGCCTATTATAAAGTCATTATTATCTTCAGGATATGCTTTAGACTTTATAGCGACGTGCAAAAATGCATATATTACACTCACTGCAGATTAACCGGCATTTACAGTGCACACAATTGTCTTGCACAAAATATATCTCGGCTACTTTAGATGAGGATGGGATCTTCCAACTATTATCTTCCTGTATAATGCCATCTTTGTTTATTTCCAAGCTTTCTTTGTGCCTGCGACGAATGTTTATAATTTTACTCGGCAGCTTCCCTTTCGTAAGCACAACGAGCCTGTCGAACAGCTTGTCTTTAGCAAAGGACATTAGAGCGAATATTGCTTTATCCAGACGTTTCACGCGTTTTCCATGCAGATGCATGTATTTTAGCGTGTGATGCATTCGCTCAATATGTTGGTTGTGTTAATGCCAGCATGCAACCTGTGACAGTAAGCACAGCATTCTGCATTACTCATGTAGTTTTCTTGGAAGTATGGAGCAAACTCAGATGTGTCAGGGTCACATTTCAATTTATTGATTGCAGTAAGGAAGCATTTTCTCAAATGTGGTAGCATCTCTCTCTTCCAATAATGTTTTTACAATATTGTAAACATCTGTTTGTTTTTCTTGGCGTTTGAATTATTTTGTGTTTTTTCTGCAGGCTCTGTGTCATGTACATTAGAACCTCGTTGTTCGCGCTTCCATTGTTCAAATTCATGCATTATAGACCACGTCTTGTGGTTTATAAAATAACACACAGGAGCTGTCACTCGATTTCATTTCAAGTACGCATGCCTCAATACCAGTCCCATCAAGAAGATACAAAATTTAAATGCCCTAAAATCTGGTGGATATGAACACTTTTATGACAGCATTTTACAATGGTCTAATACAGAGGCAGAATGTGCTGTGGAGTTTATGAGGATTGATTAGCTCCCTGTCATGTTAAGTAGGCATTGCACTGCATCCTTTTAATTATGTCTGTATTATCAATGTAATCTAAACCTAATTACTGATATTTTCTTTTTGCACAAGTGTGGGGTTTTATGACAAAATTATAAAAATTTTGAGAATTATGCCATAAAATTACGATGCATCACTCGTTTATTGCAGAAAACAGCTAAGTGTAAAACATTTTAGTTTTTTTTTACAGCAAAGTTAAAAATCAGAAAACAAATACATTTAGATAAAAAGTATTGAAATATATACTACTTTCAGCAAAAAATATTAAAACCACTACCAAAATATTTAGTCTGATTCTAGACAGGTTTTTTTTTTTGTTTTGTTTCACCAAAATTGGCAAACTTGGCATTTGACTGCTTTCTGAAATAAACAATTCAATTAATAAATACAATATATTATAGGGTCATTGGTTGACTGTATAATTCTGTATATTGTATTTTACTTTGCATTTATTATATTGAGTATTGTATATATTCATTCATACTTTACTTCTGCAGCTCTGAAAAATGAAAACAAGACTTTCCTTTCAGCAATTCTTGCATTTAAAATAATATTACAATTAACTTTCACCATTTATTCACTCATAAAAAATTAACTTTCCATTTATAATTCATGTAATAAACATCATAAAGAAAACACAATATTTCTTTATTAAAAATCTAATTATTTCCACCAATTTGTTGTTATAATTCTTTATATACAAAAATTATACTGTACCAACCTGAAACATTCACTGTGTTAGCTGACATAAACCAGCTCCAAACCTATCACTGCCACCAACTACACAAATTCAAAATGTGTATAAATATATAACTCCAAACTAAAAGTTAAATTTTTAAGATAAATAAGTCACTGACTAAAGTACAAACTGCTGGCACCAAATTACAGGTAAAAACCAACAATATTCAAGGAACTGGGTGGTATAGCTTGAGCAAATAACAATGCAAAGGATAATAAACACTTGGGACACAAAGATGCAAAGGCAATGCAATCTAATACATATGTAGAGGGGGAAGGGTCCTTCAATACTCCTAATAGGGTTATTAGTAAACTAGAATGTACCAGAAAAAGGTTCATTTGAACAAACAGAACATATCATACAGAAATTTATGCTTTAACTTACAGTACACTATATTGCATTTCACTTTATTGATCTGAGCCTCTGATTGCTAGTTCTGGGATAGCAGTGCTAGTGCTGGTTTGTCCAGCTTTATGACCCTTTATTTTTGGAATCTGTGGTAGTCCACAACCAGATGCACAATCACAGGTCACAGGAATGGCCACTTTCATTGTGTGCTTTGTTTCATCTTCACATGTCACTTCTACAGTGATGTGTCTGGATGTAACAGCCTGGCAGCACTTGCATTCATTGCTAAAAGAACCTGGAAAAAAAAAAAAAAAGAAAAAAAAAAGAAAAAGAGAGTTGAAAGTGAAATATATGCTTCATTCTAAGCACAGTTCTTGTTGAAGTCCTAAGAAACACTGGTGCAATATTTCAAGTTACTTGAAAGCAATAGGAGAATTAAAAAACAATTAATTCCTATCAGCATTCATAATACCACAACTAAACCAAGTTACCACAACATTTGTGATTCTCAGAGGGTTCTTATATTTTTCTTAATTTTCTTTTTGTCAATTTGTTTAAGTTTAGACACAATAAAGAGCACCCATACACCATACAATAAGCTGGTGATGTATTGGCATTCTGCATCCCACTGGTTTTATCTGAGCAAGAAAAGCAAATCAAACCCATCTCTGGCTGTTTATAGCTTTCTTTTGTTTGCATTTATTGCATGTCTCATGAGCTATTTTATTACCCTAAAACTGCTGAGCTATGGAGTATGAGGTAAAATACATGAACTTATCTTAACTAAAAAATTTATATCATTGTACAGAAGTTCATAGTGAGCAAGAAAACTGTACAAGGACAACTTTCAAATCAAAATATGTGGCGAAAATACGAGTTCCTCAAGGCCCTTTAATATTTATAGTTTATGTAAACAAGATACTGTGTTCACATGATTATAATGTTATTTTACATGCTGATGATATTTTATTAATTTGTGCTAACAAAACAATTAGAAGAAAAAGCTGCAATATCTTTGTTACAATAATCAAATTACCTGCAAACTTCACAACTGTGCCTTAAACAAAATTCATGCTATTTGAAATTCATGACAGTGATGATATGATTAATAATGCATACTTGTAATTCAAAAATTGGCCAAACTAGCTGCAGCACATTCCTATTAATCTGCATTTATAACATTTAACATGTTGGTTGGTTGCTAGTGGCCATTGGGGATGCTGATATTTATCATTTTTCCCCTAGTTTCCCAATGTCATAAGACATTTAACTAATAACTACTTAGTAAACATGCTTTATAACAAATTGTGCATTAATATATTATTATTAAAAAAATTAACATATCAGTTAAAAGGAAATGCACTAAAACTGGTTTATCATGAGTTGGTACACTCACATATTATATATGTACTAAAGTTTATCACCTGTAGGCATATCATTTACACATAATATAAACAGAACAGGAGCAAAGGCAGAGCCTTGCAGAACCTCTCGTTTCATTTCCAACAGCAAAGATCTATCCACATTAACCCTATTATGTATAAGTTACATCATTTCAGTACACTGCTCCAATTTATTGAGTAACAAGTCATATATAATGCTATCAAAGATTTAGTTAAACCAGTCATTAAGCCAGCAACTTCCTCATCATTATTCAATTTTTCCAGGATTAAATTAATAAAAGAAATTACTGCTGTTATAGTTGAATATGCTTTAGGAAAATCATGTTGAGTTTGTGATAAGGTGTTATTACTATTTTGAAATTTCACCAACTGAAGCAAAATAACTTTTTCAAATAATTGACCTAAAGTGGAGGTCAATGTTATGGGGTCTATAATTGCACAAATAACACCTAGTCCCTTTTTTGTACAGGCTTAAAAATATTATTTTCAGAATGTCAGGAAAACTTCCAGTTTCCATGCTAGCATCAATCAAATTTGTCAGGAAATGGCTAATACATTATTGAATTTTTTTTAGAATCCTAGATGTGTCATTCCAACCATTAGAGTTTTTACCAACCAATAACAATTTGGATAATCTCATCTTCAGTGGTAAGGTAAATATAAAGGAAATACATGCTAGGCTCAATAATGAGTTTAGTTAGTAGACCTATATTTTTAGTTAAATCTTTAGCTCAATTGATAAAATAATTATTAAAAATATTAGAGATTTGAGCCGGACTGGTTACAGCTCCATTATTATTTTTTAGTTTCCAAGGCTCCAAATCATTTCTTTTACCTCTGATTTCATTAGCAACATCCCATGCAGTTTTTGGTATGTTATTTGAGTTTAAAAGTCTTTTAGATTATGGAGATATTTGCAATACATGCAAGATTTGTTGATATTGAGTACCAGTAGACCTATGCTATATACATATCTTTCAATTTATTTCTAATTCTTACAGTTTCATCACTGATAATAATAGAAAGCCTTTTCAAACTACCAATATTGTTTTTGACCACAGGACAGACAAGGCCATACAATTTATACCATATTTGTTAAAAGAACCTGGATTATTATGGGCACAGATTTCACCAATGACATCCTCCCACATCTCAGCAGATAAAAGGATAATTAAGTGTTACATATTCTTTCTACTAAGTAATCTTATTTCTTTGACTTTGCACTTACTATTCCTAATCTTAACCTTTTAAATAATTAAAACCTAAAGATTGCAACTCACTTGAATGCAATGCTATAACAAAGATGAAGAAATTTGATTTACTGCAAGATGACTTAAATAGTGCTCAAGCTGAAATAAGTGCTCTTAAGGAAAAAAACAGGACTCATTTATCTATCCAGACATATACATGTGTACAACAAAATGGACTGGCATCATCTGAGCAACCCTATCTCAAGGAAATTCCTAATGAGGAGCAATGGTAATGAATAATTAAGTGAGGTCTGGTCATTCTAGTGAATGTAACATAACCTTATAGAAGCAATGTCTTGTAAAATGAGATGCACAAGTCATAAATGCTAAAGATACAAGGAGAAAAGTTGTGATCTATAGTGATAGTCATACCCAAAGTAAACGTTTGAGTAAATTATATTGTACTTACGAAGCTGTTGACAATGGAGTGGATAAATCCTACACTTATGTAATCAATTTGCTTACACTAAAACTCCACTTATTTTTATAAACTAAGACTAGTTTCGGAAGAAGGTCTCTTCCATCTTCAGTTTTTGGCCATACGTTTGAGTGTTATGAAAATCAGAGTAAGTTTGAATATGTTAAACTAGGAGCTCCTATTATGGAAATAACTAAAGACTTAGCTGCAGGAAAAATTGAATTCAGTGATCAAGATTATGTAATCTTAATCTGTGGTGCTAGTGATGTTACAAAGAAAAATAGTAAGAATATGGGAAAATATTTATATTTTAAAAAATAAACATAGAGTTATGAATTTTGACATTCCAACAATGGAATTCCTGTTCCATTATCTAATGCAACTACCAGATGCCACTACATCACCTGCTAGAGTTAGTCGGTCCCCAGCTGAAGATGAGAGTGAATGCTCTTGAAACATATTCTTAAGAATTAACTAGGTAGTGAAGTTTTAGTGTCACCTAATATTGACTCATTTGTACATGTAACAACTTCACTGTTCCTAACTTCTTTTAAGATTACAAGAATATGATTGCTTGTCCTAAAACTCACTAGCTAAATTGACAGTGACAAAACTTAGCATAAAGATATGATCTTAATAATTTTTCATGTGTGAACAAGGAAGTGGAATCTGAAATGTGTTAATCAATAAAGAATCTTGTTTCAAAAATGTACAAATAATGGAATGTCATCATTGAAAAATAATCTTATCACAAAACATAGCATGTACTTAAATGCATTTGATGAAGAAGCCAAAATTAGCTATACCATTAAGATCATGTCTAAATCAAGTCTTGCAATTTTGTTACCTTATCAAATATCTTGGTCTCGTTAAACTAAACAGTGACACTGCTTGGGATAATTTGTTTGGAGCATTATAGGTGTTTTACTAGTGTAAAAACAGATTCTAGTAATCTAAACGTAACCATACACATAAATAAATGGGATGCCATATAAGAGTTTTCAATGAGTGTGGAGCACACATTGTTATCTTCTCAGATCTTGGATTAGATCATATCAATTTAAGATCCTAAAGCATTATACACTCAAGGTTAGTTATTCTAGACAAAAATGCAAATGATAAATATTTGAAGTTGCAAGCATAGTAGTTTCTACTACATGGGGTAAAAAAATTAAAAAATTTTCTGTTTATGCTGAGTGCTATTGTAACTACTGTTATCAACATGCTTGATTAGTTTCTGGAATCTTATAATAGCAGTAACACTAACCTCTTATTAATATAAACTAAGATTATAACAATAGTTGGAGACTTTAAATATAAACTAAGAAAATAACAATGCAAATTGCATGAAACTGCTTGACATTTTCAATGCCCATAATCTTAGAGATGTAATATATGAACACACTAGGGTCATCTCTTCCTCTGCCATGGCTATTGATCACATTGTCACTAATCTATCTGAAGATGAAATAACTAGACAGCTATCTTTCTGATTATTATGCTCAGGTTTTAATTATTGAAAAGGTTAAGATTAGGAATAGTAAGCGTAAAGTAAAAGAAATAAGATTACTTGGTAAAAGAATATCTAACACTTAAATAATTGATTATTATTATTATTATTATTATTATTATTATTATTATTATTATTATTGCTGCTGCTGCTTAAGGGTGCAAAAATCTAAAGTCATTAGCACCCATAAATAATTGATATTATTGTATGATTTATTGAACTACACACTCTTAATGCTTCACTTACTTGTAACATTAAGAGTGTGTAGTTCAACTAAATCATATAATAATATCAATTATATGATTGGCTTCACTATGCAAGTTCCAATTTACATTTTAATCAAACACTTAGTTTTTTTTAGAGTTTAGGATCTTACACTGATGTCACTAATTTTTTTCTACTTTTACTGCTTGATCATATTCTTTTTTTGATGCATTTTAAATTAAGACTGCTAAGGTTAGAGTTTTCTTTTATCTTTGCTGTTGCTAGCTTTAGGAGAATACGCAGCTGTTTTATTTTCAGATTAATCCCTTGATTCAATGTTTTTGATTTTAGGTTTTGGTCCCTAGGTATTGTTGTTGATTTCATTTATTTATGGACGCTCTTTAACAGCTCAGGTCATCAGCGTCCCATTCAATTCAGGGTGTGAAATGGCCGAAAAATTTTGCTCTTCTTTCAGGCTTGAGGTTCTTTTTCGTGCTGTAAATATATGACACGGGACCCATGGCTTTACTTCCCTTCTGAAGGAAGCCATACTTAGGATTTTTATGCCCGGAAAAAATCCCATTGATCCTTGACTGGGTTTGAACCCGCGATCTTGGGTTCAGCAGGCAAGTATGGTTACCACTACACCACCAGGACTGGCGTCCTTAGGTATGAAAAGACAATATAGATTAATATAGAGCATAACGTATCATAAAATATATTTAATTTTTCATTTGGATCATATTCAATGAAAACTTTTTCCCAGGTTTTATTGGCCAAAGCAAATTTTATATTGTTTATGACTACTGAATGGAATAAAGGTTGTATGGTTGTTCTCAAAACTGGGTTCTTGTGTCAGTTTTAAATTATACAGGACAATACATTGAGCAATATGATCAGATACACATGACTGAATTACATTAATTGAATACAGGATACTGTCAAAGTTGGTAATGATGTAAATTGCTGTTCTTGATGTATTGGTAATTTGTGTTGCTACATTAATGGTGCATTTAAAATTATATTCATTTATAAGATGTGCAAGTTTGAATTATTTAAGATGTCTATGTTTACGTCCCCCGTAAGTATGACACTACTATTACCACCACCACCACTATTATTATTATTATTATTATTATTATTATTATTATTATTATTATTATTATTATTATTATTATTTAGGATGTGTTTGAGTAATGATTTCTAATTATGTAAAAATATGTTTAATCCTCATTTTTGAGATCCAGATATACCTGTAACTACTATATACTTTCTATTTAAATGTATATTAATGCTTGCTAATTCAATATGGTTTTCAACACACAAATTTTTCAAATCAATTTAATCTTTAATAAGATTATGTTTATAATTGTTTATATCTATGTTTATTTAAATCACAGTGTGCTATATACTAAAGAAAATTTAGTTTAATTTTATTATAAGAGATGGAATATAAATATATACTTTGTCCTTTACTTTAATAAAAAGAATATAGTACTTCACAAGTAAACTAAATAGTTTACAATCTCTTTTCAGTACTTCATTTTTAAAATTCTCAAATCGAGAAATATGTTCACACCACTTTTTAAAATGCTCTTCTTCTCTAGTTAGCAAACATTCAGGGAAAAAAATGCAGTTTTCTCTGTCTTTATGGACCCTAATAGTGTAATAGGGATGGCTGATTGGGAATATAGACATCATCTTTGAGTTTTGGTTTCTTTCAAAGAACAGTAATCGACTCCTATCCATTAATCTCTAACAATAAACTTGTCTTCAAAATGTTTTATACATAATACAGAATTATTCATCACCACAAAAGTATCACAATGAGTAAATCTAGTTAATTTCTTCCTAAGTACTTTATCTTATCATACCTAAACTTAGCAGTGCATATTATGTAATATGTACATTAGTAATGTTGGAGTCAATTAAGACTTTAAAACTAGTTTATTATGCTTATTTCAACTCAATAATGAAATATGGTCTAATAATTTGGGGAAATGCAATTAAAAATGAATGTGTCTTTCTGTTACAAAAAAAAGCCATGCAATTAATTGCTGGTACACATAGCACACATTCATGCAGAAACCTCTTTAGGCAATTTGAATTTTAACTCTTCCATGTGAATATATATTATCCCTCATGAACTTTCATATAAAAATAAAGAAAAATTTGTTCAAAATATACATGACAAGAATACCAGACAAAAATCAAATTTACAGAGACCAGCTTCAATACTTTCCTGCCATCAAAAAAGAGTTTATTAAGAATGTATTTTAGTACAAAATGCTCTTCCCTCTTAATCTAATTTAAAAGCCTTAATAAACAATGATAATTCCTTTAAATCTGCTCTTAGAAAATCCTATGTAAAAAGGCCTATTATTCTATAAAGGAATATGTGAGCAACAATATACTATAAGTGCATAATTTGATATCAATGCATATGTAAACACTTATGTGTGATTAAGTAACTTGTTTGTTTCTGCTTCTATGTTTTTGTTATTTGATCGAATTGCATAGGTGTTCTTTTTCATTTTTATTGTAACTATTTTATGTAGATGTACACAATATTTGTAAATGTGGATAATGTGCTACTGTGGTAATTATATATGACAAGTTCTATATTTATAGGTCTCTGTGACTGCTTCATGAACTCGAATGCTCCAGAAGAAACTATAAACTAAACTTTAGGAAATCTGTCCTAGTTGGAGTTACACTCTTTTGCGGGGGGGAGGGTTATTTACGGACACTTTTTAACATCTCGGGTCATCAGCGTCACATTCTATTCAGGACGTGAAACGCGGTCGACAAATTTTGCTCAGAGGCCTCTTTATTCAGGCTTGAGGTTCTTTTTCGTGCCATAAATGTACGACACGGGACCCAGGGCTTTACTTCCCTTCCGAAGGAAGCCATACTTCGGATTCTTACGCCCGAAAAAAATTCATCGGTCCTGGCCGGGATCGAACCCGCGATCTTAGGTTTAGGAGGCAAGGTATGGTAGCCACTACCACCAGGACCGACAGGAGTTACATTCTGGAACCCAACACGAATGATCCTTTTATATAACATACCTTATATTGAAGGTTGACGCGATAGAATTAAAAACTTATTCCTCTGAATAACTATCACAATCAAGAAAAAATTAAACTCTGTGTACCTCACATGGCCACATGATTACATACTGTATAACTGAAAGTGGCACCATTATCTTCAGTACGGTAGTTGCATTAAGGTCTGGTAATGCATAGATGCAAGACAATCTGATGATCTAGTCCTCACCATCTACGCTAGCTGATATTAATACAAAACAAAGATGACCACCGAATAGGTTGGATGTAAGCCATTCTACACTATGAAATAATTTTTTATAATTCTGTGTTATATTATTCATTTCATATCAATAAATATGTATAAATACCGAACATCTTATTTTACAAAGGATAATACAGAAAACCTTTTTAAAAATAAACAAAATGTGTAGACCATGGAGAATGTTAGGCTTTTCATCTGGGCTATTATTTTGTGGGATAATTGATCATAGTTTGGGATCATGACTATACATTGTCAACTAATTGTGTGAAAGCATATTCTTAAGCACACATCAAGGTAATCATGCAAGTAGGGCAATGCATTTACTTTGGAAATCAACTATCCTAATATTGCAATCTTTTATTTTAGAGGATTTTAAACTTCTGATTCTGCAATTTGTGGTTGTTTAAATTGTGATGGCAATTGTACTTATCCTTTGTAGCTAAGCTCTGCATCAGAATCTTTATGTGCTGTTTCTGATTCTGCTTCAATAAGAAACTGTGAAGATCTTTCACTTGAGCAAAAGAATATTACGTTTAAGATCAGGGATATCTAACAATGATTTAAAATTCATATGCTCATTTCATAAACATTTTTACATGAAAATATATGAACTCAGTCAAAGAAAATGTTGTGATCTTCTCAGGAATCATGTACATCATAACACATTAAAGGTGTTCAAAAAATTGACTTAGATATGTATAATGCATAAAACTATTTTTTGCACCTTATACCAGGACAAAAGCTTTGTGAAAGAGTCTGCCAATATTCCTAAGTGAGAAGATTGAGCAAGCAAAGTGTTTGACTGCAGATGGTACTGATTATATAACACTGAGGAACTAAATAGAGCCTTATGTTTATCGGAGAATCACCAATAAACAAACTTAATCAATTTTGTTTTTTCTCCCATGGATGAACTCAGCAAGTTCCTATTAGAACCTCCAGACACCGCCACAGAAGCACCTTGGGATCCAGCCACCGAGTAGTCCAACAGCTGATGATGGAAGGGAGTGCTTCCAAAATATGTCCTAGTGTTATATAAGTAAGTAGAGTTAGTGTGAATATGTTGAATACATTAGTGTAGGGTGTGTTACCACTCCACTGTCTAGAGCTGCAATTATTTAATTAACCAACAAAGAAAATGAATTAAAATAGAATAGTTATCATAAACTAAATTAAAGAATATCACATGAAAGACTCTATGCCATCAGTTTTCAAAGAAAATCTCTCAGATTCAACATCCCTTCTTCATCAGAGCATGTGAAAGTCAAAGAGTTTGATGAAATGATTTGTAAGCTAAAAGCGAAGTTCAAATCGCATCAAAAAAGTTATGACTGTTTAATTAAAATGTTGACTGTTCTACCTAAAAGCTAAAATGTATGCAAAATTGAAAAGAATTTGAACACTGAATTGGGTAGCCAGGAAAGTCATTGAATTGATTAGGTATGAAGGAATATTTTCATCACCAGTTCCTAATGCAAATAGTAAAGAAAGAGTCGGTGAGTCTGTTGAATATAAAATATGTCAATTTTATGACTGATTTGATTTCACATAATGCCCAGTAAGAAGGTTTTCAAATCTGTTGGATGTCAAAATAGCCCATGAGAAGAGGCCGATTCTTGAAACCTTAAAAGCAGTATATCAACAATTCAAAAATGACTTCCCAGATGTTAAAATTGACTTTTCAAAATTTTTGGTCTTCAACCCAAACAGTGACACTTGTAGGAGCTGCCAGGACTCATTCTGTATGTATTTGTGTACACTCAATCTATGGACAAAGGTCCAAGTAACATGTACTAAATTTAAACAAGTAAGTAGAGCTAATAAGTGTGTAAGAATTAAAAATGATTGAGTCAAATTTGTAACACTTACATCACTAATACTTTAAAAAAGGAAAACTAAGTTTCTGGAGCTAATCGCTTCCATCTTCAGTTCCAGATCGACTGCCCGCCTTGTTCTTCATGGTGGTTTGGTTTGTCTCTGGTGGTGTTGAATGAACTTCTGTATTAAGATGTCACTTGGCAGGATTTCAAAGTTGTGGTTGTTGTAATTGTTGTTGATCTAATGTGCAGGATTTTGTTCCATCAATTTTTCCCTGGCCAGCCAATATAATTTGTGTATTTTCCCGTCAGGTGCAGCTTTCCTCAGTTCTGTGCTTTCCAATAGATGTTCTCCGTTTAGAATCTTGTCAGTATTGCAGACCTTGCATATGTTATCATTCATAAAACCAAATCTGTGTAGATGTTCCATCAGACAATCATGTTCAGCTGCCAGTCTAAAATGAGCAACTGCTTCCATCCTTGATAGATTTTTTATTTTTTGTACTGTTTCATTTATATTAGAATAATTTTTATTAGATATTTCCACTTGAATATTATGTTGATATTTTTGTTCTATGGTTGTTTTGATATTTCTTAATTTTACTTTTAATCCACAGGGCTTTAGGGATTTCAAAGTGGGATTTTAAAGTTGAAAACATTATTTTTGTTCTTTCAGATATAAATGTTTTCCCACACTGTAAGTTCTGTTTTTCCTGTAATATTTTTAAGTAGTTTGGGATTCCTGTTAATATTATGTTGTTCCTTTCAAAAATGCCAAGCTACCGATGATTTTTCAGGAAACATGTCCAGAATTTTTAAATTGTGAAAGTGAAATGCTAAGAGTGTTTTATCATTATATTAATATTTTAAGTGTTTTTAACTCAGTCTGTTTCCTTGTTCATTAAGAGTGAGGCCACAAAGGTGTTTTTAAGCATTTTAAAATATTCTATCAACTGGAGAGAGAATAAGTATTTTATTTTGCATGTATATAGTGCAGCTGCCCACACATTGTTGGTAAAGTACTGAAAATGTAAATATTATACTTACAAAGCTGTTGACAATGGAGTGGTAATATATCCTAAACTTAGGTATTCATTTGTTTTATACTAAACTCCACTTACTTACTTAAAAATAAGATGAATTTTGGGAGAATCTCTCCCATCTTCAGTTGCTCACTGAACCGCCATTACTCGAAACGAAGGCTAGACAACCAGATGTTCCTGTGGTGGCCTCTGTTGGTTGAAGTAGGAAGTTGCTGAGTTCATCCATAAGAGGAAACTGGAAATTCATTAGGTTTTCTCTATTTTTTAATGCGAAAATATTTTCCCGAGTGGATAACTCCAATGGGTTATGAAGATGTTTCAGCAGTTTAATTCCCAGTTTTATTTCATGATTTTTGGTCCAAAAGTGAGCTGCTACCGCTGATTTATCCACCTGCTTAAACTGAATATTCCTAAAATGTTCTTTCCTCCGAATTTCCAAATTTCTCTTTGTTTTGCCTATGTAGCTCTGCTCACAATCTGCACATTCTATTTCATAAATTCCTGATTTCTATTCTGTTGATATGGAGTCTTTTACCATGCATCCTAATAAATTCTTGATGTTGTATCTGTTCTTTGGGGCTAACATTATCCCATGTTCTTTGAAAATTTTCTTGAACTTGTGGTAAATTGGATGGTAGGTGAAACTTTTGAATTTGTATTCTTCTTTTGTGTTTTTCAGTGTGGAAACTTCCCTTATCTCTTTTTGTCTTTTAGATTTATTGATAATTTTTATCACTGTGTCTTTGTTGAAAACATTGATTACAGCTCTCTTTATTATTTGTTTATATTCTATTTTATACCCTGCTTCTGTGAGTGGAATATTCATCAATCTGTGTGCCTAACTGTGAAAAACTGCATATTTATGTGGAATAGGGTTATAATTCTCATTTTTTATGTAGAGAAAATCGAATAAATTCGAGTTTCCTCCTATGGATGAACTGAGCAACTTCCTACTTCAACCAACAGAGGCCACCACAGAAACATCTGGTTGTCTAGCCTTCGTTTCGAGTAACGATGGTTCAGTGAGCAACTGAAGATGGGAGAGATTCTCCCGAAAATCATCTTACTTTTATGTAAGTAAGTGGAGTTTAGTGTAAAAAATGAATACATAAGTTTAGGATACTTAAAATGGGCTTAACTTTTTCATAGAAGATGAATTTTCTCCTTCATGAATTGGTTTAAGGCAAGCACTTCAGACCTTGTATAGTTTTGTAGCAAAATGTGCTGATGTATAACTAACCCACAATTGATGTGCTAACTTTATAACAGATTGCTCTAAATGAATAGTGCTATTTTCCAATTATCCCTCTGTTAACACATGATACCTGCATCTTATTTTCTAGCCGAACACTGATTCTATCGTTTTGAATTTAAGCAACATTTTACAAACTGTAGATTTGTCAGGTGGTTGAACCCACCCAGATAATGTGTTTGAAATTTTGCATGATATTGAGCATCTGATTAATTTTTTAAAAAGTTACTGCACAGGAAAACCTGTTGCACTGTATAAAATCTTTCAACTATGAAATGCAGTAACACAGTAACTCCTTACTCTTTTGAACCTAAACATCACTAACTGGCCTTATCATTACTAATATGCGCCTTTGACTATTGATGTATGCTATTGTTTTTTTTTTTTTTTTTTTTTTGAGTAGTGTTTAATGCCCGTTTTTACTACTGAGGCACCACAGGCAGTGGACACTGATGATACATGAAATGAAATGATATATTGTGAAAAGGTATTTTTTTAAGGAAGGAAGCATTCCAGGCCTAGGTTTAGGGTACCTCCCTGGCATTTGCCATTTATGAGGACTGAGGAAAACCTGGAAAGAGAGGACGGTCCCGGCAGGATTTGAACCCCAGACCTCCCACTCATGAGTCTGAGCCTTAACAACCTCGGCCACCCATGGTGGTAGTGTGTGCAACTGTGACCTCCCAGATTTGGACTCAGTCTGCAAATGGGGAAAAGCAAAATGAAGACCTGATATATAACAGTATTGTTTTATCTGTATTACATTCGAGATTATTTGTATTAAAGTATTTTAGTACATTACTCAAATTTTGCATCAATATTTCATTATTTTCCCAAAGCGTATAGTTGTAGTGCCATTAGTATATATTATTGGATATATTTGGAAATCATTTATATATATGATAAATAGTGTAGCTAGAACACTTCCTAAGGATACTCCATACTTAACTGTTTTGTATTCTGATCTGTAAATATGTATATCATTTTTTTGTTTAAATTCTATTTATGTGAAGTTTTTTTATCTTTTAAGTAATGACATTTGGCTGTGTTAATCACAGTTTATTGATTCATAAGCTAGAGGACTATTGAATAAAGGGAACAGTCATGTTTTAATTGCTTCTACAAGAACTAATAAATTTAATTAAAAATTAAATGAAATTAGCAATTATGTAAATTAGTTACATTCAATTAAATATTGCATCAGAAAGAGAAGAGGGTGCTTTTTTATCTTGCTCAATAAATCCACAAAGCATTTTCTGCTATTTTTTAACAAGAGAAACATTAGCATAAGATGCAATGTATAAAATATAGTGAACTTTTGTAATAGTGGTGTCAAATATTAACATTTTAAAAAATTGAGCTGAAATTGTAACATACACACTACTAAAATTCAATAAAATGACTCCAGAAACTAGTCTTCCATTTTATTGAATTTTAGTGGTGTGTATGTTACAATTTCGACTCAATTAAAAAAAAAAATTAAGATGCATTATTAAAAAATAAAAACAATTGAGCTAGAAATCACTAACCTGCAGTATAAATTGTGCGGGAATCACAAAGACCATTGCATTCTGTAAATCCATCTATAGGCATTCTATTGATGCATTCTCCATGAGGTCTACGACTTTCCCTGATCAGTCCTATGGTGCGTGTTGTGTCAACAAGCTCTGCTTTGCAGGTTGTGTCTGTAAAAACCAATAAGAGTTATATTACTGAAGTAAACCAGCACAATATTCACTGGCTGCTCAGTAGTCAAATTGCCATGTACACAGAAAATGCTCATTATTTAGCATAAGCACATTTATAAAAAGATATTTCAATGTCCACACACGCACGCACGCACACTTAAATATAGGTCTAGAAGGTACTGACAATGAAGTAATACCTCCACTGGTGGTAAATGTCATTAAGTCACAGACTCTTGAGCAAGAGGTGTGGAGTTTTATTCCTGCCAGGACCATCCTCCCTTACTGAGGTCTTTTCCAGATTTTCCTCAGTCCTCATCAAAGGCAAACTATGGGGAGGTATCCTAAACTTAGGCCTAAAATACCTCCTTTGTTAAAAAAAGTCCTTTCCCAATGTATTATTTCATCTCTTGTACCATCAGTTCCATGAATTGCATCAGCATGTAATCATGCTAAACTCTTATTGCCTATTATGAAAATATAATATTCTGGAATTTTAACAACAAACTCGTGAAAATTCATACTAGCACAATCATATAATTTATTTTGGTATATGACACTAACACTCATATAAAAACAGAGTGGTCACATTTCTGCACTGTTGCTGTGTGCAATACCAACATTTCTGGGCTTTCTAATGTGAAACATTTTTTGTTGTATCTCAGCACATTTTTACAAGCCGAGAAAAGTACAAGATGCTATTGTTTATGGTCCTCAAGATAATTCTGTGAACTAATGTCCTTGGATATTGTACTTATTGATTTAATTTTGTTATATCTGGGATTCCTCTAGATTATTTGCTAACTTATCAGCACTTGTGCTTACATATCCAGTCATTTCCCTGATTTCAGCACTTTTGAACATTTATTTTTTGGCATATTGAAATTTTACCATAAATTCCCCATACTAGTTGCAATAATAAACTGAATGGGGCACAAACTTCATAAAGAAGACTCACTTTTCGGGCGTAAAAATCCAAAGTATGGTTTCCTCCAGAAGGGAAGTAAAGCTGTTGTACATTTATGGCATAATAAAGAACCTGAAGCCTGAAAGAAGAGGCCTCTGAGCAAAATTTGATGGTCATTTCACATCCTGATTTGAATGGGACACTGATGACCTGAGATGTTAAAGAGCATCCATAAATAAACCAAAAAAAAAAAAAATATATTGTTCAATTATTGCATATATTATAGGCATGGGATGCCAAGCAGAGGAGAAATTGGCTGGAAACTGACACAATAGTGTCATGGACAAAATGGAAGCCTG
This sequence comes from Metallyticus violacea, assembly GCA_030762175.1. Lineage (NCBI taxonomy): Eukaryota > Metazoa > Arthropoda > Insecta > Mantodea > Metallyticidae > Metallyticus > Metallyticus violacea. The sequence goes on from CM060839.1 coordinate 269,958, forward strand.
TTGTGTTTTGAAGTTTCTCACCTGCAGGGTAAAACTGTGAAGCAAGCAATCAAGGGATTTTTAAACTAACTAATAGTCATAAATGAATTTCAGGGAAATAATTATTTGCTTCATTAATCTTCAAAATGCCTAGTTTAGAGTGTTTTATGCCTTGAAATTTCATTACAACTTTTTAGGTTCCATAGGATTCATACCTTAGCATCTATTGGGCATGAAACACCAAAGTAAGCTGAAAATTTGTAATTAAGATGCAAGGAAAAACGTGGGTTAAAACCAGAAAATTTAGGCTATAATCATGAGTTTATATATCATCTCAACTGACCATGGTAGGATGATGGGTTAACTGCAACCGTTTCCAGATAAAAATAATATTTTAGCAAAGGAATAGTTTGGATTTAAGGAAATCATGTAAACCAATGATGCCGCTTTCAGGTTAACTAATAACTCTTTAAATCCCTTGAGAGTAAATTTAATTCATTAGGAATATTCTGTGATCTATCAAAATGTTTGACTGTGTAAATCATAACATACTCCTATTAAAATTATCCTATTATGATATTAAGGGCAAAGGTTGTCAATGGATTGCATCATATTTATTAAACAGGAAGCAAAAGTCATAATAAATTCTTCAGATAATGAACGCGTACTTGTAATGATCAGTAGTAAAGCATGGTATTCCTCTAAGCTCTGCTTTGGGTCCAGTATTAATTTTACTATGTACTATTAATTTTACTATTAATTTTATCAATGATCTCCCCTCAGTAATAAACAAACATACTTATCCAATTCTTATTGCAGATGATACTAGAATTCTCATTAAAGAACACAAAATCAGTTGCCTCTCAGATTTTTGCAATTATATGTGACATTCATATAAACTTTGTAAAAACTAATTACATTAATTTTCACACAAAAAATTTTAATGTTGCAGACCTAGAGATACAATATGAAGGCAATGAAATCTAGAATCTAGTAACAAAAATTTCCTAGTCATGATGATCATAATATGAATAGAAAAGACTATATTGATTACATCATACCCAAACTTAGCTTGGCATGTTTTGCAATCAGATCATTAATTCATTTTACAAATAAAAGCATCCTAAAAGCAGTATATTATGCTTACTTTCATTTTTAATGACTTATAGAATAATGTTCTGGAGAAATTCAGTAAATTCTAAAAAAATATTTCTTATACAAAAAAGAGTAATGACCCTAGGTTACAAATTAAAACTTTTTTTCTGCAGTATGATTATAAATAGGTAACTTTTTACCTATTTCAGTGCACAGAATTAAAAAATGCATCTGTTTTTCCATAACACATTTCCTTTTGGCAATACAACAATGTTCAATGAAAATATAATTATAAAATTTGCAAAAATATTACGCACTCATATACAACTTTTAAAGGAAATAAGAAGAATAATAGCTTGAAAGCCTAGCTGAGTTTGAGAATATATGTTAGTTATCTTGTGTACCCCTTTTTCTTTTTCCATAGGATTGCAGTGTACGTGATTTTCTTGAGTATTCTCTGGTAGTAGTTTTGAATTGTGGGACTTTTCACAGTGAAATATAGTATAATTTGTTATGTTCTCTGGTAGGCTTGTTGCATGCAAGACACCAGCTGTAATCGATCATTATATATACATCTCAACTTCACTGATAACGTCGTTCAACATCCTGATGAAACCTTTCACCTTGCTCTTAACTGACAGCTTTTAAATTCAATGGGAAGTAGTCAAGACATGACTTGAGAAAGTGAAGCTTCAAACTCATGTTACAGCCAAGCAGTCTGAAATATTCCAGCATATTTCTGACATCTTTGTATTGAGGGTCTTTCACATTGCCCAGAAATTTGTTAACAACCTCTCTGAATCCATTCTAAACATCTTTTTCAATTTCAATTTCTTTTTCAATTTCATTCATAGAGCTGGTAAAATGAATATCTTTCATCAATTTCCTTATCTGTGGTTCACAGGCCTCTCTGAGTTTAGCCTGTGAAAATGATGGAAACTTTGTGCATAACTACTGGAAGCAAGGGCAACTTTTGTCAAGTGCTTTCATGAATTGTTTCACTATGCCAGGTTTTATATATAATGGAGGGAGTAGAAGTTTTTGATGATGAACAAGAGGCACATTAGTAACATTTTTTTTATCCAGGTTCCAGTTGCTGCCTCTAAGGCCATTGGTCAGTTTCCCAATGTTTGTCCCTCGCCCTGCTATCCCTTTCGCAAAGAAATAAAGGAAATTTGGTGTTTCCTCCCTGTTGTCCTAGTAACAGACAATGTCCTTCAAGTCATCACATATTTGCCACTCATTGTCGCAATACTTAATTTTCTCAAAAACTTACTTCAGAGTTTCATAAGACTCTCTTAGATTCATAAAATGTGTAAGTGGTATTGAAGCTAACTTCATTGCCTTTATGAAGTAACACTGCCTTCAGACTTCATTTAGAAGAATCAATTAAAAGGTGCCAGTTACTTGGCTCATATGCTTCCCTGCCCAACTGTTGAATAAAATTACACACATCCACACACCAGAAACATTCATTTCCATCTGGACCTCAAAACGGTCAACGCCCTGGACTCCGATCACGACCCGGTCGTGGTGGACGCCAGCGTCACACTCTCAGCTCTGATCATACAGACTGGATAAATGAGACCAACTGGGATGCAGTGATCCATCGCCTGAACCAGTGCCTAGAACCGTCCCCCCGAGTCGACTCAATCGAGGAGCTCGAGGAGGCGGCTGCGAACTTCTCCAGCACCGTTCTCCTTGCGGTCCGTGCCCACACATACTTCATACCGTATGAAAACTCGAATCCTCACATCATCCCACAACCCATTAGGCAACTAATTAGAGTCAAAAATGTCGTACGGAAGCTATGGCAGAGATTCCACCACTCCAGGATGGGAGAAGTCCATGGGAGGTTCAAAACCCTGGTGAGACGCCTCCTAAGGGCACACAGATCTGAGGCCTGAGAAAACACGCTATGACACGCGAACCTCCAAGAGAGGAAACTATGGCGGATCGTCCGAGGCCTTCGGAGAGATAAGGCTGAACACAATCACCCCCTGCACAGCCGTTTTCTTGGACACTTGGTGTTCTTGGCCCAAGTAAAGGCAGAGGCTTTCGCAGACCATATGGAGCTTCAATTCTAACCACGGGAGGAGCCTCAGGACGACGACCACACTGATCTCGTGGAGCCGTCTCAGCCTTCCTAGAAGGGGGGCGAGGCCAACACGAGAATTTCCAAATCCCGATCGCCACACCCAAAGAGGTGGCCACCCTGAACCAACGCCCGAGATCCCACAAAGCCACTGGGCAGGACCGCGTAACAGCGGAAATGATCCAGCCCCTTCCTAAAAGGGCCGTGATCCACTTGACGCGGATTTACAATGCTTGCCTATATCTGCGCAATTTTCCATCATCATGGAAGGAGGCGAGGGTGGTTTGCATTGTGAAGCCCGGCAAAGACCCGGTTCATCCCTCCAGCTACCGCTCTATAAGCCTTCTACCCATAGTTTCAAAAGTATTTGAAAAGCTTCTCCTTACCCTGCTACTTCCTCACTTCGAGGAAAAGCAACTCCTACCTAACCATCTGTTCGGTTTTCGTCCTGGACTTTCCAAGACCCAGCAGCTACTGCCATTGGCCGAAAAGGTCTCGATTGGCTTCCAATCGAAAACCAAGGATGTGGCAGTGCTGCTGGACGTGGAAAAGGCCTTTTCGACCACATGGCACGACGGCCCCATCTACAAACTCCTAGAGCATGATATCCCTGCCCCCTACATTTTTCATGGTGGCCAGCTTCCTCAGAGAACGCAGCTTCCGGGTAAAAGTAGACGGCAGGCTTTCAACATTCCGGCCCATTGGCGCGGGAGTGACGGAAGGCAGCGTGCTGTCCCCGACACTCTTCACTGCTTACATGGCCGACTTTCCAACCAACGACAGAACCACCACCTGTTAATATGCAGACGATCTGCTTATTCTGGCACAAAATAATCACCAAAATTATGCACTGTGTCCAATTCGGAACCAACTCCGTGCGGTGGAGACCTGGAGCAAAAAATGCCGGATGGCCATTAGTCCGGAGAAAAAGCTCTGCGATTCTCCTGACTAAGGGCCGATATCCGAGGCGCCGGCAGGATCTCGTGTTGCATCGCCGGCGGATCCCATGGGTCCGCATTGCGAGGTACTTCGGGGTGACGCTGGACAGCTCGCTGATCTTTAAAGAGCATATAATCGTTAAGTTCGGCAAGGCCATGCTGCCCTCGGGAAGCAAGGCCCCCAGACGATGCAAATCGTACTGACTTCCTAAGGACGTCATGGGACCCCTCAGATGAAACAAAAAAGCTCACATTCAAATCCAGCTCTTGAATCTGAGGTTGAGCAACTCCTCATTAATACCTATTCCGAGTACCAGCAAAAGTCAATCCATGCTGAAAACATCGACTGACAACCACGTTAAGCAGCATTGAGCGTGGTCAGTACTTGGATGGGTGACCGCCGGGCGCTGCGCATGCCACGAGGTTAAGTAGTCTCGAGCGTGGTCAGTGCTTGGATGGGTGGCCGTCTGAGTGCTGAACTTGCCGCTGGCACAAAATTTGTCACATCCTTCTTCCTGTTTTATAATGAAATCCTACGTCCATTGAGCAGGTAAAGCCGCGCGCGGCTAGTTACTGCTGACACAGAACACCCACTCGGGAAAATATTTTCCCAGGTGACCCGAACTGGCGCCTGGTTTAGTTTGAGAACCTCTCCCTTTCTGTTGAAATTATTTGGGTGCTTGTAGATTTCTATTGCTTCGCGTTGTAATCTAGCGTGGTAGTATGGTATTCAAGAGAATTTTTTTTTTTGAATGATTTATTTATGGACGCTCTTTAACAGCTCAGGTCATCAGCGTCCCATTCAACTCAGGGCGTGAAACGGCCGACAAATTTTGCTCAGAGGCCTCTCTTTCAGGTTTGAGGTTCTTTTTCGTGCCGTAAATGTACGACACGGGACCCACGGCTTTACTTCCCTTCCGAAGGAAGCCATACTTAGGATTTTTACGCCCCGAAAAAATCCATCGGTCCTGGCCGGGTTCGAACCCGCGATTTGGGTTTAGGAGGCAAGTATGGTAACCACTACACCACCAGGACCGACAATATATTCAAGAGAGAACAGATGTTTCATTATACTGGATAATGTGTTCTCCGTCTGCCCACATTGAATGTATGCGACCGCGGACTTATCCGGATGGCCCAGACGGCTTCATCTCTTGTGTGCTGAGATCCGTGTGTTGACGCTTCGTTGAGTGGTGCCTATGTATACTGCACCGCAGGAACAAGGAATCCGGTAGACGCCGGCCGAAACGAGCGAGTCCCTGGAGTCTTTGGCCAAGTGGAGCAAAATATTGATTTGTCTGGTAGGCTTGAAAATGATTTTGACGTTGTGGCGTTTGAGTAGCTTCCAATTCTCTCAGTGACCTTGTTGAAGTACGGTAGGAAACCAGTGCCATTGCTCCGGGGCGAATCATGTTTGGCCGGGTGGTGTGTGGGTGTAATTTCAGGTGCACTGGCATCGCCTTGGAACTGAGTATAGTGAACAGTTGAGGAATTACTCCCTGTGCCCTATGAGCAGTACCGGCTATGTGTTCCCTGAAGGTTAGACCTTTATCTAGTTGCACACCCAGGTAGGCTATGGAATTGTTCCACCTTATCCTTTGCTGTCTGTATGTCGGTGTGGGGGAGTTTGCGGGTACGCGGCGTTAAGTGAAAATTATGGCGTTGCTCTTTGCCGGGTTGATTGACATTCGCCAACGCCTAAACCACATTTCGATTAGGTGTGGTAGCCTTTATATGGGAATCATGGTTTCTATTTGTTTTGTATAGCAGAGCGTCATCTGCGTATTGAGCAATGCTGACGTCTGCTGCGTGGAGAAAGTCTGACATGTATATGTTAAACAGAATTGGGGATAGAACAGAACCTTCGGGGACTCCGCCGCGTATCGGTCTTAGTGTTGAATGTTTCCCCCCACCGCTATTTTGAAAGTGCGATGCTTGACGTATTAGTGTATTATGTGTATGTAGTTTTTGGGAAGCTCCAGGTGAATGAATTTATGCGGGAGCCCGGCGTGCCAGGTAGGAGAGAAGGCCTTTTCTACATCCAAACATACCGCTGGGGTGAATAACCTCTCCTGGAAGTACAGGGCTGAGGCCTCCACAACCCTCAGTAGCTGTTGGATAGCAGGGTGCCCAGGATGGAAACCGAATTGGTGAGGAGGGATGGCTTGAACGTTTTCCAGCAAGGGAAGCATACGGGCAAGAAGTAATTTCTCAAACACTTTTGAGAGTGTAAAAAAGAGACTGATTAATCTGTAGCTGGAGGGGTGGGTTGGGTCTTTGCCTGGTTTCAACATGCATATCACCCGTGCCTCCCTCCACTCTCGTGGAAAGTGGCTCAGGCTGATGCACATATTGAAGACTTTTGTGACAAAAAGCACAGCCTTGAAAGGAAGGTTGCGGAGCATGAGGGGGGTTACCCGTCAGGTCCGGCAGCATTTTTGGGTTTGAGACGCTGGATTGCGCCCTGGAGTGGGGGTGAAAGATGGGAATCCTTAAATCATCTTCATCCGGCGGCCGTCAAAGGTATCGACGGACGTCTTGACGAGCCTGACTTGAAAAGGTATCGTCCTGGGGAGTCGTCTCTAGGCCTGAATAGACGTTCCACATAATCAGTGTGAGGATCCCCTTTGGCGTGAGGATCATACACGAGGTCTTGGGTGCCATGAATTGGTCGGGAGGCTTTGTCTCTTTGGCCACGGAGGTTCTTAGCTATCCTCCACACATCGCCATCGATCAAGTTCTGTCTTGCCACAGTGTCCTCCCACGCGAGCTTTTTGTGCTCGTGGAGGCCGACACTAACTTGGCGTCGCAAGGTACGTAATAGAGCTCGATAATGTGGCGTGCGGTGACGCTGGTAGAGTCTGCGGGCAGCCCAGGAACGACGGATGAGGAGCTCAAGGTCTAGAGGAATGACATCTGGGTGAAAAGGAGGGGAGGTATGGATTTTGAGACTAAGGGTGACTTTGGTGACTGTCAGGGAGAAGGATGAGACTGCAGTCTCTAGGGAGTGGATGTCTGTAATTTTGGGGTTGGGAGGGATGATAGTGCCGAGGCATTCCTTTACGCTTTTCCAGTCGATCTCGCGGTTTAGACCTGCGACCTCTTGGCTGGCAATCCTAGTGTTGATTTCAGCTAACATGGGGTTATGATTGGAATGTGTTGCGTTGATTGATGTGAGGGTGAGAGGGTGTGGGAAATGCTTGAGAATCGCAAAGTTAATGGCAGATGACTGTCTTCCACTAAGCGGATGGTGAGTGGGTTGCCAGGGATCCTGTACTCTGAGCTGAGGGTCCTGATTTATTAAGCGAACGATTGCTTTGGCTCTAGTATTCGCGCGGCGAGTGCAATGCCAACGAGAATGTTTGCCATTGAAATCTCCTGCGAGGATAACACTGGGATGAAGGGCGACGAGGGACTGGTAATCAGCCACCACAAAGGCTCTGGTTGGGGAGTGGTATGCAGATACTAACAGTATCTCCGTGCCACAAGCTCCCAAAGACAGCTGTGGCCTCTATCGCTTGAAGTTGCGGGATCTGGTTTGGACGGTGGACTACGTTTCTCCGGAGGAAGATCGCCGTGCCGCCGCCAGGGGCACCTCGGTCAGTCCGGAGGCAGGTGTAGCCGGGATGGCGGAAGATGTAGTGTTGATGGAAATGCGTCTCGCTGACCAATTTGGCGTCTAGGGCAAACCGGGGTGCAAAATGATGAAGCTCGTCCCTCTTTTCGGCAAGATCGTTAGCGTTCCAAAATGCGAACCGGAAAGAGGTACGTGACCTAGTTCCGTTCGCCATTCTGGGTCACCTGGTTGTTATCGATAAGAAGTGCGATAGCCTCGAAGACTATCATCATCTTGCTGGAGGAGTCTGGTGCTTGGCGGAAACGGACGAGAAGCTCCTGTAACTTCCTACCATATGTGTGCCACAATTGTGACAGCCACTACTGGAGCAAGTCCAAGGTGCTTCCGCACTGTTGGGTTTGGGGAGTGGTGGGGGAGGGCCTTGGAGGCAATCGCGCCTCCTGGGTTACCTCCTGCTGGGGAGTGGCGCTCTGCCCCTCAGCAACTGGAGTCCCCCTTGGAGGGCGGGGCTGCCTTTGTGGCTTGGGAGCTGGTTTGGATGGAGCTGTAGTTGTACCTGTGGTCTGTTTTGCTTGTGCAGTCTGTTTTTTAGTTCGCGATATCCGTCGAGCATCAGTGGGCTGTCATCGTGCTATTGCAACGTAGGAGGCGCTTCTGGTGTTGGTAGTGGTGGCCTTGATGGATGGAGCAGTGGTTGCAGTGCCTGGTGGTCTTGTTGGTGCAGGCGCCGCCGTGGCGGTGGTTGGTGCTGTGTTGCTGCCTGGTTAATCCCTACGGCTGCTGTTGTTGCTAATTATCCTCAGCCTTGTAGGGCATCTTACATAGCATGCCACGTGATCCCCCTTGCAATTAGCACAAGTTGGGGTCTCCGTGGGAGCGGGCTGACAGGCCTCACGGGGATGGGGGCCACCGCATCTGAGGCATCGAGGATCCCGGGAACAGAACTCACTCGAGTGATTAAAGTCCAAACAGCGGTGGCATTGTGCGGGGCCGCCAGGGCGTCGGAGAGTTTCGACTTCTATACTGAGGTAGCATAATGACGATAGTTTATCTATCGCCACCTCAGGGTCGTCAGCCCGCTCAACTATCACCAAGAAGAGGGGAATGGGCACTCTTGCTGAAGGATTTTCACCTTAAGCAGGCTTTGTAAGTTGCTTAATCAGTTTGGGCCGTATGTCCTGGCGTTTGAGGTCGTCAGCGATATTTCCCACCAGAGTGTCCGCTGGCAGCCCTCGGATGATGCGACGAATATCGCGAGGTTTGTCAACGGCAACGGAGAAGTGTTGAATTCCCCACCTCCTGTGGTTATTTAACAGGCGCTGGTGATCCTCACCACACCTTGCCTGAAACCTGTAAATGTTTCCCTTCCTAATTATCTTCCATTCGGCGATCAGGAACGGCATTACTTCCTTTAAGGAACCCGTAACATCCTGAAAGGAATCCACGATAATCGGTGGAATGTGGCGTCTCAAAATGCTAGAAGTTGCTGGTGTAGTCACCCATCCAACTCCGGGCCAAGCTCAATGCTGCTTAACCTGGGCTGGAGCAATAGGATTCGCTTGAATGAGCTTTTGGTCTTCCGTTCTCAAGATGAGTGAAAACGCCGTTTTCAGGGGGGGGGGTTTAGTCATCCCCTAGGTTCTGGAGCCCTTCTTCCTTTTGCCAAGCTTGCCCGGGTAGAGCAGCGTTGAGGAGGAAAGCAAAGTTACAGCTCTTCAAGGGTGCGATGAAGCATCTCGTTACTGTTGCCGATGCTTTCTTCTAGGTTGGAGAGCTGCAGTTGGGTTTCTTCCTGGCAGGAGTGCAGATGTGTGAATCTGATGTTAATCTCGAGCCCTTGGTCCGTGATGTGTTACTCCAGGGTACCCTGTCCGCGCTGAAGGTCCTGCGCTACCTCAGCCAGTCGTGCAGCGGTGGTTGCGAGACTCCAAACAACGGCGTTCAGCGCCTCGATTGAGGCGGAGACTGCCAACGCCAGAGGTCTCGTTTCCGCAGATGCTGACTTCCGGCTTCGGCGTTTGGTTCCCCGGCGTGGTCAGCTTTGCGAGTTCTGTGTAGGTTGTGGAGATGGCTCTGGAAATGCTGCCAGTTTGTGATCCGGGTGCCTAGGGCATCGAACCTGACCAGTGTCAGAAGAGACGGCGTTGTGTCAGGTTGTGCCGTTGGCACTTGGAGGTCAGTTCCGCGGCACACAGTAGTGGCACCTTGGTTCTGACGATCAGTTGTCTGCGTCGTGGCCATATGCGCAGCATTGTCGACATGGTGCAGTGCGAGAGCTTCTACTAGCCTCTATTTTTACCGTCTTGCCCGCAAGGCGCAGTTGGAGTTATCTAGAAGTACTATTCGCACCAATGAGGTAGGGCCCCTTTGGGAACGTATTCTGATGGCTCTTACCGCGGAGGGCCAGCGGCCCTGGGCGGCTTTGAGTACATACGTCGGCGGGCGTCCCCTCGGGACCCCCAGGGCGATGACGCTGCTGAGTCGGGTTGGAGGACTATTGAGGTTAGGAAGGAATGGGATTGGAGCGGGGATAGGGGAAGGAGGGATGGCTGGTGTTTCAGGTGAGCAGGTTATGGGAGGAGTTGCGGCTATGGCGCGGACTATGGCCTGTCTAAAGTAGTTGACAAGATCGGTGCTTTCGTTGCTCTCCTAGGGAGCCGGGCTGGTAGTAGAGGCCGGCGCTGGGCTGGCAGGACGGGGCTTCTTTGCGTGAGGTGTGCAGGAGAGCCCCGTGCCTATATCATCGCTGCCCACGCTACCTTGCGGCGAATTGCCGCAACTGTGCTTTTTCTTCTTTCCCATCTTCGTCCTTCTGGATGGAGTCTAGAGCAGAAGTGCCCCGCGCCCAAGACCTGGCAGACGCAGACGAAATGTGGCAGGCTGGGTTAGTGCACAGCCTGTGTGTGGATGCTGCGTATCTATCCTGTGTTGGGCTTAACCGCAGAGAAGGGATGGGGGTTGTAGGGTGATTGTGTTGTTTTGGTTGTGGGGCGGATGGATTGTGCAGAAAAGCTTATCCTAGTTGAAGCGGGTGGATATGACATCCTTGGAGGTTGCATGATATGCGCATGTTGTTCACTGCTTTGTGGACAACATGAGCATATCGCCAACTGTTTTTGCTGTTGTTTATTTTCTGTTGTTATTGATGGGGCTTTGGAATGTTTTTCCTGTTGCTAGATTATGCCCCTTTGTTATCCAAGGTGGCCTCATGATAGGCGTGGCACCTTGAATTTGGGCTTAGGCCTGTTGCTACAGGAATAGCTGCCGAGTGACCGAACGAGAGCGCTCTCATGTGATGGTAATTTGGCGTAAAGTTTTGTGGCCTGGCGTCTAATTTCGCCCTCGATATATGGGAGGGAAGAACTGCCATGGAGTAGCCTGACTGGAAAGCATCGATATACAAAATAAATGGTTCTGAGACCTTTATTCTGTAACCTTTGCAGAAGTGCGAGCCAACTGTCAGCTGCCATACCCCAGATTTCACAGGCGTATAGCATGACAGGGATGACCAGGGCTTTGAAAAGGTGTAATTTTAGGTGAACTGGCATGGCCTTGGAACTGAGCATAGGGAACAGTTGAGCAATTGCTCCCTGTGCCCTGTGAGCAGTCCCGGCTATGTGTTACCTGAAGGTTAGACCTTTATCTAGTTGCACACCAGGTAGCTATGGAATTTTTCCACCCTATCCTTTGCTGTCTGTATGTTTGCCTGGACAAATTGCCGACCTGGGCTGCCCTCTGGAAAATAGTGATAAATGCCGACAAAAGTCAACTAATACACTTCACCAAAACCAGGAAAAACGACATAGACATCACTCTACAAGGACGTAGACTGCAGTGCCAACCTACTGTTAAATGTCTGGGCGTTACCTTGGATAAAACACTCACTTGGAACGCCCACATTCAGCAAACGATCCAAAAGGCCAAACAACGCACATATGTCAGCACCGCACTACTGCACAGCAAGCACATCCGCATTAAGACAAAACTCATCCTCTTCCAATCCTTTATCCAACAATTTCTCCTGTACGCCTGCCTAGCTTAGTCAAACACCAGCAAAACCAACCTCCTCTCCCTCCAATCCCGTCAAAACATTTGCCTCAGGAAAATACAAAGGGTGCCGATCCTAACACCCAACACAATTGTTCACAAAGAACTACAATTTCCCGCCTTCCTACAGACACTGCAAAACCGCTGCACAAACGCATGGGCCTCCATAAGAATGCACTCCAACCCAGAAGTACAAAAAATCGGCCAGGCGGAGCCTCTCCACCGCAAGCATAAACGCATACGCATTTTCTAAAACATCTCCGAGCAAACTCAAACCATTTTTTCTGAAATCACCATGAACTGTATATATATACTTGTAAATATTAAATGTTAAGTATAGGTTGGGATTTTAATTATAAGTCATTTAGGTTAACTATGTATTAACTTCACCTTATATGTATGTACCACAAAAGAAGTCTCAGTCTTCACACCATCACAGGAAGATGTTCCCCTGGGCAAGCTCATTGCCCCCGTATGGGCTTCCAGACAAAAACTTTTCACTCAAAACTGTCTACGTAAATGCTTAACCTATGTATATCATGTGCTTGTAAGGCTTCCCCATGTACCAGCCCAGGGAATTATAGTTCAATAAAAAAATCAATTCAATTCAATAGAACAGATAGGCCAAATAGGCCAGGGGGGAACAGCTATTGCCATACGAAAAGATGTTGCTTTTGCTCCGGTGTGCCCCCCTCCCCCCAGCTGGCCTGTCTCAAGGGCACTGCAATTGAAATAGGCATTAACAACCAATCTTTCCTACTGGTTGCCACATACCGGCCTCCAGGTGGCCGGGGCCTTATAGAGTATATGAACAAAATTCTCGACCTGCAAGAAAACGTCTTAATAGCTGGCGATTTCAACGCCAGCCACACCTTTTGGAACTCGCGTAAAATCAACCAGGCAGGCACCTTATTGTGCGATTTTCTTATAAACACAGACGACGTCAAGGTGCACGCCCTCCTCAACCCCACCTTCTACCAAAACGCAGGCACGTCTGACCCGGATGTTCTGGATATTGTGCTTACAAAAAATTCATCAACTTCATCACCAGCTCCAGGTAATTCACAGCCTGTACTCAGACCATCTTCCAGTCATCTTTGACATCATCGGCCATCTGGATAGAATCACGGCCTCCAGCTTACCCGTCGTTGCGAGGACGGACTGGGACAAATTCAAAACTCAATTACACAGTCTCGCTGACCCCCGGGCACGTTTCGAAAACGCTACAGAAATTGACCGAGGCATCGCAAATTTTACTGCCTCACTGAGAACTTACCCACATAAATAGCACAACTAAAGACAAAGTCCAGACCAAATGGGACAGGTTCCCCGACGTAGAGTGTCTCATTGCAAGGCGCCATAGGTGTATGCGACGATGGCGTGACACCGGAGCCCCCCTCTTCAAGGCAAGTGCGAACTGGTTACGCAAGGTAATCAAGTCGCAGTTATCTGCCAACAACTTTCACAGATGGGAAAAGTTGCAAAAATGCACCCACACTGATGGCTCAATGTGGCAACTACTGCACACATTTAAAAAAAATAGGCAGCGGGCAAGCTTTCAATGAGGCACTCCAGGGACGAGGAGGACTTGTCTTCTCGGCGGCGGAGAAGGCCGAAACTTTTGCAGACGCCTTAGAACAGCGCTTCCAACCTAATCCCAGTCCCGATCACACACATGAAAACCTAGTTCACGCTTGGCTCCAAGAGCAAAGGCCAACGGAGCAACAGCAACACACCAAACTATTCACTACTCAGGAAGTCTTTAATCAGATTAAATTGCTTAAGAACGGCAAAGCCCCAGGCCCAGATAGTGTGACTAATGAGGACCTGAAGCACCTACCACGCAAGGCGCTTGTTCAGCTTACAAAAATTTTCAATGCCTGCTTGCAACTCAATTACTTTCCTACTGCGTGGAAGCAAGCTCGTATTGTGATGCTATTAAAAGCACATAAAAGTCCTCGGCATGTTCAAAATTTCCTACCCATTAGTCTGCTATCTTCTGTTGGAAAATTGCTTGAAAAACTTATTCTAATTCGTTTACAAAAATCAGTTCCGGACCATGAGGCAATGTCAAAATTTCAGTTTGGATTTAGGAAGCACCACTCAACTGAGTTGCAACTATTAAAATTTACTGATGATGTCACCGAGCAATTTAACAACGAGGCCTCCACCTTGGCATTGTTTCTGGATGTCGAGGCGGCCTTTGACAGATGCTGGCACGCAGGCATTCTCTATAAGATCCACGACCAACTACCCGACCTTCGGCCGTTCCTGCCCCTACTGCAGAGCTACCTGTCAGAGCGCCGTTTCTATGTACAGATTTCCCGCCACAAATCAACAGCAAGGGAGATCAACGCAGGAGTACCACAAGGCGCCATCATGGCACCCTACTTATTTTCCATCTACACGAGAGACTTCCCTATAGATACCAGATGCAAGGTAGGTATGCACGCCGACGACACGGTACTATACACCCATCACAAGAAATTTATTTACGCTATTCAAAGCGCTTCAACGATATAGTAATCAATTTTTGGCCTGGTTAGAGCAATGGAAAATCAAAATTAATCCTGAAAAATGCGTTCCGGTCTACTTTTCTCAAAAATCCAAAATTCCCGACTTGGAAATTGAAGTTGATGGGCAAATACTACCGTTTCGACGGCGTACGAAGCATCTGGAAGTCACACTCGACTCTAAAATGACGTGGCGGGAACACATCCAAAACAGTGCCAACAGTGGCCGGCAGCGCCTGAAAATGTGTGCCCCCATCTTTAAAAGTAAACAGGTCACGCTGCGAACAAAAATAATTTTGTACAAGGCATTTGTCCTCGCCTACCTGACTTATGCCAGCACGGTCTGGGCAAATGCAGCAAATACGACGCTAAATAAATTGCAAACACTACAAAACATCAGTCTGCGAAAGCTTCTGTGCGTTCCATTGTTGACAACAAACGCTACCATACATCGGGAGACGAGGATCGAGCCACTGACGAACTTTATTGCCAATAAAGCTCGAAAAGTATGGGCAAAGATCCAAGTCCACCCGAATGTGGTAGTAAGAAATATCGGTAGTGGTCAACCAACTCACCGCAAACACAAGCGGATAAAGATTTTCCCTTTGCAAGCGACGTAGGTGGCCAACCTGTACATAGTGTATATAAACTAGATTTAAGTTAGGTATAAGTTTCCATTGTATATAGTTGTTGTAAAAAAATTATAATAAAAATAAGAATAATAGTATTAATGAAATATTAACACGACGTTACAACAAAAATAGAACACTCACATACATGACAATGGTAAATAATTTCTCAAGAATGGGCCCTGCCCAAAACTTGTATGTACTTACCAACTAAATCCTAAATGTATATATGCCAGAAAAACCAAAAAATTGTACACTAATGTAAAAGAATTGTACCTTAAGGCCGTCCAGTGTAGGCCAGGTACCCTAACATGAAATAAAGAAAACTGAAACTGGCGATTCTGCCGTCCTTGAACCTTCTCCCAAAAGACTCAGACCGCGCCACTGAAGATGTCCTCCGCAGGTGGGGACGAAACGTTTGGACGCCTTAGCGCCAACAGATCACGGCTTCCAAGCCCGGAAGAAACTTCTAGTTATAACATAATTATATTTAACCTCATACAAAATAATAATTTCAGTAACCTTGGTAAAAAAAAAAAGTACTCACTGAATTTACAGGGAAAGCTTGCTTTGATGTAACGATAATCTGGAAGACTCTTTTTTAAGTGGGATATCTGTTGCAGAATGATATCCACTCCTTATGCAAACCTCTTGGCAAGAAAATATTTTAGACATTGCCTATTAATGATATCAAATGCTAGTGCTTTATATATATATTTGATTTTGGAGCTTAGTAAGTGTGGTTTCGGTATTAGTTGCATCTATTGCATCAATTCCTTTATCAATAAATTCCCATCTTTCACTTTCTTCAACTGGTGAAATTTTTGCAAGTTTTCACAACAATAGAAGTGTGAGTGTTTAAAGGCATTAATTCCAAAGTGCTACATAAAGATCCCATTTTTTCATCACCAAAATAACATTAATTCGTTTTCTTCTTGTGGCCACACATTTTATTTAAAATTTCACACTCTTTATAAATGAACTAACAATGGAAAATCTTGTGGCCATGTGGTCTTTAATCCTTGGAGAAATAGTTGCTTGAAATTTTTTTTTTTAGTGTTCAAAGGTTCAGATATACGGCGACCCTTGAAGGTTTTTGTAGCTGAATATTCGATGTGGGGAGTTCAAGGATGAACATTTTTATTTTTCATTGAAGTCAATGCATTAAAGCAAAGTTTCTACACTGAAGATACAGGGAAAACAGCTTTATTGTTTCCAGAACATCCCTAATTAGAATCAGTTCCATAGTGAAATTCCATGAAGTCTTTTCTGGAGCAATCTATGAAATATTTGCTCTGCTTCATGAAGGCAATGAACGATTGTTTTCTCGGCTTTAAAATACTGGATAAATGATGAATAACTTGACATCATACCTGTCATGGTACTGAATGAGAATGCTGCCCAACAATGACAAATATCCTTCATATTTTTTTAAGTCAAGTGCAATTGTCATTTACAATTTCAGTCAATTTTCATTGATTTTTATGGGTTTGCAGAAGGACTTAAAGTGGAGCAGAACAGATTGGTATCTATTACCTCATGTCATACAAGTTCCATCTATAATGCAAGCAATGAATAATACAATATTAGGATTATATTTATCACAAATGTATATACCTGCTCCTATGTAAATATGCTGCTCCATTCAAAGCAAATTCTATTAACAGCTTAGATAGAAGTTCATCAGAAATAATGTTAATAAAACAAGATGTTATACTGTTAGCAACAGTTTTTCCTGTTGAATTTAACTCCATTATATCATAGAATAGTTGCACGGTGAATTATCATAGACCAATATGATTAGTTTGCTTGATTAGTGCTTTTGTTCCAAAATGTTGAAAACACAACAGGAATCAATATGAACTTCGATAGGAGAGATAACATGTTTGCTAATAAAAAGTATTATGTTCGCACAAGTGTGATCTGAATGAAGCATTCTTACAATATCCATCTGTTCAATGCTTGCAATTCACATAAACTTTTGAAAAGTAAGAATGGTTTGTTTTCTTTACATATGAGATATGGTTTGTAAAAACATGTGTAATTACTTGCAATTTCTCTAGATATTTTTCTTCCATTTCCCAAAACCTTCAGAGAGCCTCTTGTTTCTTTTCATTCAGAACAGATTCACACTTCAAGAGGAACTTACTTCTCCTATGACCATTAATTTTATCATTTAACTTTATATTTTGCTTGCATTCAACCCTTTGATAAAAGTCTCAATATGCATTTTCCTGTCTTTAAAAGAACAACAAACACTATTTTCATACCAGACCTCATATGTTTAACTACCTCCACATTATTTTAAAGAAATGCTGATTTGTGTTAATTTAAATATGCTTAACATTTTCATCCGCAAGGATGTCGTTTTAACAGTATGATAAATATTTTGATAAAATTGTTATCGTATTTTGTATCTTATTTCCTTATTTCATGTACTGGGCAATGGAAAAGGACCAATCAGGTGAAGATGGAGATAAATAAAAGAAATTAAACTGAATTTAAATATTGTATTAAAGAAGCTGTTGGAGTGGTAATATATTCTAAACTTAGGTATTCATTTTTTACACTAAACCCCACTTACATAAAAATAAGACACGTTTCTGGAGAATCTTATTTTTATGGAAGTAAGTGGAGTTTAGTGTAAAAAATAAATACCTAAGTTTAGGATAAACTGAATTTGTTTGTATTGTACTTATATTCATATTTTTCATATGAAAATGTACACTATTCTTGTTTTGATGATGCCATGAATTCAATGTAATTCCTGAGGCTAATAAACTTTAGTCTGTTCTTTCTATTCACTTAACCATGTAGAATATTATATTATTTAAAGACTTACTTAACAAGTTGTAGGATATCTGTCTGCACATTGGACAACAGCCATCAAGATACTCTGAACCAGGTTCACAGTTTTCAAGTGTAGGACATACTTGCACTTCTGTTATAACCTGAAATTAAACATGCTGTTGGTATGATTAAACTATAAAGTAATGCTGTTCAGTTCTGTAAACTCTAGATAAAATAAAAATAAACTGAAAGACAACCATTTAGAGATTACCATAAATATACTTAGCATTCCTTGGGATAATTTCTTCATGTTACTGTTATCAATTATAGATGTGATCAGTACTAGCTAAGATTTATGAGTTGAAAATAAATTAATTGAATTATTGAGTCATTTAAATGAATGAAAATAAACAGAAAATTAATACAAGGGGTTACTGTATAAATTTTGAGAATGGACAAAAAGGAGTTGTGACAAGCAAGTGCAGATATTCCTATCTTTAGATTGAAGTTTAGATATCAACATGTGCAAGTGTGAGCTTGCTCCAAAAATGTGTGTTGTCAGCACTACAGTGCATATATATGCAGCTGTTGTCATACCAAATGCTAAGATGGATCTCAAGCAAGAACATTTCCATGCTATGATTTTCTACAACTTTAAACGGTTTAGGGGGGAGAGAATGTTTGCATCATACATTTAAGGATCCTTGCCCTTCTTAATCCACCATTTATCTGTTGTTTGCAGATTTTAGAAGAGGAGGGCATTCCATCGAAGATAAGGACTGCACAGGAAAGCCAGCTTACAGCAGCAGCAGGTGAAAATGTGAATAAAAGCAGAGTGCATGTTGTGAGGAGATCATTGTTCCACATATTACCATATTCAAAAAGCCCTAAATATTTTATTGGCCACAATGAAAACAATCTTCAAAGAAAAACTGTATGTCAAGGAGTTCTGCACTTGCTGAGTCCCTCACTACCTGAAAAATGAGCAGAAAAAGCTTATACTCATTAAAATGATAGAAAACTTTTATGAAGGAGGATATAAAAACATTTTAACACTGTAACAACTGATGAAAGCTGGATATATCATTATGATCCACAAACCAAGTGACAGTCATCAATCTGGATCTTCCTAGTACAGGATCCTGCCTCAAGTCTTCAATGGACTGAGAATTAAGCATCCTAAGACTGATCTGTGCAGAATCTTGTTGCACCACAATAATGCCTCTGCCCACATGGCACAAAAAACATTCCAATTTCTGCAGGAGTCAGGAGATAAATGTTTGTCCCATTCCTCCCTACAACCCAGATCTGGCACCATGTGACTTTTTTCTATTCCCCAACATAAAAGAAATATTTGTGGCCAACAGTTTAAATCTGAAGCTACGATAGCAGTGTATTTGCACCCTATTCAAAGAAGCATGACATTCAGCATTTACAAAATGGTTTGAACAGATAAAATGTTACATAGAGTGAGTGCTATGGAGAATACTTTGAAAAAAATGCAATGATCAGGTCTAAATTTTAAAACTGTATTGCATCTATTCTCAAAACTTTTAGAGTGACTCTTGTAAATACCTTAGTTATCCTACACTTATGTAATCAATTTGCTTACACTAAAACTCCACTTACTTTTATAAACTGAGACAAGATTCGGAAGAAGGTCTCTTCCATCTTCAGTTTTTGGCCATACTGTTGTTTCTCGAACTGGTGGCTGGATATCCGGATGTTCTTGTGGTGTCATCTGGTGATTGAAGGATGAACTCGCTGAGTTCGTCAAATGGAGGAAATTCAAAATTCATTAAGTTTTCTTTGTTCTTTAATATGAAAATTCTTTCCCAAGTGGATAACTCTACTGGGTTGTGAAGATTTTTTAGCAATTTAATCTCTGGTTTTATTTCCTGGTCCAAAAGTGAGCTGCAACTGCTGATTTATCAACCTGTTTGTACCGAATATTTCTGAAGTGTTCTTTCTTTCAAATTTCCAAATTTCTCTTTGTTTTTCCTGTGTACCTTTGTTCACAATCAGCACACTGTATTTCGTAAATTCCTGATTTCTGTTCTGTTGGTATGGATTCTTTTAATGTGCATCCTACTAAGTTCCTAATATTATATTTGTTCTTCTGGGCTAAGATTATCCCATGTTCTTTGAAAATCTTCTTGAATTTGTTGTGGTAAATCGAATGGTATGTAAAACTTTTAAATTTGTATTCCTCTTTGATGTTCTTCAATGTGGAAACTTCCCTTTATCATTTTTTGTCTTTTGTATTTATTGATAATTTTTGTTACTGTGTCCTTGTTGAAATCATTGGTTGTAGCTGTCTTTATTATCTCTTGATATGCTCTCTTGTATTCTGTTTCTGTGAGTGGGATATTCGTCAGTCTATGTGCCAAACTATGAAAAACTGCATATTTATGTGGAATGGGGCTACAACTATCATTTTTTATGTAGTTTTCTATGTATGTTTCTTTTCTGTGGATCCCAAATTTCAAACAATCTCCATCCCTTATGATTTTTAAATCTAGAAATGGGAGCCAACCATTTCTTTCTTCCTCTATGGTAAATTCTATTGAATTGTACTGTAGATTGAGAAGTTTCAAAGCATTTCTTGAGTGTTTCTTTGGTATTATTGCAAAAATATCATCTACATACGTATGCCATGTCTTGAAAATTAAAGGGAAGGCATTTGTGATGTGTATTTCAAGGGTACTCATGAATAAGTTTGCTAGGAATGGTGACAAAGGATTTCCCATAGACAAGCCTGAAACTTGCTGGTAATATCTTTTGTTGAAGCTAAAGTAATTTTGTTGAATGCATACCATCATAAGTTTTAATAGGTCTTCTATTTCTTGTGTTTGTAAATTTATGGATGTTAACCATTTTTTGACCATGATTACAAGTTTCTCTATTGGTATACTCGGAAATAAAGCCTTTACGTCTAAGGATACCAATATGTCTTCAGATGTAATTTTACTATGTTTGAGTTTTCCAACTAGTTCTATTGAATTTTTAATACTCAAACTTTGAAATTTTTTGAAGGAATTGAAAATATTGATCAATTTTTTTGCTACTTTGTAAGTGGGTGAATTGATGTTGTTTATTATGGGTCTCATGCTATTATCATTTTTATGTATTTTCGGTAATGCATAAAGTCTAGGAAGTACCGGATTGCTCTGTTTGATTTTTTGTTTCTCTAGCAAACTTATCAAAGAACATGGGATAATCTTAGCCTCGAAGAACAAATATAATATTAGGAACTTAGTAGGATGCACATTAAAAGAATCCATACCAACAGAACAGAAATCAGGAATTTACGAAATACAGTGTGCTGATTGTGAACAAAGGTACACAGGAAAAACAAAGAGAAATTTGGAAATTTGAAAGAAAGAACACTTCAGAAATATTCGGTACAAACAGGTTGATAAATCAGCAGTTGCAGCTCACTTTTGGACCAGGAATCACGAAATAAAACCAGAGATTAAATTGCTAAAAAATCTTCACAACCCAATAGAGTTATCCACTTGGGAAAGAATTTTCATATTAAAGAACAAAGAAAACTTAATGAATTTTGAATTTCCTCCATTTGACGAACTCAGCAAGTTCATCCTTCAATCACCAGATGACACCACAAGAACATCCGGATATCCAGCCACCAGTTCGAGAAACAACAGTATGGCCAAAAACTGAAGATGGAAGAGACCTTCTTCAGAAACTTGTCTCAGTTTATAAAAGTAAGTGGAGTTTTAGTGTAAGCAAATTGATTAGATAAGTGTAGGATTTATCCACTCCATTGTCAAAAGCTTTGTAAGTACAATATAATTTACCTTAGTTATGTTTACAATAACTATATTATGTCCTTTTCCTTTCTAGGCAAAAGTTACATTTACAGCTACTTATAATCCTGGCCACAAAAAATGGTAGCTTAGATAAAATTAATTTCCTTTCAGAATTAGTACAAATTTTTAGGCTTAACTATTTTTTTAACAATTAATTTATATATATATAATCCTCTAGAATTAGTGTGGAACTTCCAGAAGGCACTAAGCTCCATCTTACAAGAACTCTAACTATTGAAAGCTTAGATAGTATGAAAAAAATATGGGCTATTATGAAGAGTGTTTACAATAAAAATAGAATAGGAAACAAGATCACTCCAAATGTTGGAGAAAGTATTTTGCCAACTTAATGGTGTAAGGATTGTAAAAAGTGGAGTGTTGATTGTTTAATAAAATACTGGAAAGAGTTGAATGTTAAGATAAGGGAATTACAAGTAATGAGACTGAATACTAAATTAAATCTTTGTAAAAAGAATAAGCCAGCAGGAATAGATGGCATTCCAGGGAATTTTAGAAAATGTTGTATAAGTTGAGTGATGGTTGGAGCATATTAACAAAATTCTTCAATAAGATTAAAAAGAGCAAGATAGTAAGTTCCTGAAAATTGGAGGATAAGTATTGTGTTACAATTTTATAAATGAAAAGGTCATTTGAATAATCCAGAATTATAGAGCAAACAGCTTGTTATCAATTTTAAGTAAACTTTACACAGGCATATTCTTTCTTAGATTACAGGAATGGTTAGAGGTAGAAGGGAAGTTGTGTGAATTTCAGGGAGGATTCAGGAACGGTAGAAGGGCTGTTGATAACATAGAGGTAGAATATATATGTTCTTTGCAGGTTTTGAAAACACAATAACAAGAGATATACTTGTGTATAAAATTGGATTTAAAGAAGTAAGTGAAGTTTATTTCAGAGGTTCAAAAGTTGTATGATGGAGTTAAGTTTTATATTAAATGTACAGGAAATGGGATCACAGAGATGGTGCAACAAATGGTAGGTTTGTGACAAGGCTGTAAGTTGAGTACAGTTTTGTTTAATTTGTTTATTGATGATATTATGGAATGTATCTCATAAAGTAATTCATACCGTCCAGTTATTGGAAAAAAAGAAATACTAGACTTGCTATTTGTGGATGATTTAATGGTAGGTTCAATTATAGTAACTGGACTACAGCAAGCAATAAACAAGATAAGTAGATATCCTAAACTTAGGTATTCATTTTTTACCTAAACTCCATTTACTTACATAAAAGTAAATGGAGTTTAGTGTAAAAATGAATACCTAAGTTTAGGATATATTACCACTCCATTGTCAACAGCTTCATAAGTACAATATTTAAGATAAGTAGATTTGGTGCAGAATGTGGATTAAGAGTAAATGTTAAGAAATCAAAAATAGTGTTTAAGAAAGAGAATAAATTAAGAAGATATGAGAAATGGTTCTTGAAATGGTAGCCATTGGAAGTGTTTAAAGACTCTGACTATTTGGGGGTGAGATTGTCAAGCAGTGGAGGGTGGGAACCAAAAGGGAAGAGTGTTATTGTTATAGGTAAAGTAGCCATGAGAGCAAATAAAATATTTTTGAAGAAAATTCCAGATGTCAATAAAATAGTTGGAGAAATTATATGAAATGATAATGTAATCAAAAATGCTTATGGAGTAGAAGTATAGGAAACTTTTAAGGATTCGTTGAAAATTGATTTTACTCATAGGATGTTTTATAGAGAGGTGTTGGGATTGCCTAAAGCCTGGCTGAAAGAAGTAGCTTTAGCTGAGTTAGAGTGTTTGATGGTGGAGGGAATTTTAAAATTTGGTCTAACAGAGTGTATGAAATATCAAAGAGAAGTAATGAGAGGTAACAGCTGGATGGGGGAAGTAGGGGAAATATTGCAAGAAAGTGGGATGGGGGAACTTTGAGAATTTGGAGATGAAACTAGAGAAGGGTTTTGGAAGGAAGTAAGGCAGAGAATTGAAGATATCGATTTGGATTCTTTTTAAGATAAGAGTTCTTTAATATTATAAAGAAAAATTAAAGAGTGGAGGAAAGAGAAATATGTGGATTGTTGTGATTCATTTTGGAGGGAAGGACTGGCCTGCATTGTTTTTAAAGGGTTTCAGAGGAGATTATCTGGAAGAGTATGTCATGTGTAGTGAGCCTAAAGCAGAATATCATTGTTTATTAGTGTATGAAGAAGTAAAGAAATGGAGGGAGGGTGTAAGGGAAGTGAAATGGGATAAATTACATAAAGAAAGTACAGCATGTATAACGGTGACTAATATGGGAACAAATGGAATGTAATGATAGAATACTTAGAAACAGCAAGGGAGAAATGGATTAGAATAGTTAAAAAGGATGAGAGAATTGCAGTATGATAAAATAGTTCTAACAAGGAAACATAAGAAGGGGGGGGGGGTTTCGTCATACAGATAACCTGTGTGTAATGAGGCCTTATATACATAGATATTATGATAATGCAGATTAAGTATGTTAATTTGTTAAATATTCATAAATATTTACTATAAAATTGGTAAATATTAGTGGTTTGTTTTGTTTGTGTTTGTATATAAACGAATATTATATGCCGCCAAACCTAAGTTGTCAGGAAATTCCAGTGAATAATCACTGATAAACTGAAGACCAAGGTCCAGTGGTTAGTGAATTTAAAATTGTGAACTGTTTATGTAGAATACTATTGGTAAATAAATTCAGTTCAATTCAATAGATAGTAAGAAAGTTAATAAGTGAAAATTAAAGCATTCCAATGCACAGAAGCAAAAATTATAAACAATGGAACCAAAGTCATTTTGCTCCAACTAGAAAAAAATAACTCTGTCTTCTGATAATATTAATTACATTAATTAAATATATTCGAATAAAATCAAAATATTATTTGCCCTACAGCTGTGATGATGCACTGCAGTAAAGTGCATGATACTGTTGTTCTTGAATGAATAGCTGTTTCAGATTTATGACTATTTTCAAAGAAGTTAGATGATGTGCTTTGGTAAAAAAAAAATAGCATAGCTTGAATATTCTAGAAGTTAAGAAAATGATTCACTAGAAAGATCCCAAGAGCAACCTAGAATGGAGTATATTCTACCTTACCTCAAAAGAGCCATTTCTGTATTCACAAGTTCGGTTAGAGCAGTTGTCCACTGGCCACACAGTTCCAGGCTGATACAGTTGTCCATCAACAATGCATGCAACCTGCACACACTTTCCACAGCACAGTCCAGAGTCAGGCAGTGCACGCTGGTACTCCCATCCCTAAAATGCACAAGGTTAAATGTCTTGGATCCAGCAACAATGAAATGCTGTTGAAATGGAGTTAATGGTAATAAGTAACAGATTAATATTATACCTACTCAGAATAAAAGGTCATTGTTTAATGCCTCGCATCTGGCAACATAGTCTTAGCATTTTTTTTTTTTGCTATACTTCTTTATTATAGTTTTCTATGTAGATAATACACCACAGGTCTTCAGGTAATCTTCATTAATTTCTTTTTGAGTGTTGCTGAGGGAGCAAGCTGGTGAAAATAGAATTCCTAGTTTGTATGACTTGCTAAATAGTCATGATTTGTAATTAGTCTAAAGCCTATAACTGCTGTTTTTTGTGGTTTTCGTGAGATTTTATTTGAGTTGGAGAGGAGGGAGTTCCATTTCTTGCCTTCAGTACATTTTTCTATTTCTTGTTTATAATGATGTGTCATTTTTGCAATCAGGTGTTTTACTGTTGCAAAAAATGTGCTTGTCCTTCTCATCTAATGTATTGAAAACATATTGGCTAGCTCATTTCCCTTAATCATGCAATATACTGGAATCCACTATTTATGTCCAATCTTATAGAGTTTATGTAGCTCGGTTATTTTGTAGCAGTTTTTAATTTGTGCTGATTTCTTTGTGATTTTAGAACATATTCCTTTCTTCAGAATAAAGTGTGTGCTCATAATTTAGATATAAGTTTCAAGAATTTGATTAATTTATCCTAAGTATTATGTTAAGAGGTTATTTACCGTAACAGTGTGTTAGCATGGCTTTTGTCTCTTATAGCAGTGCACCCATTTTACTATGCATTTGTGCTTGAAAAATGAGTCTATATACCTTTAATTAAGAACATTGTATGATTGAGTCAAACTACACACTCTTATTGATTCCACTTATTTAAATGTAGAACATGTTTTGTGGACCATGGTCACATCACCAGCGAACCACTGACTGCTGGATAATTGTTGTTACTTTAGGGTTGTATGCTTTGGTGGTGGTGTGATGAATTTAAAAGTTTATGTTTTCATTGGCAAAAATATTGAAGTTCACTAAACTCTCTCTGTATTTATAAATGTTGATTTTCTCTCATGTTGATAGCTCTGTAGATCCCTGTACCGATTTTAATAATTTTGCTTTTTTTCACTGTTATGGTTTTCTGTCCAGAAATGAGATGCTATCACTGATTTCTTCATTTGTTTGCATTTTATGTTCCTGAAGTGTTCTTTTAACAACGTGCCTACGTTTCTCTTTGTTTTTCCAATATAGACTTTTTCGCATTCTGCACATCTTATTTGGTAAATACCGGCTTTTTTTCTCCAGTGGGATATTTATTTACTTCTTTACATTTCTGGTTTTAATCAAGAAAATGATAAACTTCTATTGCTTTTATGAAAAAATAAATATATCATTGCAAGTTGATTTATGTCATATTACCTACAATCACATTATGTAATGTACTGCAATAACATTGCTTGTAGGAGCCTGCTTGAGACTTTGGTTATATTTGGAAGCACAAATTGGTCTTTGTTTCTGACAAGCAGCCATACATTATTTGAGTAATTGTATATGTTACAGTTAATACAAACATTTCTCTGAATAGATGCTACAGACCTTGTTAACACAAAAGGTTGTTAGCATATAGAATCATGAGGTCTGCTACCAGGACTGTTCTCTCTGACAGGTGTTATTTTCCAGGATTTTTTCAGTCTTCTTTAATAGAGAATACTGAGTAGGTACCTTAAAATTAGAACTGGAACCCTAACAGTGCAAAAAATTTCTTTTCTAATTTATAATTTCATTTCATGCATCATCAGCATATACTGCTTGTGATACCAAGTAGTAAAATTGGGCATTAAACACTATTAAAAAAACTGTTGTTGTTGATATAATGTGCAGGATTTTGATCCATCAATTTTTCCCTGGCCAGCCAATATAATTTGTGTATTTTCCCGTCAGGTTCAGCTTTCCTCAGTTCTATGCATTCCAATAGATGTTCTCCGTTTAGAATCTTGTCAGTATTGCAGATCTTACATGTGTTATCATTCATAAAACCAAATCTCTGTAGATGTTCTGCCAGACAATCATGTCCAGTTGCCGTCTAAAATGAGCAACTGCTTCCTTCCTTGATAGATTTTTTTTTTGTACTGTTTCTTTTATATTGGAATAATTTTTATTAGATATTTCTACTTGAATATTATGTTGATATTTTTGTTCTATGTTCGTTTTGATATTTTTTAATTTTACATTTAATCCACAGGGCTTTATTGGTTTTGAATATAGCACTGCTCCCTTTTTGGCCAGAAAGTCTGCATTCTCATTACCTATCACTCCCACATGCGCTGGTATCCACAGTAGTAGTATTTGAAAAAATATGTTTGGAGTAATCTGTAATAAGATCTCATGTCCCTTACAATGTAAGATTCATATGAACTATCATATCGTTCTACAGCTTGTATAGCTGAAGCTGAATCT
The DNA here is from genome assembly GCA_030762175.1 of Metallyticus violacea. NCBI lineage: Eukaryota > Metazoa > Arthropoda > Insecta > Mantodea > Metallyticidae > Metallyticus > Metallyticus violacea. The sequence continues at coordinate 297,195 of CM060839.1, forward strand.
GTAAGAATCACTACTTTATTTTCTTTTATATCAGTCCTATGGTATATCTGTTCCAACCTTGTTGTATTGCCACCATTTCACCTTCATAACTTGTGGATCGTCTAGGCAGTGTGAAATAATGCGAGAAATAGTTACAATATATACCACCTCCAACATTATTTTTCTGTTTGTCTGCAGATCCATCTGTGTAAATTCTAGAGCTTCCTATAACTTGTAATTTTGCTAGTCTATCTGTCTTGAGAATAAATACATATATCCTCACCAGAGTACATTCTGTGTTGCAGGATTCAGTTTTTTCTTCTATCACAGCCTGACCATCTGCCCCTAACAAACAACTGCCAGTTCTGCAAGGGTTGTCTTTGTATCTCCATGTCTCTCCAATCTGGAAATGAAGCATTATCACCATTATCACAGATTTGTCTTTTATATGTCAGATACAAATGCACAGTTCAAAGCATTTACTTAAAACACTATCTACATTAAAAACCTTAAAGTATGTATGCAAAATATCCTAAAGATGTTTTATACACTGAGTTTCCATAAGTATTTATTGTTTACTTCAATATGCAATCTTTGTTAACATGATTTGCAATGGAAGAACTTAGAAATGCCTGAGTATTAGTTCTACAATTAACTTTTCCTTAATCTCATTCACATAAGAAGTTTTTCTTTTTTAATGTACTTAGAATTGTTGTTTAAGCACAGCAAGAAAAAAGGTTTGATTATGCAGTCACCCAATGGGATAATCATGCATCAACTTTCATATTTGGTACACAGCAGCATTTAATGAGAAGCAGAGAGGTAGCTCATAAGTATATGAACATATATCAAGACTGCCAATCTGGTTCCACTCGCTCTGCAATCCATAGGAGCATAACACATACTAGGATACTGATTTAGGATTAATCCGCATGCATAGAGTAAAAAATTTATATAAGGCAGATCATTCATCTTTGAAATATAGGGTGAGAACAACGATGCAGAAATCAGAATAACTAAATTAAAATTGTATAAAATAATAATGGACTTTATATATAAAATAAAAATTAAAAATAAAGTGACTCTTGGAACAATGTAGATAATATGATATTGTTATATTTATTGAAATGCTAAAACAAAAATGAATAATTAGGTCATCACCTATTTTGTCCTAGCCATTCTTAAATATGACCCATCATGAATATAATTTGTGTGTTACAGTAAGTTCCTAAATTATAAATTAAACATAATTATTCTTATTCCATTTCATAAGACAACACAAAATAAAGTAATTATAGTATTTCCTGTCTAATATCTACAATCCTTACTAACCTGTCTTCTATTTGTCAGTAGTTTCCTATTGGAATTCCAAAAGACAGAGGTTCAGTCACCATTCAGGGCATTTCTTTTACAACATCTGAGAGTTCTCTTTCCATTTCTTTTCCTTATTTATTTTCTTCATTATTGCTCTCTTTTAAGCCCCTACTCTGTTCCAATTGTTGATTTCATCAATAACATATTCTAAATTCTACATAATTTAATACAAAATTTTCCAATTTTATTCCTCAGACCCGAGTCCCTGGTTCATCAGCAGCTATCTGCTGGAATATCCAGGGGATCAGGCTATGATCCAACTAAAGACACAATAATAAAATATACAAAATCCAAAAAACCAAATTAAATTTTCCCATTCTTACTACTAACCTTTCTAGTCCCAATACTATTTGAGTTCTAAATAAACACAAGATATTAAACTGCCCACTGAAATGGCCCTGGCCATTTTTCAACTAGATAGCCATCCAGCATTTCTTACTACAATAATTTATACCCTTAATCCATTTCCTATATACATATACATGCACAAACATATTTTATTATCTGATTACAATTTTCTGTTTTTACTGTCCATTTTCCATTTGTTTTTTACTTTGAATAAATATTGGCCTATATTCTTTCAATTTTTATTAAAAATATGCTTTAAAGCAATTGTTCTGTTCATTATAAGTCATTTTTCTGTAAACTTTCCATTCTTTCTATATCTCAAGTTTCTTTACAGTCAAACATATATGTTCATATTTTCTCTTCCATACATAACAGACATTCACTTTGCATATATCCATCTCTTACCCCTATTAACCATCACATCCCAGTTCTTGATCATGCAGTCCCCTCTCTTTTTTATTTACTTGCAATATCTTTCTCTTTCTTAACTATTTTTCATTACACAAAACTCTAGTGACCTTTTTTTGTCAATTTACTAAATAATTTATGTATTATTTAGTAAATAATACATAAATAAGAAAAAGATATAAGGGGTATAAGAAAAAGATATCTTCATATCTTTTTCTTATACCCCTCCAGAAACCTTTAATGTTGCTTTCTCCTATTCTATACATCTCCAAAACCATTATTTTCAAAATCTATCTTTTAAATCACATACCAAACTCTTATTTTGTATACTCATTTCTTGATAATTTAAACATTGTTCCATCATCTAGATTCAGAATATTGTACCGATATTTCAATGCTCTTTCAATAATTAATCCTTTTCTTGCTACTCTTCCTATTTCAATTTGAGCATCTGCATTAACAGCTGCTACTGACAATCCTAAAATCTTCTTGTAAAACATCCTATGTACAGAGTTGAAAATTTCCCACCCATCATTAAGTCTCCAAATTCAATGCCATATAACATCCAAGCCTCTATTATTGCATCTTACACCCTTTTACCTCCAACTCAGGAATAAGCATCCATTTATAGCTTTTCCTTTTGCCAATGTTAATCTCTTTTGTTTCTCCCATTTGCCACCTCCATCTATTTTAATTCCCAATTGGATACAATCATGTACCATTCCTTAATTCCTTCCCTCCTTCCATCTCTCATATATATTCAGTTTACTTTCTTTTTAAAACACTACAATTGTGTTTTTTTTCTCTCTCTATTTACCTTCTATACAGCATTTATCAATTTCTTGTAGTGATTAAAGGTGATAGATCCAACTAACAAATCATCAGCAAAAAGTAAACCCAGAATCTGTACATTATGTATTACTATCAGGAAATTATTCCTTTTGTTTATATTCTGCAATATATCATCAATGAATAAATTAAAAAGGACTGGACTTAACTTACAACCTTGCCTAAACTCTATCTGTTGGTGTACATCTCTAGTTATTACCCCTTTTTCATACCTTATACAAAAAAGTGTTATCTTTTTACAAATATTTTCAAATGCTCACCATAATGTTACTCATACCTTTCTCCAGTAATTTATACTGCAATAATTTCAACTCTATTTGATCAAAAGGTTTCTCTAAGTCAACAAAAGCCATGTATAACTTTCCCCTCTTTTCCTTTAAATATCTACTAATCGTTTTATTAAGGAACATATTATCTACATTTCTTCCTTGCCAAAAACATATTTGGCATTCTGAAAGAATATTATATTCTTTCACTCTTTTTTGTATATGTCAGCTAAAATACGTATAAAGGTTTTTCCTACATTAGATTATAAGGCTATACCCTAGTAAATTGTTAGGTTTATCTATTTCACCTTTGCCTTATATTTTGGTGCATAATTGCTTTTCTTCAACATCCTAGTATATATATCCTTTGGTTTATTTGGAATTAACAAGCTTGTTAACACTTTGACTCTATTCATATCCATGCCCCATTCTTTAAAAAATTCACCTGATATACCAGGTGCTGTATTTCTTTTAAATTTTTTTACCTTATTTTTTACTTCTAATAGTTCATTGTATTGAAAGACAATAATATTAATATGCAAAATATTATTAAATAAACTCATCTTCAGCTAATATTGATCTAGCATTGTATAGAATTTCCCATATTTGTCAATACTTAGTACTTCTTTTATATTATTATCCAAGATCTCTATATAAATATTTTGTATTTTATGAATTTTCTTACCATGCTTTGGCACTCACATAAATCTCAAAAATATTTTACCCAATCTTCTTGACATATACAATGTAGCTTTTATATATATTTATATATTTATATATTTATATATTTATATATTTATATATTTATATATTTATATATAAGTAGCTTTTATATATATTTATATATATATATATATATATATAAAGTAAAAATTATATAAAAAGAAAGAAAAGAAGCTGCAGAACTTATGTAATTAATAAAAAAATTAAAGATTTTTCAGCATCAAATAAATACCCAGAAAAATGTAGATGAAAGTGAACAATACTGTAGTAAGTCTTTTAGAATTTTAGTGATGATCTTTCGGTTTAAAAAAAAAAGTATTGAAAGTTTCTAAGATGAATTTAAACAAAGACCCCTGATCACTGAAAAGTAAGCCAATTACTGGCCAATTGAAGGCAAAGTTATTATACTCATTACTAAGCAAAAAGACACAAGGTTCATAAAAACCTTATTTTTTAATCTGCCTGTTGAGTTTGGCTGTTGTCCCTTTCCATGCAAACTGCTGGATTGATAATAATTATAACTGTTATCTATTTCACCTGCTCTCCTAGTAGTCATCCTGTGAAATACAGTGAACCTCTTCATGAACTTATGCCGAAGATTAACAACAGCTCCAGAACTCTGCGATGCCTGCTCCTTTGTGACAAAAGTCTAGCACATACTTTCAGTCTCATTGCAGTATGGTTGCCAGCAATAGGTTGCCAGAAATACCACTTATTTATTTATTTGTACTAAGCTCAAAACAAGTTCATATGGCTTGGAGATGCCCCAAATTCTTACTCAAGTCATATAAATAATAAATTCCTTATCTCATCTATTAAACTTCTTATTGTAAAATCTTGCATAGTACAATTCTGATCTATAAATTTTACAAACTAATTTATCATACGTGGATATTTGTTGTTTAATTTATGGACCAAATCAATTTCTATTTTACCCTAAATAGATACTCTGATAAACTATTAAAGTGTGTTTGTTGATAAAAAATGTTTTGCATTGCTATTGTTTTTGCCATTATCAGCAATTTCTTTAGGATTAATTCTTTCTTCCAGATATCTGTATCTTTGCATTCTAATAAAATATATATTGCATCTTCCTTCTCCCCACGTTCCCTCCCCTCAATCTCCATATTCTTAATTTAGACTATGCAATACCCTTTATTTGATCTTTATTACATTTCTCAATATACATCTTTTTTCCATCATTGACCAGAAGTTCCATCTTTCCTGATCTTCTAACTGGCATCTGAGTATTTCTCAAAATCCTGTCCACATTTTCTCTTTTACTAACCATATTATTATTCATATAATTTATAAGTTGATGTCTGACCCCACCTAGCTAATTCTTTCAATGTATATAGTTTTCTTGCACACTTAATCAGTTTTTCAAAATATGTTCCAGGGTTAGTTGATAAATTCTGAACCAATATTTTAATACTCTCTCCAGAATCATCCCTCTTACACTAACTTTGTCTAATTCTTGCACAACTCCTTCTCCCTGCAAAACATTTTCAATAACATCTTCCTATCCCCCTTCTATTCCCCAAATCTCAATTCCATGTAGATATCTTATAAATACATTCCAGCCATCATAGGAGCTATATATAAGCATTTACCCACCAATTTTATTAGTTGATTATCTTTTAGTGAATCCCAAAGGAATGTAGCTATTGCAATTTTACTCATGAAAGGTTTTTTTCATTTCTTCACATCTCCATCAATCCTACCTACTTGGCATGGAAAATGACAATAACAAAAATTTATATATATATATATAATATAAAAGAAAAATAAAAATAAAGTAACACTATTAACAATATAATGTTATATATATATAACACTAATTAATAAAAGTAGATGAAGTTAAAACACAGAGAAAGAGTCACACTTGAAATTGCTATATTTCGAACTACTGAGAGTTCTTCAATGGCAAGAAGCTAGACCCATTATATATGTGTGTGTGTATATATATACATATATAATATAAAAGAAAAAGAAAAATAAAGTAACACTATTAACAATGTAACAAATTAACAGTAATTATAATAGTACAAAAGGATAAAACACTAAGAAAAAGAAGGATTGCCATAGAAGGACTCCATTAGTGCGAAATATAGCAATCTCAAGTATGACTTTTTCTTAGTGTTTTAGCGATCTCAAGTGTGACTTTTTCTTAGTGTTTTATCCTTTTGTACTATTATAATTACTGTTAATTTGTTACATTGTTAACAGTGTTACTTTATTTTTATTTTATATATATATCAATAACTAGAGAAGCAGAAAAAGGATAAAACACTTAGAAAGTCACAGCTTTTGTATGGCTATACTTCGAACTACTTGAATACTTCTAAGGCAAGAAGATAAGTCAATGTATATATAACTAAAATAACAATAAATAAAGAAGCAGAAAAAAGATAAAACACTTAGATATTCACAGATTATAATTTACTAGATTTCGAACTTCATGAGTTCTTCAAAGGCAAGAAGACAAAGTGAAGGTGGTAAAAATAAATATTGAATTTAAAAATTATGTATGGAACTAAACACAGTGAAGCTAATCATTTGATTTAATTTTATGTCACCTAAACACTCTGAATGCTTCACTTGTCATAAAATGTGATACATGTTTCAAAGATGTTCGTCTTCATCCTCAGCCACGGGATGACTGATTGGAGACTCGATTGGACCTGTAGATGTATGGTTTTGCCCTGGTGGCAACTTGATGAAACTAAAGTTTGTGTTTCCTTCTTCCGGAACGTCAAAGTTCATTACATGATCTTGGTGTTTGTAAATGTGAATTTTTTCCCATGTAGCCAATTCTGTAGATCCCTGTGCAGCTTTTAACAATTCTACTTTTTTAATTATGTCATGATTTTCTGTCCAAAAATGATATGCTACAGCTGACTTTTCTATCTGTTTGTATTTTATGTTCCTAAAATGTTCTTTTAAACGTGTTCCTATATTCCTTTTTGTTTTTCCAATACAAATCTTATCACATTCTGCACAAGTTATCTTATAAATACCTGCTTTTTCTTCATGTGGGGTACTTTCATCAACATTGTCCTTTAGAATGTTTTTCAAACTATATTTATTGGTAGGTGCCAATCTTATATTGTAATCTTTAAAAATATTTTGAAACTTCTTCATTGCCCCTGGATGAAATGTAAATTTTTTAAAAACCAACTTATTTTTATCTACTGAAAGTGTGGTGGTATCTTTTATCAATTTCTTCCTTTGAAACTTTTGTACTATTTTGTGCACCAATTAGTTTTAATTGGTTTTAATAAGTAATTTTAATAAAAAATTGGTACACAAAAAAGTACAAAAGTTTCAAAGGAAGAAATTGATAAAAGATACCACCACACTTTCAGTAGATAAAAATAAGTTGGTTTTTAAAAAATTTACATTTCATCCAGGGGCAATGAAGAAGTTTCAAAATATTTTTAAAGATTACAATATAAGATTGGCACCTATCAATATGAAAATAACTTTTCTCGGGCTATCAGCCAGGTGAATTCTGGAAGAAGTTCCCAAGCTTTCAAGAGGTGACGTTGCTCTCATCTTCAGGGAATGATGCAGAGACTCCTGGTCCGCCTGTATTTATAGTCTCTACATCATTCCCTGAAGATGAGAGCGATGTTAGCTCTTGAAAGTTTGGGAACTGCTTCCAAATTTCACCAGACTGATAGCCCAAGAAAAGTTATTTTCAGTGATAAATGAACTTTAAGTGAAGTAAGTTGTTAAAGAGAAGGTGATTATTACGATTGAGATAAGTTAAGGAGATTTGAAACAATTAAGTGTAATGTTTAATTTAAGAGAAATTCTGCCAAGTACTGGATACCAGTACATACCGCTGGTAACCAGTGGTTAGTAGTATAATGGTATAGTAATGGAATAAATTCATAGGATAGAATAGCTGGCTACCAGCTATAATTCTTACTAGCTCCCAGTAATATTGTTAAATTGGTAGATTTTGTAGATTTTGGAAGATTAAATTGGAAAGTAGTTCAGTAAATATATTTTGGTTTAATCTAATTATTTTCAGTTTTTTTACTGTTTTATTATAATGTTTTAATCTTCTTATTAAGAAAATCTGTAAAAAAAAGTAGTATGAGATTATCGTATTGTATAGTTTATAATAATAAATGGAAAATTGGATATACACGCCCTGTACCAGGGTGGCGTTTACAGGCAGATTTTATTTATTTACTGCTGATTATCGGAGGCAAATGAGTATCCTTTCGACTCCGTTTACACCTTAATTGTGCGAAACGCTGGATGATAATTATCGAAGCTCGAAATATCAGCGAAAGTACGCCCTAATGTATTTGCAATATCGATAGGAATATCAAGTACACGGTGTGGTACTTTGAGACCAGGTATGGGCGAAAACCCAGATTTACCTACAACGCGGCGGAGCTTATCCCATAAAACAGATGAAGGCGTTGAGCGGTTGAAAGAAGAGGCAAAGCAATCCAAGACGCCTTTTTGCTATACTTTAGTACTGACGACATTTGGCGCGCAGCTGTTTATAACAAATTATGTTTTCCAATTTAGAGTGGAGACGAAAAACTCTCAAAGCACCTCGGCGTGCATGCAATGCGTCCCTATATTCATCGGTCCACTAAGGAACCGGTAAACGTCTGGGGTGGGAAAATGACCGGGGAATAGCCTGATCTGCGGATGTAATGAGATCGTATCGAGGTGCTCGATCATGTGATCAATAGATATAAAAGCACACCCTGAAAAGATGGCGAAAGAACGGAAGAGATTCCAATTAGCTTTGCTAATAAGCTATTTCGGCGCCCGTTGGGAATGTACGTGGCAAATGGATCTGATAGGGAAAATGGTCACTAGAGTATAAACCAGAGAGGACGTTCCAGGTAAAATGTTCAGAAAGAGAGGCGGAGCAGAAGGATAGATCCAAATTTGGAAAACTGTTTGTACCTTGGGAAAGAAAAGTGTACTGACCTGTATTCAGTAAAATAAAATCTTGGTGATGTAAAAGGTTCTCTACCACACTACCGTTCGCACATCAGAGGGGATGGTGCTCATTAAAGTCCCCCAAAAGTAGGAAAGGAAGCTGGGTAAGAAGATCTAATCAGTCGCGATGGTAGCAGATGTAGGTATGTAAATATTACAGGTAGTAAAACTAAAGCCGGAAAAATAAACAGTAGCTGCTGTAGCCTGTATAGGAGACTGTAGACTAAGTGTAGAACTGTATACGTCATCACTGATGAGAAGTAAAACTCCGTCATGCACGGGAGTGCCGTCATTTGGTGGAAGAGTAACTGCGAAGGACAAACGAGTTCTGTGGTCGGAATTTGGCTTCCTGGAGACATCCAAGCGGAGAGTCAGTCGGTCGATCATAAAGCCAACTACAGTTCAGGTCTGCGACTACGAATTCCACGTACATTCCACAAAAGGATAACCATTGTAAAAGTCTGGAATAAGGAAATATCACTGTTACTTTTGGTCTGTACAGGACTAAAATCAGTCTTCCTTTCTTTAGACGCGTGGGGCTAAGTACTTTAGCAGGAGCAGGCACATCCTGCTGCATGACATCTTCAGAGGTAGGGCTCTCCCACTGGAGGTGGAAATAGACGGTATGGGCGACCACCTAGCGGGTTTGCTCCTTGAACCTGGAATTGGTCTGGATTAGTCCTAACTTCTCTACCAAAAGAGATCCATTTCCCAATCCCGTACAGGATTTAGCAGGTCTAGAGATGTTATCAATACCCTTCTGAATTACCCGGCTAAATGACTGACCTTATTCTATTGACTTATAACTAAGTAACGAGGAAATGACATCTGTTACTTCTTTTACGTCCACTCGCTTTCTTTTCATTTGTAGGCAAGGATTATCATTCACCACAGTGAGTTCTTCCTCCACCATTGCAACTGTCTCCGATGCAGACTGCTTCTTGGGCGTCACCCCAGCTTAGGTGAGCTGTTCTGATCTGAACAAAAGTCCCTCAGGGTCACACCTTCCAGGGTATAGACAGACAGACCCAATTATCAGCCAAGCTAAATGTCAACTGTCGGATAATTCGTAAGCTATGGGAATGTGTATTTTGCTCTGGTGGCAGTGTGATAGACTTGTAGTTTATGTTTGCATCCCTGACAATATCAAAGTTCATTAGACTGTCTTTGCATTTGTAGATGTAGATTTTCTCCCAAGTGGCTAATTTTGTAGGTCCTTGTACTGATTTTAATAATTTTGCTTTATTCACTATGTAGTGATTTGCTGTCCAAAAATGATATGCTAATGCTGATTTCTCTATTTTCTTGTACTTTTATGTTCCTGAAATATTCTTTTAACCATGTGCCTATGTTTATCTTTGTTTTTCCAATGTAGATTTTTTCACATTCTGCACAATTTATTTTGTAAATACCTGCTTTTTCTCTCGTGGAATACTGTCATTAACATTGTCTATCAGTAGGTTTTTAACATTAAATCTTTGACCGGTGCAAAATTGATATTAAAATCTTTAAGAATATTCTGAAATTTTTTGTAGTCCATGGATGACATGTGAATTTTTTAAAAATTAGCTTATCTTTTCTTGCTGAAAGTGTTGTTGTTTCTTTGATACGTTTTTGTCTCTTGAATTTTTGTGCCTTTTTCTGTACTACTTCTTTTTTAAAACCATATTTAACAGCTGTTTCTTCTATTTGTCTGTATTCATTAAATATTGTTCTTTGCTAATTTGTAGGTTAACTATCCGGTGTGTTAAACTGCAGGTTTGTGCATTGTGGGGTTAAAACTGTCAGCTTTGATGTGATTGTCTGCTTATGTATTCTTTCTGTATATTCCAGATTTCCTTGACGTTTCATTATTTTAATATCCAAGAATGGCAACATGTATGTTTCTGTTTTGTATGTAAACAATATGTTTCTATCTTGTATATTCAAAAGTTTTAAGGCATCATCAATGAGTTTTTTGTTAACTATGTCAAATATATCGTCGACATATCTGTACCATACCTTAAATGTGTATGGGAAAGCTGAGTTGATGTGTGTTTCAAATCCGCTCATGAAGAGAGAAATGGAGATTAGGGGCTGCCCATAGTAAGTCCTGCTTGTTGTTTATAAAATTTTCCTTTCAATGAAAAATAGGCTTGGTTTATGCAAATTTCTGTGATTTTGATGTTATTCTTTTATGTGTGCGTCATTAATTCCACTTGTTGTAAGCCAATCATGCAGATAAATTAGAAGTTTTTGTTTTTGTATGCTTGGAAACAGTGATTCTACATTGAGAGATATTAAAGTGTCAAAGGGATGTAATTTTATGTCCTTAATTTTTTCTATTAACTGAAATGAATTGTATACTTCTGCTTTGAAATTTAGGTAATGTCTTGAATCTATTAGCTAGCCATTTTGCTAAATAGTATGAAGGAGTATTGATATTCTTAATATTGGGACGCATACCATATAATTCAACTAAATCTTATAATAATATCAATTATATGATTGGCTTCACTGTACAAGTTGCAATTAACATTTTAATTAGGAATGCTTAAGTTTACACCACCAACAGACAAATGCACAGCTCTGTAGAACATAAATGGGTATGTATAATTTTGGGTACATTTATAAGGCAATTTTATGGCTATGCATAAAATGTAAAATACTTGAATTTCTGTAATTTTGCAGCATTTTTAGTGCTAACAAATGCAACTCAGTATTTTTTAAAATGTTAACAGCTCTATTGTCTACATCTTATACTCCAAAAAGTACCACTGCTGAAGGGAACTAGGAGCATGTTTTTTCCTTCAGAGTGTTTAACAAACTATTTTAATTAGTCTCCAGAGCCTACTGCATTGTTTGGCAAAGCTCTGGTAAGTTTCAAAAACTAAAACTAAATAGAAAACTCTCTCTGATTCTTTGAGTATAAAACTCAAACATACTCTTGTCTAATTAAGTAAAAATTGTACTTATGAAGCTGTAGACAATGGAGTGGTAATATACTACATTAATGTGTTCAGTTGTTAACACTAACTCCACTTACTTTTTTTAAAACTTTGGAATAGTTTCGGGAGAGGTTTCTCCCATCATCAGCTGTTGTTGACTGAATGCGGTTGTTTGAAATGGGGGATGGATGCTCCTGTGGTGGTATCTTGTGGTTCTTGTGGTTCTAGTAGAAACTTGCTGAGTTCATCCAGCGGCGGAAAATAAAAATTCATTAAGTTGTTCTTATGTTTTAAAATGAAAATTCTCTCCCATGTGGATAGTTCTATTGGGTTGTGAAGTTGTTTCAGCAATTTAATTTCTGGTTTTATTTCATGATTTTTGTTCCAAAAATGAGCTGCTATTGCTGATTTGTCTATCTGTTTCAAGCTAATGTTCCTAAAATGTTCTTTTCTTCAAATTTCTAATTCATTTTTCCAATGTAGCTCTGCTCACAATCTGCACATTTAATCTCATATATTCCTGATTTTTGCTCTGTAGGGATAGTATCTTTCATTGTGCAATGTACTAAATTTTTTATATTATATTTGTTCTTTGGGGCTAACATAATTCCATGTTCTTTGAATATCTTCTTAAATTTGTTGTGGTAAGTTGGGTGGTAGGTGAAACTTTTGAATTTATAACTGTCTTCCATGTTCTTAAGTGTGGAAACTTCTTTAATCAATTTTTGTCTTTTAGCTTTATTGATGATTTTTGTTACTGAGTCTGTGTTGAAACTGTTGGTTATAGCCTTGTTCATTATATGTTGATGTTCCATTTTGTACTCGGTTTCAGTCAATGGGATGTTGATTAGTCTGTGTGCTAAACTGTGAAACACTGCATATTTATGTGGGATGGGGTTATAGCTATAATTTTTTATGTAATTTTCTGTGTGTGTTTGTTTCCTGTGAATTCCAACTGTTTGCTAATCTTATTATTATTAAATCAAGGAATGGGACACATCCATTTCTCTCTTCTTCTATGGTAAGCTGTATAGATTTGTGTTGTAAGTTAAGGAGTTTCAATGCATCTGTAGAATGTTTTTTTGGTATTATTGCAAATATGTCATCCACATATCTATGCCATGTCTTGAAAATCAACGGGAAACATATCACCAAAGCATTCCCATTGATCTTCAATTAAATGTGATCTTTGATTAAATGTGCAGATTGTGAGCAGAGCTAATTGGAAAAACGAAAAGAAATTTAGAAATTCGAAGAAAAGAACATTTTAGGAACATTAGATTGAAACAGATAGACAAATCAGCAATAGCAGCTCATTTTTGGAACAAAAATCATGAAATAAAACCAGAAATTAAATTACTGAAACAACTTCACAACCCAACAGAACTATCCACATGGGAGAGAAATTTCATTTTAAAAAATAAGAACTTAATGAATTTTGATTTTCCGCCGCTGGATGAACTCAGCAAGTTTCTACTAGAACCACAAGATACCACCACAGGAGCGAACAGGCATCCATCTCCCGTTTCGAACAACTGCATTCAGTCAACAACAGCCGATGATGGGAGGAACCTCTCCCGAAACTAGTCCAAAGTTTTAAAAAAAGTAAGTGGAGTTAGTGTTAACAACTGAACACATTAATGTAGTATACTCTTGTCTACAAACTTTCACTGATATTATATGATTCTACCAGGGAACTAATTTAGTACTGCCAATACAAAATGCACTGTATTAATATTAGTTCAAACCTCAGAAATATGTTAAAATTTTATTTTGTATCAAATATATACAATAAGCATCATACCTTATAGATTTCATTGTCCACCTTACAGGCCTCTTTGACAAACTCTGGACAACATTGGTCCTCAAGTGATTTCTTCTGCAACACATAATCATTCCCCAATTCTGCTTGTGGCTCTGAACATATTTCTGTCACAGAACTCATCACAAACTGCAACATAAGATAATGCCACTCAGTTTAAATGAATATTTCTGAATTACCTAAAAGTGAAATTAACATTCATATATACAAATAAAAGAATAAACAAAGTGGGTGATGCAAAGTTGACAAATGGAACACATGGTGCTATCTGTCACATGGTTGAAACGTATAAAACAAATTAAGCTTGTCATGTAGCTTCTTATGCTGGTTGGAATCAAGATAAAATTGTTCCCTCTTTCTGAGAAGAAAAATATGAGATAATTTTATGCACTGATAGAATTTGGAATCATTTGAGTAATCATTAATTCATTTTGTTTATCATACAGAAGAAGCATAACATATGAGGTGTTGTCTGTAAGTTTCCAGCCTGACATAGAAGGCCATGTTATTGTTGTGCTGTTCATGCTGTCTGATACTCACATGTTTCAGCAGTGTAAATAGTGTATTTTCTTTCTGGCCATGTCATTTATTTTCTTTGAGAAGCTCATTTAAGTCAGACATGTTGCATAATCCAGCATGATGTTCAAAATTGAATACAGAAATTCAGTTTTAACTACAGAAGAACTTTCACCTAACAATGCCTTACAGTGTGTATGAGGAAATTTCACCTTCCTATTCCAATGTGAAAGGGTGGTCAAAATTATTTCTTTTGGGCAGAGAAAGCTGTGAAGATGACTTGCATGAGGGTAGGTCTGTGGATGTGTTAACACAAGAAAACATTCTCTTTGTTGAGGAGAAAGTTCTGAGCGACATATGTCTGATCGGAAATACATTCAAATAAAGAGAGAATATGTTGCAAATAATAATGTATGGATTGCACCTCATACCAGCTAACAAATGTAGGTCTTCTCCTTCTCCTTCTCCTTCTCCTTCTCCTCCTCTCCTCCTCCTCCTCCTCCTCCTCCTCTTCCTTCTCCTCCTCTTCCTTCTCCTCTTCTTCTTCTTCTTCTTCTTCTTCTTCTTCATACATTCAAATAAAGAGAGAATTTGTTGCAAATAATAATGTTTGGATTGCACCTCACACCAGCTAGCAAATGTAGTCTTCCTCTTCCTCCTCCTCCTCCTCCTCCTCCTCCTCCTCCTCCTCCTCCTCCTCCTCCTCTTCCTCTTCTTCTTCTTCTTCCTCCTCTTCCTCCTCCACCTCCTCCTCCTCTTCTTCTTCCTCCTCCTCCTCCTCCTCCTCCTCCTCCACCACCTCCTCCTCTTCTTCTTCTTCTTCTTCTTCTTCTTCTTCTTCACAATGCATATATGGGAAAATATGGGAAAACAACACTTGGTACAAGTTTTTTTTTTGAATGTTGTTTAAAGCCCATTTTTACTACTGAGGCACCGCAGTGGTGACACTGATGATATATGAAATGAAATGATAAATTGGGAAAGGATTTTTTTTTAAAGGAAGGAAACGTTCTAGGCCTAAGTTTAAAGCACCTCCCCAGCATTGGCTATTTATGAGGACTGAGGAAAACCTGGAAAAAGCCTCAGTCAGGGAGGACGGTCCTGGCGGGATTCGAACCAGACCTCCCGCTCACGAGTTTGCACCTTAACAACCTCGGCTACCCATGGCGGTCCCCAGTGTCTTCATAGTTAAGACATGTTTGCTGTGAGTACTCTAGTTTTAGTGCTACTGTGTGTGCCGACTGTTTTGTTTACACTTTCATGCCAATCATCAACTTTTGTAATGTGACCTATATCAAATGTGCAGCTAGAAAATAAAAAATAGTTCTGGCATTAATGTGACACTTCTCTATTTTCTGAAATAGCACAACAATACAGAGTGAATGTAATAAAATTAACAAAAAATGAGTCAATGCATAAATTAATGAACATATCCTAATGCAAGAGCATGACAATCTCACTGAGGATCAAAATCAGATTTTAAAGGCAAATAAAAGAATTTTAACAGATGAAACAATAATGAAGTAGTTATGTCAAGTTCCAAGATTGCTATTTCTCACTGAAATTTAAGGTAATTTATTACAGACAAAAAAGTTTTCATATATTAACATATTTTTTCTATATAAATATACTTACAGCACCATTATTATGTACACATGAGTTTGTGGTACAAGGATCAGATTTCCATGTGGAGTTGACTTCTTTAAGTTGTCCTTCTATAACACAAGCAATTTGCTGACACTGACCACAACATTCAAGAGAATCATGTGCAGGAGTTACATAGTTCCAACCCTACATACAGAAAAAAGAAAAATATCAGGTGACAGATTAACATTTAAATGAAAAATGTTTTTGCCCTTTCCTAGTGCACTTTAACTTAACCATGGACACATCCTAGGTTTTTTTTTTAATTACAGTACCACTTCTTCTTGGCATGCTCTGTCACCTGCTATATATTGCTAACATGTCGGTTTTTGTCTGGCTGTACTAGAATTCATAAAGTTTTTGTAGCAGTCTGTGCAAATACACATCCATTGTAACATAAGCTTTGTCACTATGTTGAGAGCAAAAGTTGTTAGTCGGAAGAAGTTATCATGACAGAAATAAAGAAAGATGAAACATTAATTTGACAAATAAAGGGGTGATTAGCAAGCAAAAGGTTTCTTTTCTTTCAAGATGTACAGCCCTTGTTCAAATGTAGGTATAAGGTCAATGCAGCTCTTTTATATTTTCTGATGTTCAGCTGCAAGTTTGTGCCTGGTTGGCAGGATAACCAAATAAAGCTTAGCTGTATGTGTGTTATTATACTACCTGCTTCAAGACTATGGCGAAGCTACTGCCCTAAAACTTTTGGGGGAGAAAGGCCCCTTATAGAGGATATTTAGTAGTTCATTGATACTTAAAACTTTTTGCAAAACTCGCAAACCATGCCTCCCCTTGAGTATTGGAATATTTTTCATTCTCTTAACATCATTTTTGGTCACTTCTGTTAAGTGCATGAAAACAGGTTATACAGAGTGGTTACTGGTGCATTTATTGAAGTTAGCTGCTGTGAGCTGTGTGGAACTAAAGCAGTATAAATTCTTAAGTTTTAAAAGTTATTTTTGATTTGCAATAAATCCGCAAAACGACATAGTATATAATATGCTACTAACCCATTTACAAGGTGACTGAGGGCAATAAAAGGAATGTGTTACTAATGGGCAGACAAGCCAATTCTTACTGTGCCAGCACAAAAATTGAAAGGCAAGGTCTGAAATGCTACAACAGACATTTTAAAAGTTTATGATATAGTGAATGTGAATGATGAGTGATAATTGTTACTTGCAGAAATGGTTTTGTTGGCCTTGTATATTACTTGGAATATAAAAGACAATGTGTAATTCTGATGACTTTTGTGACATACTGAATATCAGCCAGTCATTGCATACACATTTGATTCTGTTGAACAACACAAGTGCATGCTTCAATTAAAACAACTAAAGAAGAACCAGATTACCACTAAAATAGATAAGTTACATGATAAATTGTGTAAAAAGAGCATCTATGGTTTAGGCCACAGACTGTCACTGTTTAATATGCCCATATCACTGTAATTTTTACTTTTAAATTATCTCTTAATTTTTTTTTACTTATTTTTCACTATGTGATGCATCACAACACGTACTCCATTTGTTAATTTGCAATCAGTCGTCTTGTTCATTCTTATATCTGTATACATGAATGTTAAATTTTATTTTTGGTAAATTCAGAAATAATTTACATTAATATTAAAAGAAAATTAATAATTTAATTTTTTTTTCCTTTCTAATAAATTTTTCACACTTTCTCTGTCTTTGACTTTTTAGATCATTGGCTTCTGAAGATCTTCTTCAGTTAATCTATCCTACATAATTCTGTCTGGTTCTAGGGCCCTAAGCTCTCAATCTGTGAATCCATCTATTGAAATTCATTGTACCATGTCCTGCCCAACTTCATTTAAGACTTCTTGCAGTGGTATCTGTGTCATAGATGCCGATCCTTTTCCTCCCTTTGTCATTCCACATGCAGTTGCCCAAGCTTATTTCTAAAATTTTTCTCTCCATTTGTCTTTGATTTTTGTAACTTTGCACAATCTCTTTTCATTAATTTCCATGTCTGTGACCTATAATGGAAAACTGGAATGCACATATTTATAACAATACTTTTTAGCTGATAATGCAACTTGATCATTCTCAAATGCTTTTGATAAGTCTAGAAGTATACCTATAGTTTTATAATTTACCTCTAGGTTTGACATATTGTGAATAAATTCAGATATGCAGTAACAATTGAAAAACCTTTACAAAAACCATGTTGGGACTGTTAAGTATATTTTCTGATTCTAGAAATCCTACTATCCTTCTCAAACTATTTTGAAATAATAATGTAAGTGTTATTGGTCTATAGTTGCTGGCCATTTCAACATCACTCTTTTATATACTGCTCTGACAGTACCAGTTTTTAGTGAATTAGGGAATACTGCATTTCCCATTGAGTTGCACAAATATATTTTGCAACAAGTGTTTACAACATTTAAAAATGTTTGGTGTTATGCCATCCCAAATACATATTAATATGAAAATAATATTCTAAGTACGAGCTGCACCATTAGATGCAAGAAACATTCCTACCAAACCATGTCAACTAATTAAATTTCCATAGAACTGGTAAACTCTACAAAATACCATTAAAAGGTAAATTACATAGTGCTGCCAAAACCTATAACAACCTTTCTTTAATTATTAAGTCAGAGTACTATGATACAAATGTGTTTAGAAAAGTAAGCAATGGTATTAAGGAGCAATTTGAGCAAGTGGAAATAATAGTGTTAGGTGACTTTAATGCAAGGATAGAGGAATATTAGATACAGTTAAATAACCTAGTTGAAGAATGTGATATTGATTTTATATTAGAAAGAAGCCATAGCAAGGAAAAGTTATTAAATAAAGAAGGGGGAAAAGCTCTTCTATTTCTGTTAAGAAAATAATCTTATACCATGTAATGGATTGAGAGGGTCTGACTTAGATGAGAATTTACATTTGGAAATAAGAATTATGTGTTATGTTTATCATTATTGATAATTTGATTAGAAATTTTGAAGTTATGAATATGGTATTAATGTCTTGTCATTTCCTACTGAGAGTAAAATTGGGGGAAATAAAGGGAGATAAGAAGGAAATACAATTATTAATTTATATATTTATGATGTTTTGGTATATATTAAAGAGAATTTGCAAATTTATAATGTAAGGGGTGAAATACATACATATAACACAAGTAACAGGAACAGAATAGATATGCCATATCATGGGTTGCAGAAGATCTCTGGATATTATAAAATAACAGGAATAAAACTTTTCAATTCACTTGCTTTAGAAATAAGTGCTATAAATACTCCTCTATTCTAAGAGAGAGTATATAAATGGTTACTTAAACATCCTTTCTACAGCATACAAGAATTTAAAGTAGAAAATAAGAGTAATATGAAATAATAACAAAAAAAGGTATAATGTAAATAAGCTGTTGCTTTTCATCCATAGACTTTAAGCCTCTTTCTCCTTTTTCCTTTTGACAAAGCCTATTGTAATTTTTGTAATTACTAAATGGTGAATAAATTATTATTATTATTATTATTATTATTATTATTATTATTGTTATTATTATTATTTACAGGGAATTGTAGGTATATGACATTTACAAATGGGAGGAAAAGAAATATCACTCATTTTGTAAAGAGTTAAATTCAGAAAGAGGTAAAGTTTTACAAAAGGGAATAGAGTCTAATAAATGCAAATAAAGTAGGACAGGCAGTAGAAAAATTAGAATATAGTGTGAAATGGGTGGGGAATAATACGAAAGCAGTGATGTATGATAACAAAGGAAATGGTTTGTTAAAGATTGTAAAACGGCAAAGAAAAGAGTAATTCAAGAGCTAAAAAATTGGAGACAATCAGGAGAGAAAGCAAAGAAAAAAATTCTTAACACTTAGATGGGGATATAAGTGCCTTATTGAGGACAAAAAGAAGGTATGGGGTAAAAGAATAAGTAAAATGTTAATGGATGCAGAAAAAATCCATAATACAAGTAGGATATGGTCAGAAGTTAAAAGTTTGCATAGAAATAAGATAATGGAAAGAAATATAACTTTAGAAAGTTGGTGTGCTCATTTTAACACATAATTAGAGCAAGAGAATTTAATTAGAACAAAAATAGATTGCTTAGAAAATCAGGAAATTATTGATGATTTAGATAGGGAGATTTCAGAGGAAGACTTTTATGATCAATTAAGAGGTTAAAGTTGATGAAAGCAAGTGATATTGATGGTATTCCAGGGGAATTCTGGAGGATTTGTGTTAAGAAAGATAATAGGAGAAAAATAGTGGTTAAATTGTTTGATAAAATAAAGGAAACAAGGGAAATACCCAAAATGTGGAGGAGCATGATAGTATCCATATATAAAGAAAGGGTGATGTAAATAATGCAACTAATTATAATGGTATAAGTTTCCTTTCAATTTTAAGTACCTTTTTTACAGGAATTCTAGCCAACAGATTAAGGAAATGGGTTGAGAAGGAGAAGAAATTATCAGAGCTTCAAGCAGGTTTTAGAGCAGGGAGAAGAACTGCAGATAGAGTTTTCATAATAAAGACAATTGTAGATAAATGTTTAAGCGAGAAAAGGGGAAGAGTTTATATGGTATTTATAGACTTTGAGAAGGCATTTGATACTATTAACAGAGAAGCACTATGGTTAAAAGTAGAAAAAGAAAGGAGTAAGTAAGATGTTTATAAAACAATTACAAAAGATATATAGAGATAAGCTGTTTTGTGTCATATTTTCAGGTGATAAAGTAACGGATTATATGCAGAGTAAAACAGGAGTAAGACAAGGTTGTTAATTAAGTCCAACACTATTCAATCTCTATATTAATGACATTTTGTAAGAAACTAAAACATATAACTTACATCCACCAGTAATAAGTAATAAGGAAATACCAGAGTTGCTTTTTTCAGATGATTTACTAATTGCATCTAAATGTAGTAGAGGATTGAGAAGAGCAATTAAAGTAGTGAATACTTTTTGTAAACAATGGGGATAGAAAATTAAAGAAAAGAAATCAAAGATGTTGGTTTTTAAAAGAGATTATAAGTTGAAAAATGATGAAAATTGGTAGTTAAATAGGAGAGAAATAGAGGTGGTAAGGAAAATTAATTATCTAGGAACAAGTTTAAGCTCTAATGGAAATTGCAGTGAGAATAAAAAAATATTATTAGCAAAAGGAAAAGCAACTAGTGTTATAAGAGCATATTTAAGAAAAATTCCTGATATAAGAGTGAATTGTGAGTCTTTTACCATACATGTAAAAGACTCCATACCAACAGAACAGAAATCAGGAATTACGAAATAAAATGTGCAGATTGTGAACAGAGCTACATAGGCAAAACAAAAAGAAATTTGGAAATTCTGAGGAAAGAACATTTTAGGAATATTCGGTTTAAACAGGTGGATAAATCAGCAGTAGCAGCTCACTTTTGGACCAAAAACCATGAAATAAAACCAGGAATTAAACTGCTGAAACATCTTCACAACTCATTGGAGCTATCCACTTGGGAAACAATTTTCATATTGAAAAAATAGAGAAAATCTAATGAATTTCGAGTTTCTTCCTATGGATGAGCTCAGCAACTTCCTACTTGAACCAACAGAGACCACCACAGGAACATCCGTTTGTCCAGCCATAGTTTCGAGTAATGGCGGTTCAGTGAGCAACTGAAGATGGGAGAGATTCTCCCAAAATATGTCTTACTGTAAGTGAATGGAGTTTAGTGTAAAAAATGAATACCTAAGTTTAGGCTAAATTAACTTATTCAATTTATGCATATGATTCAAATACTTGATTGATTCATTTTGTAACCCATATCAACTACTTTTAAGATTTAAGTTTTTATACTGGTTCATTGTTTAGCCACCTAATATCTGTAAAGAACAGGCCCTACTTAGAGTGCCAGCTCATTGGGACATTTTGTAAAAATAAATAAATAAAAATTATGAGACTGAACTTGATCCACTTTTATCCAAATATTAGGACTGTGTAATAAGCTTTTAACTAATTACATTGCCTCTAGAGTTAAAGTTTTGTTAAATTATAAAAAGGATATAGCAATAGTAATACTATCTACCTGTTCACAGTCAGTGCTACAGCTCTTTAATATGTTAACTTTCTGCAGTTTCCCATCTGAAGTTTCAATACACCTGACGGTTTCACAAGGATCACCATTTGGAGATGGCCATACACTATTTGCCTATAAATAAAACGTTTTTAAGATAATTACAATAAGTAAATGAGTTAAAATATCAAGTTAATTGTCAATCTTTCTTCTTAATCACGAGAGAGTATTTTTATCCATAAATTAGTCAGCAAGAGCTTAAGGAGGACTTAACACAAGTTCCATCATGATATTTATAGAAGTACATTTGACTTGCAGATATTCTACACATGACAAATGAATATAAGCACTACTGTATGATTCAGTTGCTTTGCGAACAATCAATCATCTTTAGACATATGACAAGTGGTTCGTACTTTTAAATTTTAAATATAAATAATATTTTTTATACTTTGTAATATCAGCTAATGTCACAAACTAGCATGCTCTTTCAGCTTTAAGACATGTCTGTTATAGATGGCAATAGACTAGAGCTAAACTAAAATTCTAGTATACTTTTCATTCAAAATTCAGTTTTACTAGCTGAAACCCGAAATAATTGTAAGTAATTTTCAGCCATATTAATATAAGTAAATATATTAAATTTAAAACTTATTACAAACCTTATAAATAATATCACCCTCTTTACAAGCTGTTCGCTGAAAAGAAGGACAGCATTGATTTGGTACTGGCACACTCTCGAGAAGGTAGTCCTGTGCTTCCTGTCTTTGTAGAAGATTGATGCATGTTTCTTCAATGCAGACTATATGGTAATTTCCTGGAATATCTCCTTCACAGCGACATCGTCTGCATAGACCATCAGTCCATGCTGATCCAGGCTAATAATTAATACACAAGTAATCAGTGAGCTTTAACAATCACCAAAATTTTAATGCTGTCAAAAAGAGAAGTGTACTGCAGAAATAAACCTTTGAAACTTCTTTTTTGCCTTTTATAATTTTTTGAATAAACACAAGTAGTTTTTAGTCAATATTTCTGAAGCTTCACTAGTTCCATCAGTGTACAAAATAAGAATTCTTGCTACATATGTTGACAATACCCTATAAAATGTTATGTAGGCCTGTTAATAATATTCTTGATTTGAAATAATGAAAAAAATGAAAAATAATTTTATTTCCTTTATAAACATATTCTGCTCAAAAAGCAAAGCTTAAAAGATGTACATAATTACATTGAAGTTATAAGAATATTAATAAAGCATATGTCTACAGAGTAGAAAAGTCTAAAGTATAGAGAAAGAAAAGGGCTGAAAATATGGAGGAAGTATAGGCTATGTCCAAGTCAATAACCAAAGATATAAAGAAGATTAAAAGTAGGAAGGCAAGAATTGAAGAATAATTGGAGACAAGCATCGAATAGATAAATTAGAAGATGGGATGGGTCGAAGAGGAATTAGGGGAGAGTTAGCAGAATGCAGGAACAAAATGGTTAAAATGGAGGAAGCAGTGGATATGAGCAGGAAGCTGAATGTAGTAATATTTGGAATAGAAGAAAGAAGAGGGAAAAAATGTGGGCAGAAGTAGAAGAAGTGATTGAAGGAATATTAGGCAATAAATTGGGGGGATGGGAAATTAGAGATTTCTGGAGAATGGAAAGAAGGAGTGAGAATTCAAGGCCAATTTTAGTTAAATTAGCCACAATCAATATGAAATGGAAAGTATTAGGCCAAATAGGGAAGTTAAAAGGCACAAGAATTTTTATTGAAAACGAATATAATAAAAAGATCAAGAAACAAGAGCGGAATTAATAAAAAAAAATTAAGGAAGTTAGGAATGAAGGCAGAAGAGCAGTTATGCATGGTATACACTTACGGATAGGAGAAAACCAGTCAACACAGCAGCAAGGTCAAGAAATGCTGGTTAGAGGGGAAGAGAGGAAGACTGGGGTTGAAACCTGTTGATACTGCATCTAGGTCAAGGAACAAGGAATGGAGTAGAGGAGAAGAGGAGGGAAGAAAGGGGAACAATGTGCATCCGATGAGGAGGAGAGGATTGTATAGCAGCAAATGGTTGGAGAACCTCAACGAGGCAAAACTGCTGAGTAGGGTAAATGATATGGTATAGATAAGTGGATGGGGGGAATCAGCAGGTCAGTGGTGAAGAGGTTTGAGTGTGGTATCATCGCCCATAGGGAGTTTGATTGAAATAGAGAATGACAAAAATTCAGAATGAGATAAAAGGGTTACAAGAGCAAAAGCAAAACTAGAACAACTTATTTTATTATCAACAGCTTCATAAGTACAATATTTAGAACAACTTATTTGGAATAAATGGAAAATAAAGACTTATGGGTGATTTTAAAGTTTATATTGTAAGATTGGTGAAGCATGGACCAGAAATAAAGTAAAGAAAAGGGGACAGTTATGTGAGAATAGTGCAATGGGTGGAGGATCTGTTGCATATACAACCAGGGAATTAAATGCATTGCTCTTAAAATAACAAGCATTCCAAGATTGTTGTATAATGTGTAAAGCTAATATAAGAGAATTATGTAGAATTAAAGTTTTCATTCATTCATTCATATGTCTACACTCATGCTTTATGAACAAATCAAATTGTTTAATGCAGTGAATATTTATAAATGTAGCCATAATAATTTTGAAAATTCAGAAATATGCATACTGTACCTACTTTACTGGTCCAAAACTGTATTCAGTTAATAACAAAACATCTTGTGAGTGTGCTATTGATCATCATAAATGACTTAACACAAAACATATAAGCAATTAAATTTCTTTGTTGTCTATAGTAATTTTGTTCCCATCATGTTGCCTTCAAGACATTTTCTGTAGGAATTATTGAAGAACTTGCATTCCTACATCTACTAAAACCTTTACATACAATGCATTAATGAAACTTTGTTTTTGGCATTCACAGTTATATAAATTATTACAAATATTCAAATAAAATCTTGAGAGCAAGTCTTGGGTGTTCAGGCCATGTGCAGTATTTACTATCATTCTGTGATGGTTTATCAATGAAATTGGAATGCTGACCATTTTATATTCCTTTAAAAATATCAATGCTGAACAATGATACCCTTACAGCTTGTTTGTTATCCAGTTTCTCAGTACATTAATTTATAAAATTATTATAATCATAAATTGAAAATAGAACTTTTCATTTGCTGATGACTGAAATCAAAGTTAATAATACTGTACAATCAGTTCTGTTTTCCCCCAGAGTGTTTTGCCCATGGGTGAGTATACCATTCATTAGCCAGTTAGCCAGCCAGCCATGTCTCTGTGGAGGAAAGCACTACTGATTGCACTGTATATATGTTCATATATGTTAATTATTACAGAAAAAATGGAGTTTAGGAAATTTTAAGTGTTTCTAACAAAAGATTCACATTGCTCATAAAGATATCTATCAAAGCAATGACCTGCTCTCTGGTACCTACCATCCTTGTTGATCAGATTACAAATTGGTAAAACAAAGAGTGTATGATGTGTATTTGTGTACAGAACTCTTAAAACATAAGACTTATCATTAAATCAAGCTTGAGATCTTACTTCTTGTACAGATGTGAATTTTTCATCTGGTTGCCGCTGGCTTGCCATACCATGTTCATTAACAAAGAATTCATGCTCATACAAACACACATCAGTTCTATTTTCTGAAAGAGAAGAGAATTTTCATTTTTATCTATATTAAAAAAGGTGATCTTACAATTAAATTTATAAAATACCCACTTCTTAGGGATCCTAAAAGTTCTTGACCTGGCCAAGAAAACAAGATTTAAGAGAAATGTTTTTTTTTTTTTTTTTTTTGTTTTTGAACTTAGTCACGTGGTAAATCAATACATTTAGTCCAATGACTTCCCGATTAATTAATACCTTAACTGGAACCAGAGAGTTCATAAGCGTCACACTCATAACTCCAAGAGCCGAGGCAAGACAAGAAGAGCATCAAATCGTCCAATTAAATAAATAATAAATCACCAACATCCTAAAATAAATAAGAAATAAGAAACTATGACAAATAAGCATCTATATCAGCTTCAGCCTCATCTTTAATGTGAATCTTTGTCCACCAGCCATTTCTTCAGGTTTGGGAACAAAAAGTAATCACTAGGAGCCAAATCCTGTGAATATGATACATGGGAAGTGAAGGTTACACAGTTATGCAGCAACAACATGTGTGTAAAGGCATATTATTATGATGAAAGAGTCCTTTCTCTTTCATAAGGTGTGAATGTTTGGCCTGAATAGCATCCTAGAGTTGGTCCAGTAGTGAAGCATAATATTTACCTGATAATGATTCTGCCCCTCTGGAGGTAGTCTGTGAGCACCACACCATGAGAATCCCATGGCCATAAATTTTCCTATAGATGGAACTGTTTTTGCTTTCTTTGGTGCAGTTTCACATATTGCCACCCACTGATTAGACTGCTCCTTTGTCTCTGCTCTCTTGTCTCTAGTGATGCATCATGTTTCTTCAATTGTTATAAAAGTCTGAGAAACTCACTGAAATTGCATTTAAACAACTCTAAACATTCTTGTGAAGTGTTGATTCAAATATGTTTTTAGTTCATTGTTAACAAATGCAGAACCCATTGAGCAGAAAGCTTTCTCATTCCCAAAGCTTCATGTAAAATGAAGTAAAACATAGCCTATTGAAGTCTTTGCAATGTCAGCCAACTTGCATACCTGAATCAGCGATCATTGAGTACGGCATTGTGAATATTTGTCACAATCTCATTGGTTGTAGCAGTTTTGGGATGCCCTGAGCGCTCTCATCTTCCATGGATGTATAACTGTGCTTAAATTCAGCAGCCCCTTTTTTTAAATGTTG
Organism: Metallyticus violacea; assembly: GCA_030762175.1. Taxonomy (NCBI): domain Eukaryota; kingdom Metazoa; phylum Arthropoda; class Insecta; order Mantodea; family Metallyticidae; genus Metallyticus; species Metallyticus violacea. The sequence continues at coordinate 323,931 of CM060839.1, forward strand.
AAAATGAACAGGAAGAATCCTTTAACATGGAATCTAACCCCTTTTATATTTCTGCTGAGGTTAAACCCCACAAAATAAAGACTTTATCACAGCTTGTATTTCAGTTTTATCCATTTGTAGACAATGTTAACAATAGTTTGTTTATATAATCATCACAAGTAAATGTCTACATTAATGCATCTGAAACTGTACAGTGTGCCATCTAAAAAATTATACTTAGCAACTACCATAGTGATTTGGCCACCTTTATGATATCTCTGAGTCAGGCCAAGAATTGTTAGAACACCCCTGGTAGTCTCAAGTCAAGAAATAAATGCACTTGATGGAGGCAGCTACTGTAGTGTTGGCATTGCTGTTATTGTGTTGAAGAAACTCTGGTGAGCTGTAGGAAGAGAGATACAAATAGACCATGCCTAGTTTTTGCATAAAACTTTAGTTCCAATTAACTGCATTCAAAGAGATTTGTGGTTGTAAGTTTGTGGAGGATATGGCACCTTGGTTGGTTGGATTATCAGCAGTTAAGGTCAAATATCCATGGTTTAAATCCTGACCATGACCAAAATGTTTTAAGTATGATTCTTCCATTCTAAGTTTAGTTTTATCTATGAATGGTACTGTTTCGTATCTATAAAATGATTAAAGTGAAACAAAGATGCATACTTTGAAAGAAGAATTGCCATTTTTAAGAAAAGTAGCATTGTCAGTAGTAGTTCTTAATTGAAAGCAGTTTATATATCAGTCATGGAGGTAAAGCGAATATCGTGGTTCCTGTAAGCACAAGAAAAAACAAAGCTGCCATGTGTGCGTGAATGAACTGCCAACCAACAACTAACTTCTTTTTTCGAACAGCAGAATTTCATTCTAAGAAAGTATTATTTGCTCACAAGCACAGTTTCCAATCAATGGACTGCACATCATATTAAAAACTATTGTGAACAAAATATAAAGTGAATATTGTAAATGTGGAGTTTGTGGCTAAAACCAGACTGGTCCATAATTTGAAAAAAATGAGTTATTTTTTTCAGTATTTTTACTATGTGCTGTCTATACTTGTGTTGATTTTTAATCAAACTGGATCAAATTCCATACAAAATTGCATTTTAAGTGTAGGTTTTTGGCCAAAGTCAAACATATAGAGGTAGTAATTGATATCATTGTATGAATCAGTTGAACTACACACTCTTAAAGCTTCACTTACTTTTCATAAATGTATGAAGCTTTAAGAGTGTGTAGTTCGACTGATTCATACAATGATATAAATTAATATGATTGGCTTCACTATGCAAGTTCCAATTTACATTTAAATAGTAAATATAGAGGTACATTGAAAAATAAAATGTTAACACAGTTTCAGCCAATAACAAACAATTCCATTAATATTCTTTTTTTCAGGCAAAATTAAGAAAGGTTCTAATATAAAACTTGATCGGAATCAACACAGTAAAATGTATGTAATTGCTTTATATAAAATCTATTTTTAAACCAGTTAAAATCTCTTTCACATGGGAAGGGTTAAAATTCTAAAATGGTTAAAATGGCTAAAATCTTCAACATTCTTAAGTGTTTCACTCTTTAAACTGTTAAAATTCAGGACATGTTTCGTGACCTATCAGTCACATTGTCGACTGATGAACTAATGTATCATGCTGAAGCAAATAATATTATGTATAAGTTCTTCCATAGACCACCAGAGCCCCTTACAAGCACCTGCTTCTCTAACTCCATCATGACACATTAGTTCATCAGTTCAAAATGTGACTGATAGGTCAGGAAACATGTCCCGAATTTTAATAGTTTAAAGAGTGAAACGCTTAAGAGTTCTGAAGATTTTAGCCATTTTAACCACTTTAGAATTTTAACCCTTCAAATAGGAAAGAGATTTTAACTGGTTTAAAAATCAGTTTTATTAAAAAGATTCTGTTTACACATCTTAGAAACATGTGGTAGAGACGAGTATTCTGTCACTACCCTTCTTGGGAATATCAATAGTTATCTTATAGAGAACAGTAACCTATCATCACAGGCAGTGGACACTGGTGATACATGAGCTGAAATGATAAATTGAAAAAGGATGTGGTGATAGTGGTGGTGTAAAAATTTGAATTTTGATGAATATTCTAGTTGGACATATCCTTACCACAAGTAAGATGTTTACATCCATAGCTATCCAAATTGAATTTTACTTTCTGATATTCTAAACACTGAGGCTCTGCAGGCTCTTCACAAGGAATTTCTGTAGGACCTGAAGTTGGTACAGGAACTGGAACAGAGATATCTTTGTGATATATCAGCAACAGAACATGTTAGTGATAATGAAGAATTTAACATAAGTCATTAACAGTGAAGCAATATGTCATTTGATAATACTAGCCTACATAGTGACACTTATTGTTTAAAATATAGAACACGTTTTAAGAGCATTTGCTCTTATCATCAGCTGGAGACAGACTGTTGTTCTCAGGCAGTGGTAGATTGAATTTGCTTAAGCAGTTCAATGGTGCAATCTTGAAGTTCATGACAGAATTTTTATTGTAAAAAATAAAAACTTCATCATGAACTTAATAGATTTTTGTAATTATGTTTTTTCCATAACTCTTTGAGATAATCCATAATTTTTGCACAGTGATCAGAGATACAAAATATGCAAAAGATGTAGTTGGCATGATCCTTATTGGTTCTTTAATGGTATCATACAAATATTGAAACTAGCTAGTAAACCACTAAAACTTTTATAAACCCATGTTTAAATCACTCATGAATATAAAGTTTTATTTTGCATATGTTCTCTGTTTAGTAGATTATCTAGATCTAGTAGATTATAGTAGATTATAGTAGATTATTTAGAAAATCCTCCATCCTCTTACTTGGAGACCTGTAAAGTCTAATAATAAGTTATTTTTCTTTCTTATTTGGATTTTTACTGCTGTAACTTCAAAAACCATTTCAATTTCAAGTCATTTATCCAATTTTGCAGTATGAAAACCATCCCATTCTTTACAGATAGCTACTGCACCACCATTATAACATTAACTTTATAACATGCAGCTCACTTAGAGTTTTTAACTTAAAATATTTAATCTAATTTTCATCAAGCCCACATTCAATTAACACCAAAATATTTGGTTTACAGTACTCTAACATAACTCTGATTTCCCCTAGCTTATTTCATACATATTAGTAGGTTAAAATTTATATTACTACACATATTACTCCTCCCACTATTTAATAAATTATTTGTCCTTCCAACAACCAGGGATACACCTGCAGTTACTTAAGCAACTGTGAATTACACACATTCATTGCCTTAATTACAAAGATACAATCTTTTAGACGAAGAGAATAAATTTCTTTGGAATCTTATGAAGCTCTATGTCTGACTGCAGCATTCTGAGAACTGAATCTGCTTAATAAAGAATTTCTAGTGAAAATGTTATATATGATATACTTACCACGGAGTCGGTGGTGGTGGTGTAGTGGTTACCATACTTGCCTCCTAAACCCAAGGTCGCGGGTTCGAACCCGGCCAGGACCGATGGATTTTTTTCAGGTGTAAAAATCCTAAGTATGGCTTCCTTCAGAAGGGAAGTAAAGCCGTGGGTCCCGTGTCGTACATTTACGGCACAAAAAAGAACCTCAAGCCTGAAAGAGAGGCCTCTGAGCAAAATTTGTCGGCCATTTCACGCCCTGAGTTGAATGGGATGCTGATGACCAGAGATGTTAAAGAGCGTCCATAAATAAAATCAATTAAAAAAAAAAAACAATACTTACCACAAACATATTTTGGGCAACAATCGCTCTCAGACTTTGGAATTTCCTCTAATATCATGTTCTGCTCACAAATAACATCCACTGTGCATTCTTTCTTCAAACATGTCACCTTTCCACCTACAACATTATGCCACTATCAGCTTGACTCAATATACACAGATCATATTTCAAGTTGGTAATCTGTCCCAAATCATCATCACAATCTTTCATTTCAATTAAAGATTGAAGTAAACATAATTTATTGAAAGAATTATAGGTGTCAAGGCTACATTTTTAATTTATTTTATGTTATCATGGAATAGGTTTCCTGTAATTCTTAAAAGTTTTTTTCCATGTGCATATCTCAATAATAACTGATAATTTATAATCTTACTTTCTGAACATTCACAGCTCTCACAGCTGTTGATCTTCCATTTGTCCCCAGAAATGTGACCGTCTTCATCACATGGATGGCAGTACTTCACACTTTTACAAGTTCCATTAATCTCCACCTAAAACCACAACAATTGAATATTTCCTTAACATTTTTCACTTACTTCCTTTTTATTTTTATAAAAAAGGAAATCAGACCAGACCTGATTCTCAGGACAGAAGCAGCCTCCAATTTCACTGAACTCGCAACTGCTAGGATCATCAATGAGCTGTTTATAATTGTCACAAGTTCTGGAGCACCCAGAGTAACATGCATGATACTGCAAACCTGTTAACAATTATGAGCATAATATAATAATCTCCCTTCAACAATGTAGGTGAATCTTTACTGCAGCATGGAAGCACTTTATTACCTGGGGGACAGTGATATGGACATAGGTGTGGACTTCTCCATGGTAGGCACAATCCCATTCTCTGACATTCTCTTGTATATGCTTCAAAGTTGTGACAAACAAGTTCTGGCTTGTTAGGACTGTTGCACATATCAGAATTGCAGGCCTCAATGTATGGTTCAGGATTTACCAGTGCATGACACTAAAGCAGGAGATAGTAAAGCATCTGATATATTTATTTATTAACACATATCCTTTTTCTGTTACTGTTAACCTAAAAAAATATTCTTATCAAAACTTAAAAAGATATTGGAAGCACAAATTCAAAAGAAAGGAATTTAATTAATATATTTTAATGGTTAGAAAACTTAAGCTTTGAATCTTTTTTTTCAGTTACCTAATATAAATTAGGAATACATAAATTTGGAGAAATCTGATCATGTGATTATTCCTTTATGGAATTAAACTTTATTCCTTTTTTTTTTTTTTTTTGGTGTGTGTGTGTCTCAAATGTAGGCAATTTATAATTACAAGATGCAGTCATCACCCAAAGAACCAATATATTTTAAATAATGAACAAGACCATCGAAGCTTATCATTTTATGTTTATTCCTTTTCTGTTCACTTTGACCCTCAAAGCAAATAAATACAAAAAATACAAAAATACTGCTTCAGCACTATTACAAGCAAACTTCATTTTACATATATAATTTAATGATGAATTGGTCATTGATCTAAATAACAAACACAAATTATTAAATAGCTACATGCATAGTAAACAATATAAGTGATTTTGTAAGTATATAGAAGTACGAAGAAGTCATCTTAGGGAGCATCAGCATTCAACTCAAAGAGATCCTGCCCAGTTTATAATGCTATCTTTACAACACAAAAAAGGAGTACCAACCTTACCAAATATCTTCATGTCATAGAGATGGAAACATAGATTATTTGGTGGACAGGGTGGTAGCAGGGGCTTTTTAGGAGGAAGACAGTTTTCAGGAACCTCCTTTCCTGGCAGAGGTGACAACCAGCTGTGCCCAAATTGAAGCTCATCTTCAGTAACATCATCATTGGGCATTTTAAAGTCATCTCTTCTGTCAGAATTGCAGTTACCTACATATTAGTAAAAACTGAACATAATATATAACATTTATCAACTGCCAAGAACTATATTATATAAACTAGAAATGCTAATTGGAACTTGTACAGTAAAGCCAATCATATGATTGAGTGGAGCAATAAGAGTGTTTAGTTCAACTCAGTCATATAATAATTCAACTATATTATATTACACTGAGCCCTTGGAGTTATTATGAACAAAACTTTAAATATTTTCTTTTGAACAAAGTAAATACTTGTAGGTATTAATGTTGTCATTTGTGCTATTACTCAAGTAAGTCAAACAAAGAACTTACCACAAAGTCCCTCAGTTTTCCCTCCAAAAGTATGTGATGGCAAATGCACAGCAAAGGCTGAAGTGTATGAGGAATAAGTAACTTCCAGCTGAAGTTCAGGAACCAGAACTTCCACTTGAAACTGTCCAATGCGCTCTACATGCAGCCAGGTGCTAATTAGTGGATAGTTCTTAACTAGTTCCCCATTCACCAATACCTCCAGCTGTCAAAGATACATGCATTTTACTGAAATGTAAGCAATTTTGTTGTATGCTTTTATCTAATCTTCTCTTATCAGGTCATATAGTTTCCCTAAGTTGAGCAGCATGGCAAATGCTCAAATTATTGACAGAGGATAACGGTAAATATTTCTTTAACACAACATTCCAAGTGCTAAAATATAGGATCGCCTGAAAAATTGCAGACCTATTGATTTAAATGGCTTCTGTGAGAAGCACGATAACAGAGCAATTATTCTTCAATATGGCTTGATGAATTCCAGAATATTCAGAGAAATAGGATGAATGATCATATATGCCAGTTCAAAGTGCACTGAAACCTAAAATTAAGTGCATTTGTCTGTAGGGACAGATAAATATCCACCTAGGCATTTTATTAGGCCTGCAGGCTGTGTCCAACTACATCATATAATTTCTCTGTAGATAGAATAATGAAGCAAGTTTATTTCTATGATTTAATTTTCTTTAGATTTACTAATAATACTGTAGTTTAAAAGAAACATCTGATTTAATATGCCTTAGAAATTAATATATTCCATATAATTTTTACCAACATGCTATAAGTTTGAGATCAAAAAATAAGGATATAAGGATATAAATTTGAATAGTTTGGGATTTTCACAGTGAAATATAATCATATAACAAATTATTTTTGAAGAAATCACTCAAATTTCACTAGTTTTATTCCACTTACTTGGACATATTTCAAAGGCAAATTTCCTTCATTGTCAGCATGGTTCCACTGTCATTTTCCAGCGTGGTATTAAGATGTTGCTCTTTGGATTTTATAAATTTTTGAGGAGGTTGCTGTTGTTTGGAAGATCAAAATTAACTAAATTTTCTTTGTTTTTGTTCAAGAATACATTTTCCCACACCAATAATTCTATTGGTTTTTGAAGAGTTTTTAAGAGTTTTGGTTCATTTTGGAACTCATGGTTTTCTTGCCAGAAATGGTACACTACTACTGATTTTTCCATATGTTTATATTTTACACTTCTCATGTGTTCCTTAAACCATATGGTAATGTTCCTTTTTGTTTTACCTATATATTTATTATTGCCTTTGAAAAATGTCCAAGTAAGTGGAATAAAACTAGTGAAATTTGAGTGACTTCTTCAAAAATAATTTGTTATACGATATAAGGATATGTTACTATAATCTGGGATAAATAGAAACATTAACAATTTTGTGTATATAAGAGCACATAAACACATTAAATAATAGGAAGTAAAAGAAGTTATGTACTTGCCAGAACTTTGGCTGCAAGATATACTCAGTCCAGATGCCATAAAGAGTACTTTTTAATTTGTATTTATATAAAGAATGAAAAAATGTATGATAAAAATATTATCTGAAAATTTTGTACAGAAAATGAAGCTAATATATGTACAAAGGTCATGTAGCAATATAAGTTTTTTAATACTGAGTACTTTTTATTCACCAAGCAGCAGACATTTTAAGTTACATTAAATTACATTTGATTTAGCAATGTATTTTGTTATTAATATATAGTTCTGATAATTACTGAAACTCAAGTTAAAAGCCTATGGTCTGCAATAAAATTGGTGGTGGTGGTGATGGTGCATAAGTTTGAAAAATTGTTTAAGTTGACTAAAATAAAATCTATCTTTGAAAAAGAGAGTAAAAGAAATTCAACAATTTTATATATATATATTGTCAGTTTTTAAATAATTATTGAAAAAATGTATATAAAATTTAACTAAATTCTTGAATAAATTTAAGATGCTTATAATTATTGGCTGGTAGTTTAGATGCTAAGGCAATTAAGCTACTAATCTAGCAGTAATAAATTTTGTTAACAAGTATATGATATGTTAAACAGAAGTGAGCTAGAGGCAAATTATTTTTAGATCTGTTTAAAGCTTTTGATATGATGATTCATTATCATATGAACTACATGAAAAAATGAGAACATCTGTTAAAACTTGTGAAAACCAACAAGAAATAAATTTAATTAAAAAAATGTTTTATTACGTACTTTACAAAGTTAATGTTAGGCCCCCTTTTGTTCTTAAACCATATTTCACTATAATTTGATTCATCTTTAATACATTAATTTACTAAAATTGTTAAAAACAAAAAAACTAAATTTAACTGAATTTATATAAGAAAGTAGCAGCATTCAGAGGACAACTGATAAGTTGTGCACGTGTAATGCTGATGTACTCTGCAAATGACAGGAGGAGCAATAAAACTGTTCAAAAGTCCTGTGGAACAGGATTATATGTAAGCAAGCAAAAAAAAAAAAAATAAAACATTCCTATTAGAAGTTAGTAAATATGTTCACACTAACTCCACTTACTTATATATGAACATATTTAATAAATTCTAACATGATATATTACCACACCATTGTCTACAGCTTCCTAAGTACAATTTAAATAAACAAAGAAAAGCTTTTTGCAGGCTGTACTCACTTATAAGGAATGGACATTACTAGAGAATTGTAATATGAGAATAGCTAAGTGCAATGGGCTAGTTAGAGGAAGTAAGAAAAGAGGAGAAATGAAGATATGGCAATTTAAAGAAAAGGAAGAAGTGTAGCCAAATAAAACCAGGAAGCATTTCAGTATCTAGGTTGTGTAGAATAGTTGAAGGGGAGATATAATATGTGAGTCACAAGTATTAGGGATGTTGACATCAGAAAGGGTGGCCAAGGATAAGCCATATGATAAGGAAGAAGAAGAATGGCAAGAACAAAATGGATGGCAGTTGGAAATATGAGTAAGTGCTGAGGAGTGGAAGAGCTGTCAAAAAATAAAGAAACAATAAGCCCAAACCCATGCAGCAACATAGCCTTGTGCCAGGAACTACGTGGTTTGACTGTATGATGGTACAAAAAGGCAATTAAAATTTTGAATTAGGCGATAATTTTATCAAATAAAGATAAAGTTAAAAATTTTGGATAAATTTAAAATATGCTAATGTAACCTATGATATTCAGCATAAAGGTGTGTTAAGTGCCTTTTTACTAAAAACAGATCTCTCAGAACATAAACCCATTGAAAAGTTGGGGATTAACTCTATTCATCTCTACTTTATATAAAACCTACTTTAAACCACTTAAAATCTTTTTCCCCATGGAAAAGTTAAAATTCTAAAATGGTTAAAATGGCTAAAATCTTAAACCCTCTTCACTCTTTAAACTATTAAAATTCAGGACATGTTTCCAGACCTATTAGATACATTTTATACAATTACATACATTTTACTGTGTTGATTCCGATCAAATTTTATATTCTATTCATCTCTGTTCAGCTTGCAAAACCTGTATTAGTAGGCATACCTTCCTTACCACCTATACACATTTGGAATTTCACAATATGGCATTCATTATGCAAAATGTCCATGACATGGTTCACAGATGAAGCATGGTCCCATTTATGCAGCTATGTGAACTCACAAAACTCACAACAGGGCTAATGGGCTGTCCAAAATCCACATGTCATTCATCAAACACCAATGCACCCAGTTAAAATTGGGGTTTGGTGTGCAATATCTGCACAGAGAATAGTGGGACAATTTTTTTTTTTGACTAGACTATGGACACTGCAGAGTACCACCAGATTTTCATTGAGTTTGTTGAGCAACTGGATAATGTACAGCTGGGTCATGGATATTTTCAACAAATTGGAGCTACATGCCATTACATCAAACCAATCCATGACGCTAATTGAAAGTTTCTTTGACAACCAGATAATCTCCAAGACCAGTGGCCACCAAATCTTCTGATTTGACAACACTTCTTTTCCTGTGGGGTTATATAAAGACAGAGTTTCACCACATGCCCCCAAACATTGGATGATCTGAAGCACAACATTACAGGAGATTAATGGTATTGACAATACAGTTCTCCAATGAGCAGCCAGTCACATGGAATGACGTGTTGAGTTATGCCTTATGCAGAAAGAAGAACGTTTTTAATATTTTCTATAGAGGTAATTAATCTCCTAAAGATACTCTATAATAAAGTGTAATAAGTTGTGGCTAGCATCATTCGTTTTGAAATAAATAAAGAAAGAAATGTGTTAGTGGTGTATAAATCATTCTGTACAATTAGATACATATTAAAAATGAGACAGATTAAGACAAACACAATACAGTAAGTAAACACTGAGTGATCAAATTTACTCAGACTGAGACCACGAGTCATTATGAATGGATTATATAATTGCTAGTCAGTGCATCTTGCCTTGAAGGATATGGACCCAAATCAACTTTGAGAGTACAATACTGTGCAACCTTTGGGTGGTTAAAGAACTAACAAAATTGTATTTTGTAAACAAACTGACTCAACATTGTTGTTAGCCTCTTTTCTCTCTGAGGCACACTTCCACCTTCCTTAGCAAATTCTAAGAACTAGATACTCATCATACTGATAGAAACTCACTCCATTATAGTGACATTTATTTCAAATGACTTGCTGTAAAGTCAGTGCAAGTCACAGTAGTTTTATTGGCAAAACATAAAATCTTACAATTAATAAAAGAGATGGAAAGAGTTAAAATTCATCTAAATTATATAGGAACTTATTTTATTAAGTCTAACTTAAATTTATCACTTATAACAGCAATTATTTATTTTCAAACCAAATAAATAGCTACACGGTTAATTTCCAAATTCAAAAGTTGGTTTCATGTACAAGGAATAGTGTCCCTTTTCCTTAATAGTGGGATGAGAACAAAGAACTAACACAAAAATTATCTTTTGTGGAGTTCTAATAATTTATTGCCTAAGAAATAAAAACCAGAAAACATTATGTTTTTAACAATAAAATGAGACTATACTTACATCAAACTTATTTCCACTTGCACGCTGAATATGTACATGTTGTTGACTGAAAATAATGTGAATTTGCTTGGTGCACATGGAAGAGTGGGTATCATGGCATTCATCATTTGTCACCAATACCTGTTATGATCACAAAAATTTTTAAACTGCTTATAGTAGTTTTCATAAATGGGAAAGAAGGACCTTATGAATTTTATATAACTTTATTTAACTTTAATATGTTTATTTTTACTTTTATGTCAGTATCCAACTATTAGAATATATAAACATATATAACCAAATCTCTGCAACTGGCCTTAATAAATAATTAGTTGGTGTAAACATTTAAAAAAACAAGGAAGAGAATACAGAAATTAAGAATAATAAAAATGATATGAAATGAGATGGGTCTAAAAGAATATATAATACCAGACAGAATAAAGTTAAGCAGGTCAAAACAAAAATTAAGTTCCTAGAAGGTTTCCAGATTAGAAGTAGTATTTATTTTGTATTTTGCTTGCATACAATACATTAGATTATAATATTTTAAATATAATAATTAAAATTTTTCCAATTTGATTAGCTTAGACCCCAGTCCCCAGTTCATTGGCAGCTACCCACTGGAATATCCAGGGGATCAGACCCCGATCCAATAAAAACATAATACTATTAATACTTTATACATAAACCATTAATTTAACCAACTAACCACAATTTTACATCAATTATTCCCTTTTTTTCTAAATTACCCATTTACCCCTACACAAACAAACAAAATATCTACAAACTTAAACTAAAATTAATACTAACCAAAATACTAAAAATAAGTTTATAATACTTTACATAATCAATCAATTCACAAATCACTGCTCTAAGTAATTCCAGACTAAGGAAAGGAAGAAAATAAATAAGCCTGGACAGAAGAGAGAAGGAAAACACAAAATGACAAAATGAAGAATTATTAGAAAGTCAGAAAGGAAGTGAAAAAATGAAATTTTTTTTTTTTTGAATGGTGTTTAATGCCTTTTTTTACTACTGAAGCACCACAGGCAGTGGACACTGATGATACATGAAATGAAATTATATTTTTGTTTTAGGAAGGAAACATTCCAGGCCTAAGTTTATTTCCTCCCCAGCATTTGCCATTTATGACTGAGGAAAACCTAGAAAAAACCTCAGCCAGGAAGGACGGTCCTGGCGCAATTCGAACCCAGACCCCCCACTCATGAGTCCTAGCCTTAATGACCTTGGCACCCATGGCTGTCAAAAAAATGAAATGAAAATAAATTCTTTGGGTTACTTTGGTTGTAGTTAGACATTGCTCAGTATAGCAATGTTTTGTTTTGATTTACTTTCAAGCAGCACCTTCTAGCAACAGCATAAAGCCAGGGTGCATGACGTTACTATAATGATGATGATGATGATGATGATGATGATTTTATTCACCATTTGGATTATTTACATGATATAAGCTTCATTCAGAATATAATATAAAAAATATACTAGTTTAATAATTATACTAGATTTACAATATGCCCTATTGAAAGTTCATATATTTACCTACTGAATAAAAGGTATGTTGTAGTAGAAAGGCTTTAACTTCTTTATTAAATTGTTTTACATTGGTTATTTCTTTAATATTTATTGGTAGTTTGTTATACATTTTAATGCCTACATCTGTGAGATTATTTTTTAAAATATTTGTTCTGCATATCTGAACATGGTCATTTTTCCTTCTTGTATTATGGGAATGAATATCTATATTTGTACATAATTCTCCCTTATGTCTCTTAATATGGTTTACGACCTCTATTATAAAGAAGCAGGCTAATGGTAGTATATTATTATGTTTCCTAAAATAGGGTTTACAGAACATCATATTATCTATTCCACTTATAATTCATATTGCTCTCTTCTGGATTTTAAATATTCTCTCACATTTTTCTCCCCAAAATTTATTGCTGCATGAATGCTCTGGAGAGTGTTCTGGATGGCAACATTGTCACTTAAAGTGACTAGACATCCCATATTAGCCGGGACAGTATCTTTCTTTAGACTTTATTCTGTCTTTTTTTTAAAGGTAAAAGGAATGCCCCTTTTTGTGGTATTGACTTACCGGCACCATAAAATGCTTTTAACAATAGTTCTCATAATATATTTGTTAATATCAGTTTCATGAAAAAATTAAAGATTAATGACAAGTGACAAAGCAAAGTATTGTTTATATTATCAATATACACCAGAAACAATGAGGGGGCTTTGTTTGGGGAAGTACATTAAATGATTGATGTAATCAATAATTGAACTGCCCTGCTCTATGTTCTATATGGTAAGATGATGCCAACTAACTAATTGTAATCATTTTGTTTCATATGAATGCTGCCAACAATACTGAAAACTGCAAATGCATATTCTGCAATTAAAAGAAATTCATTACAGTAGTGACTCTAGTAGAAGACAATAATGTGTTCTGAAGGAGCTTCTCTTCTCATACTGTCCAGCACAACCAATCTTTCAGAATCCATGGATTGTACTTTTAAACTTACCAAATGCACTTTTGAACCAAAATTTACTTGTGGCTGTAGTAAAGCCTTGGCAATGGTTACTAAATGTTTTAATACCATTTGTATTTCAGAATTAGAGTCTGATTTACAGAAAGCTAATTTTATTTCAATAGTAATGGATAAGGATGTAAAAATATTTCCATTGCTTGTTAGGTAATTTAATCCTCATGAGGGGATTCAAGTTAAAATGTTGGATAAAATCTTTGCCTGGAGAACCTTCAGAAACCATTGTTGCATTTTTGAGTGTTTGGAAAATACTAACTTAAAAGAAAAAAAAAACAATTGATCTTTGTGCAGATAAAATGAGCTGCAATTTTGGAGGTGTATCTAGAAAGGGGTCAACAACATTTTCACTAAACTGAAAGGAAATTTAGAGCAACACTTGGGATTGGGTATTCTGCTCATATAATTAAAAATAGCATAGGAATTAAACTACCTTAAAAAAATCAAATCAAATCAAATTTAATCTACAAAAAGTTTTGTTTTATTAATAATGTTAATTATAACAATGCTATCCAGATGGCTGCTGATGTCCTTCCTATTGATATTGAAGGCATTGTTTCTAAAATATATTCTTATTTCTATGTGTATATTGTAAGGGTTGAAAGTCTTAAAGAATTTTATGAATTTGTAGACTGGAAGTACAAACAAGTTTTAAGTTATAGCAAAATAAGGTGGCTTGCTTTATTCCCTGCAATCAAACAATCTTCTATGTTTATTCCTCTGAAATCATATTTTGAATTTCAAAATAAATGTCCATTTCTTATCAAATCATTCTTTGAAAATCCTTTATCAGAGCATAGCTGTACTTTCTTCACAACCAAGCATTAACTTTTCATTGATATCATTGTATGATTCAGTTGAACTATACACTATTAAAGCTTCACTTACTTTTCTGGTGGCCACCAGAGCAGAATACACATTCCCACAGCTCAACAAATGATCCAAATTTGGCAATTTGTTACACAAAATTAAACTTTGAGCATTTACATTTTTTTCAATATTTTCTTGCCAAATTGTTTTCTAAAATAATCTGTATTGTCTTATATAATAATGGTGGATGATGTTTTTTTCTTACTTCCATTTTCCTTTGCAAATATAATGACCTTATATGCATACAGTGAATATGGTTATAAACAATGTATAAAAATTTTGTTCACACTAATTCCATTCACTTACATAAAAACTGAACATATGTTTCAGGACATATGTTTCCCCTCTTCAGCCTGTAGACAAACTGTGAACAAAATTTTATTACATTGTTTATATATATATACCACTCCATTGTCAACAGCTTGTAAGTACATTTAATTGAGTGAATATGGTGTTTATATTCAATTTTTCATGAATGCATGCTTGTATGTTTTTGTGGTTTTAAATTGTAAATAATCCTCATGCATTTCTTTTGTAATGTAAAGAGTTGTTTCATATGTGTTTTGCAGGAACTATCCCATATTTCAGTTCCATATATATATATATATATATATATATATACTGATCTTGTTATATGCATGGTCTATATGAACTATTCATATTACAAATTATACCTAGAAATTGTTGAGAAGTTTTGTTTTTTATATTGTCATAGGTATGTGTTTCTATTTTTAATGAAAGAACAATATTCATTACAGTAATTTTTTCAATATTGCATTGAGTCATCAATTGGTTGACAATGTGAGCAAGTGACTCACAAAACTAGTTCCAACTTACTTTTTAATAAAAAAGTTTTAATGTGAAATGTTAAGAGAGTGGAATATATTGATATGATTTTAGAAGTTTTACTTTTAATTCAACAAAATTATGATATAAACAATGTATACAGTTTTTTTCCCACTAACTCCATTCACTTACATAAATTTGGAACATATGTTTCGGGAGCGATCCCTCCCATCTTCAGCCTGTTGACAAACTGTCGTTAAACGTGGCGGTTGGGTCTCTTGATGTTCTTGTGGCGGCATCTGTTGGTATTATTAGGAATTTGCTGAGTTCATCCAATGGAGGGATATCGAAATTCATCAAATTATCCTTATTTTTTTGTAATGAAAATGTTTTCCCAAGTGGAAAGTTCTATTGCATTATGAAGTTGTTTAAGTAGTTTTATCTCTGATTTAATTTCATGATTTTTATTCCAAAAGTGCGCTGCTATTGCTGATTTATCAATTTGTTTTAAGCGAATATTTCTGAAGTGTTCTTTTTTCCAGATTCCCAAATTCCTCTTCGTTTTTCCAATGTATTTTTTGTCGCACTCTGCACATTCTATTTCATAAATACCTGACTTTTGTTCTGTTGGCATGTAGTCCTTTACTTTGCAACCTAATAAGTTCTTTATATTAAAATTGTTCTTTGGGGCTAACATAATAAATCAGCAATAGCAGCGCACTTTTGGAATAAAAATCATGAAATTAAATCAGAGATAAAACTACTTAAACAACTTCATAATGCAATAGAACTTTCCACTTGGGAAAACATTTTCATTACAAAAAATAAGGATAATTTGATGAATTTCGATATCCCTCCATTGGATGAACTCAGCAAATTCCTAATAATACCAACAGATGCCGCCACAAGAACATCAAGAGACCCAACCGCCACGTTTAACGACAGTTTGTCAACAGGCTGAAGATGGGAGGGATTGCTCCCGAAACATATGTTCCAAATTTATGTAAGTGAATGGAGTTAGTGTGAAAAAAACTGTATACATTGTTTATATATATACCACTCCATTGTCAACAGCTTCGTAAGTACACTTATTTGAAAATTATGATAGTTTCACTGTGTGGATTCGTATATTCATTTTTAATTGAATTCACCATATTACTCAAAAAATTCTTTTTGTCACCACCTTTGTCAGCTTTTGGTTTCCTTGTTTCATGCATATATTTATAATTTCACCTATCAAATTTCACTTAACAAGTAGGACCCTCTCCTATTTAGATGGAGACCATCCCTCTCTATACAGGTATAATCCAAATATTTATTTACCTAAACAAATATTATGTGTAAAGCTTGGTATGCCCAGTATACTGTCATTTATCATAATTTATTATTATTAGTTACAGTCTTATTAGTTTGTGGCTAATGTCTATTCTGATCACTACACTATTTACTACTGGATTGTTTGACTGGAGTGAATTCAATTCTACTACATCATGTATGTTTCACAGGCCTTTGCCCGCATCATTAGCTGTGTGTCAACGGCCAAATTCATTGTTGATTGAATAGACTTAGGTGTGGCTCTTGTGGACATCTTAATAACTTTTGGATTAATTTGTATTCTATTGGGATCTCAAAGTTCATAACCTTATCTTCATATTTTTTTATAAAAATTTTCCCCCATATTCCCAGCTCCAATTCTACATCATTTTACCTCTCCAAAAGTGATGTGCAACCGCTGATTTATCTATCTGATTGTACCTGATGTTTTTCCTGTGTTCCTTTAGCCTAATTCCAATGCTTGTTTTTGTTTTGCCAATATACATTTTGTTGCATTCCAAACAATTGATTTGACATATTCCTGGCCCCTTCTCATCAGGTATTCTATCATTATCACCGAAGTTGAGCAGATTATTTAGGCTGAATTTGTTCACTGGGACAAAGTAATCCCAAACTCTCAGAGTATTTTCTGGAATTTTTTGGTGGTTCAAGGATGATAAGTAAATTTATTGTGTGGTTTTTTTTTTTTTTTTTTTTGCTGACAATGTTGTAACCTGTTTTAACCTCTTATTAGTTCCAACATAACATTTATTTAGAAATTAATTGAATTAGCTATTAGTTTTCTTATATTTAGTTTATCTGTACATCTGAGGCAAAGTATAGTATATCTAATTTTTATACTTTTCAGTTTTGTACATGCTGCCAAACTACATTTTTTGTTCTTTGTAGTGGTACAAATGAATATTTATTATTTCTACATGCTACAATTACAATTTTACAATATTTTCTTGATCCTTGAGTGTTTGTTAATTCAGGATCCTATACAACTAACACCCTGGTTGTTGTGTACATGGATCCTACATCACTCTAACTATACATGTTACTGAGCAAACTTTACAAATACTTCCCTAAAGGTGATCATCTTCCCTCATTGTTACCTTATTACCATCTTCCTTTGCCTAGATCACTTTCCTCCACCATTTTTCTCTTACTTTCCCTGCATACTTTCCAAACTGATTCAAAAATTCTTTTCTGCCTATCCTTAAAATTTTTAATGCCAGAGTTTCTGCCTGAAAATTATCCCACTTCTTGTTCCCTATTTCCTCTCTCCATCCTTCGGTTTCTATATATTCTAATATAAAGTGCAGGTTCCTGTCTACCTTACCACACAATGGGCACAATACTTTGTCAGCTTTTACCCCACCTAGCATCATTGTTCCTATTCTTGCCCAATGCATACTCTCCCTACCCATTTTGTTACAAACCTGAATATATTTTTCCCTGCCCCACTCTTTCTTAAAACTCCTATAATATCAGAGTACTCATTTTTTAAGCTACCAAATATTTTCTGTATTTCTAAATCATCAATCCTTGCTTTCACTTTATTCTGTGCACCTTTCCATTATATGAATTTAACCTATCTAGCTCTCCCAAACTAACTTCTCTTACACTTTCCATTAATCTACTTTCCGAACTTACTACCCATTTTCCTTTTTCTTGTACCCCCAAGCAGTCTTTGAGAATATTTACTTCCTCCAATGATTGTATCCTCTGCCAGTATTTCATAGCATTTTATTACTAGACCTTTTTAGTCCATTCTTCCTAGTTCCATCAGGTCTACTCCATTGGGTGCTGCTGTAGGTAATTCCAATATCATTTTACCGAGTGCTCTATGAATCTTATCTATACATTCCTACCCTTTTTCTGTCCCCTATACTTCTATCTCATGCATCATTTTCAATTCAACTGTAGCCTAATATACTCTCTCTAACCAGTTTATACTCATATTTGGGATTTTCTTCAAGCATATTCTTATACTATTGGTAGCTAATTTTCCCTTCTCTTCCTTTGTTCTGACCATTTTCCATTACTGTTCAGCCTTACCTCCAGATAATCAAATTTCCTTACCACTTCAATTTCACTTCCCTCTAGCCAACATTTCTCATCTCTGCTGAGTTTGTTCCCTGTTTTACATACCAAAATTTGTAGTGGTATACAGCACCATGTTTAATAGTCAAATACCAAAGGATAATGTCACACACAAAGTTGTAACAGCAAATCTTCAAAAGTATCTACCAACTCCATTTTTTACTACTAGTGTTAAATTATTATAAAAAGCTTTGTACTTTCCATTTTATAATGTTAGACTACCTTTATAGTTCTGCTTATTAGATTATATGGAATGAGTTCAAAGTAGGCTGAGGTGGTAACAAGTAGGTGGTTCAACTATATTGAAATGGGCTAGTTGTGCCATTGCAAATTCAAATGTGAAGTAAATAACTATATGGACTGATAACTGTTGTGCTCAAAATAATATGTCAATGTGTTTCTTCTGGATTCTACACAAGTACCTTCAAATCAGTCATAATGCAAAAGTTCTTACTTCAAGGATACATACATACAGAGGCTGATATAGAGCATGCCTTGATTGTGGGAAAGTAGGTACTGTAAGATATATTTTGAAGAAAATTTTGATTTTCTAGAAGTGAATCTAAAAAGAAATATGGAAAAGATTTGAAGCTTCCACTAAAATGATCAGTAAATGATCAGTAAAACAACTAATCAATCTTCGAGGAAAAATACAATGACTTTATGTCACTACTACCACCACATATACCATGAGAGTGCCATGTCTTTAACAGAAACCTGAAAAATGCAAAGTTTATTCAGGATTATTCAAGAGGATAATTCAGATGTAGATTGAATTTCTGTCATGTTTTCAGAGATGTTGTTAAGAATGTTATAACAATAAACATTTATTCTTTAGATTATCAGGCTAATTCATGTTTCTGAAGTTTCTGCAAAATTGCTTATTATTTCTTGAATTATTCTCAATGAAAATTAAATAACATATTTCAGTAACAAGTACATTTAACAGCAAATACTAACATTAAATTAAAATATAAATTGGAACTTGCACAGTGAAGCCAAACATATGATTGACATTACTGTATGATTTAGTCAACTAAATCATACAATAAATACTAACATGTTTAAAGTAAAATAATCTCTTATATTGTTAACAAAGTTTATTATTGTTATCATCATCGTCGTCATCGTTGTCACCACCACCACCACCATCTTCATCAGTGATTTTTTCATCTTTCCCGCTACCACCACCATCACCACCACCACCACCACCACCACCACCACCACCACCATCTTCATCAGTGATTTTTTCATCTTTCCCAACTTAGTGTTAGGTTCATGATAATTATTATTGTAGACTTTATAAATAATTCACTTATACACTAAGTTTATTACAGTACATACTTATGCAACTGCACTGTCACTATGAGCATTATCACTATATCACAATAAAGTGGGAAAAGGAGAAACTACTAAAATAAGGTACAACAAATTATCAGGTATATCATCCTGAGTTGCTGTGTAACCAAGTATGGCCCAAATAATTTCAACCTTGCAGTTACTGGACCATCAGGCAACTTATATCTACAAAATTAACTCAGTCAAAAACCAACTTAAATTACATTTCTGCTTGATTTTGTTCTTCATTTCTTACTTATTTTCTTCAACCATTTTCTTTTAACCTTACCTAAATAATTCCTATACTCCAAGATTTTCTGCCTTGTTTTCATATTCAGCAACTTGTTTCCCCTTATTTCTATTGGTAGGTTATCCCACTTCTCAATTCTAAGTTTTGCTCTCATTTCTTTAGTTTCTCTATATTTCACAATTGCATGCCTGTAACTATATTGTATTTCACACATTGGACATTCCTCTATATTTAAGTCTTCTCTTATTCCTTTCAGATTCACTACCCCTGTCTGGACCCATGCCATTCCCTCCCTTGCCCACCTGTCACCTTTATCCACATAGTTCTCTCTACCCCATATTTCCTTTAACCCCTTATAAACCCTCAATGACTTTTTATATTAAAACTACCTAATATCTCCTGTCTTTCCATATAATCAACTCATTGTATAAGTTCTCTCCAAAAAGCTCTTTCTTTACTTTCTCTATCATGCCAGACCATACAAAAGCCAATTTTTTCCATAATCTCATTGATTCTACTAACCCAAGTATTTCCTTCCTTCACTTTCTATTCCATCACCAGACAGTATTTCAAAATACAATTCTCTTCTAAATTCTTAATCCTAAACCAATATTTCAGAGTTCTTGTTATTATTTTATTTTACTCCCTATTCTGCCTAATTCAGCTTGTGCAATCCCATTTGGTGAGCTTTCTGGTAGGCCCATAATTTGTTTGCAGAAATTCTGTGAATCAAATCTATATTTAGCCATCCCTGATCACTACCCCAAATTTCTACCCCAAACATCATTTTAGTCTTTACTACTACCATATATATATATTTTCTCCAACAACTTTATATGCATTTCTGGTACTGTATACTTACAGACAGAAATAGCTATCAAAGCATTCTTTTTTGTTCTCTCTACCCCCCGATTCTTGTACTCAAATAGTCAAATTTATTAACCATCTTAATTTCTGCCCCTAACCAATACCATTTCTCATTCTTGCGTGACTTCCACTCCTAAATATCATGATTTTTGATTTTTAAATATTTATTTTTAGTCTTCACTTCTTACAGATACTTCGATTGTTTTCCCTAAACCAATATTAATAACCCTAACTACCAAATCGTCCACAAATAATAGTCCCTGAATCTCAACATTTTCAATTGTGGGCATGTAGGTATTAACTTTGCTAACTTTTTCTAAAATATCATTAATAAATAAATTAAACAGTATAGAACATAACTTACATCCTTATCTTATACCTATTGTGTTCAAATTATTTGGAGTCATCCTATCCTGTGCAATCTTAATATAGTACTTATTTTCATAGTATAAATGTTGTAATGTTTTTATAAACTTATAAACTTATTGTTTACTTATATCCCATGCAATTTTGACCATAATTCCTTGTGGTTAATTGTATCAAATGCCTTTTCATAATGCACAAATAACATATAAAGTCTCCCTCTTTTTTGGCCTAGATATTTCTCTACCATTGTATTAGTAATAAAGACATTATGCACTGTTCTCTTATTTTTCCTGAAGCCTGCTTGGAACTCGGATAATTTATTTTCTTGTTCTGCCTAATTTTGAAGCCTTTCCGGCAGAATATCCATATATAACTTACCTAAGACTGATAATAGACTAATTCCTCTATTATTAGCTGAATTGTTTACATCACCTTTTCCTTTAAAAATATGTACTACAATTGCTGTTCTCCAATCTTTGGGAAATTTAGTCTGTTCATATATTGAACTAAATATCTGTGTCAATAACATACCTCTATCATCATCCTTCCCCCATGCCCTTCAAAATTCTCCCATAATTCCATCAATCCTGCAAGCTTTATTTCTTTTTATTTTTTTTATCTGTTCCTTTATTTCATTTATATCAATCTGTCTATCCAAATAATCTACACTTAACATATTTTCCCCCATTCACCCCCTCTGGTGGAATATCTCCTCTACCCCTAAAAGGTTTTTAAAGTATAAATACCGCCACGGATGGCCGAGGTCGTTAAGGCACGGACTCGTGAGCGGGAGGTCTGCGGTTCGAATCCCGCCAGGACCGTCCTCCCTGACTGGGGTTTTTTCCAGGTTTTCCTCAGTCTTCATAACTGGCAAATGCCAGGGAGGTACCTAAACTTAGGCCTGGAACGCTTCCTTCCTTAAAAAAAAAATCCTTTCCCAATTTATCATTTCATCTCATGTATCATCAGTGTCCACCGCCTGTGGTGCCTCAGTAGTGAAAACGGGCGTTAAACACTACTCAAAAAAAAAAAAAAGTATAAATGCCTTTCCTCAATATTGATATTATTCTCATTTACTCTCCTTTTATATAACCTCTTAACTATCATCCACACTGTTTTATTGTAATTTTTCCTCATTGTCTCCTGCATTTTTCTAATTATCAGATGTATAGTAAATATTAACTTTGGAGGCATCGCTTATCAAGTCACTTTTAAGTTAATTTTTTACAGGCATAGAATATCAAGTTTATTTATGCCCGTTTTTACACTGGTTCATTTATACTGGTCAATATCTTTGATTTTAACCACAAAATAATTACAATAGAACTTCAACATAAAGTATAACTGGCAAAAAATCTCTTTATTTGGCTCTCCCAACAAATATCCCTCTTGCGACATAGTGTATGAGTACTTTGCCTCTGGGGCACAGAATATGACTGTGCTGCTATTAATACATTTTTATTCAACAACAGTCAGTCTGTATAAAACTCAAGGTAAACATTCCTGGGAATGCATGTGATGAAAGGTGACATTTCAGTGGTGCATATACAGAATTACTTTTATGAGCAACAGGTTCCTCCTATCACTTCCTCTTACCTCCCCCAATTAAAACATTCTACAAGCTTACTGAGACATGGGTTAGTGCTACAACAGCAAACCAAATCCACAACAGGAGATAACAGCAAATACAAACTTCAGGTGCAACATGCATAAAAATGCATCCAGCAATAGCTATAGAAAATTAAATTTGAAATTTTTGTGAGTAGCATCAGTCAACAATCTCCCTGCTTTCAAATAAAATGTTGGTGCTGATCTAAAAGTGATATCCTCCCATAACATATGTGGGATAAGAGGTTCAATGGTCCCTCTAAAAGCTCCCCACAGACCCACTGGTCCTCCATGTACTGTATTGAAAATAAAGAGCTCTGCTTAATTTTGTGAAACAATAACATTTCAATTGATTTTCATGAGAACAAGATTGTATTGCTGGCTTTTTAGCATAACTTACTTGTATTACCAACAACATTATTATATATCACTGGACATTTACCTGGAAAGAATGATTTCCATTTGGGTTGATGTCTCTTGATGCAACATAAGTGCAATTTCCATTGAAGGTAAAATTCCTACGGTCAAAGGTTAAATAGTGTGGGTCTCCATAGCCATCACAAGTACCTGTTAAAAAAAAATTAGCATTCATATAATGCATGTGTATGATTGTCTTGAGAATGACAGAATGTTGAGTGTATAAGCAAATTGTTTTGTGAAAACAAGAAAATAAAAATTGGAAATTTATACACACTTATAGCAAAGTTTGAACATTGAAAATTGTTAGCTACAGGAAATTAAGAAATGAGAGAATAGTATAAACCTTATTCTTCATACAGAAATTTGCCTTGATCTTAACATGTTCCTCTATACCTATTTATGCCTTATCTCTTGGATATATTATGGAGGTTGTCATATGTCAATGCTTTTATTCATTCTGGCTCAGTGATCCCATTTGGGTAGAGGTATATGTTTTGTTACACCTACTATTTTTAAGTTTTATTGTTTCTTATCTTAAGAAAAGCACAGATACACCACATTCATACTCTGTTTAATGTAGCTTCAAGTAATTGTATTTTTAACTTGCATGTGTCTAATTAGACTTTGTATGTATTGAGTAACAACTATTATATCTATAATTGATGCATCTCATATTGCTGTATGTGATTAGTGGATGAAAAAAATCTTATATAATATTTATATTTAGATGCCCAGTCATCAGTCCTAAAGCACTTGAGTGGCAAAAATGAACTGATAATGCAAATTTGTCTCTGGTTTATCATAAAACTTACCTTGGAAGCACATGAATATAGTTAATATTGTTGCTGTATCAATAATGGGAATATCATATATTTGGCTTGTTTTATACATAAACTGCATGCTGATGACAAAAATAAAACATTTTTATTTATTAACCATGGTAGGACTTTGGCTTCATCAGATGACAGTGCTATGATGCTGCACAAGTGGAAGAAAGTAGATTTAAATTTTACCATCATGTCCCAAAGAAAGTGAACCATTTACTGCTTTAAATCATTTATGTGAGAATCTCCAAATATAACTACAAGATTCTGAATTGTCTTTAAGAAATATAGTATTTACACAAATCTAATATCACTTTTCTGTCCTTATGTAGTATTAAAAATTGTTATGGGCATTAGATTTAATGGTGTATTAATTCTAGTACAAATCTGTTCTATATTTTTCCAGCAATTTCATTCAATTTTATCATTTATTACACCATAATGCAATTGCTTAATTCTTAACTTTATTGTTAACCTATTATTGTATAGAGTGTTTAAATAGTAGGTATTTACGAAATGGATGGGAAACAGAGAAGAACACCTTATGATACCACTTTAAAGCATAAAGTAATCCTTTATGCTGAAAAAAATGGTAACAAAAAGGCAGGAAGAGAGTTCAATGCAGCTGAGATCAACATTTGCTTGTGGCAGCAACAAAATTGGCATTATTTACAACTAAAGTTAGAGGAAGATATTCACTGGTCCTTGCAAAGGAAGACATTCTGGCATTGAAGAAAAAGTTTTGGAATTCATGCATGAAAGGAGGAAGAATGGGCAACCTGTGACTAGTGACACCATAAGAAATCAATTTTTTCTTCTATACGAACTGTGCTGGTAATAGCAAGAATGCTAGATTTTGTCCTATGTGCTCCTAGATGTAGCAATAGTCTACTTATAAATTTTATGTTCTGATCGTTTTATGAACCATTGAGTTTATCTCATAAGATGTCTGCAACAATATGCCATACAACAATATTCCAAAATCTTTTTTTATAATTTTAAATATCAAATGTGGGGTATGCATTACATTCAGTGCTACATTAGATTTGAATAAATATTGTAGTACTCAGATTTATAAAAATGAATGTAAGAAGAGAGTAGGAAGCAAAATTTTATAATCATTTTTAACATAAAATTGTTTGAAAAGAGAAATGTGTTATGGTTATAAGGAACCAAAATGTATATCATATTTCAAGATAAAAAGCTGCATTCCCAGGTAACACTAATTAGATTGGATTTATTCATTCACTGTATCACTTGCAGTGATATGGAACACTTCAAACAGTCAATCAATGGATACAAAAGTCAAATTAGACACATACAACTAAAGAATGAAGTTAAAAATAAAAGTGAAAACACTCACACACTCATACTGTCATCTAAAATATAGATGCCTCATGCGAGCTTGATAAATATACTGATAGTATGTGAATATTTATTAAAATGCTAAGCAGAATATAAAGTGGCATCCACCATTTTTGTTCCAGGCAATTCTTAGGCTAAATAACAAATTGCAAATATGCATAATTAACTCTTTGTTACAATTCCAAGAAGAAAAGTAAAAGCTCTTCTGGCTAGCTATAACAATCTCATGCAACCTTTAGCTCCATGGGTGCACAGTAATTCCTCTCCTCATGGTGCACCTGGGTAATGCTAAGTGAATTACAGATATGGTAAATTTTCCAAGATGTAAGAGCAATACACAACAGTGCTCTTCAACACTACTCTGGAATGCCTGTGACTTATAACACAGTAAAGAGTCACAAGTTGAAATACTATTACACAAACATAAAGTAGATATCTTTGTAATTCTTGAAGCTAATTGACCTTGACAACTTATATTGTCTACATAAACATTGACAAGTGGCATACTGGTAGGAGTCAAAAACTCCCTTTTAACTAAAACAACTACACTGAAAACCATGAGCTCCACAGACTATGCTGTAATCCTTGATCAGAAGTATGGTTACAGAATGTAAAATATATAATTTTTGGTATATACAGTCCCTCAAATAACCACCAAATAAATCATAACTTAATAGAAGCTAAACAAAATACCCTAATAATAGGAGACCTGAATGGACATTCAAAACAGTGGGGGGTACAATTTCTCCAATGCAATAGGAAAAACGATTGAAGAATTTTTGGAAGCAAATGCAGTCAATTTAATATACAAAAACAATGACCCCAAAACTTTTATTCACTATATTGGGTACTCAACAAATCCCAATGTGGTTATAGCCTCTTCAGATATTGCCAATCATTTGTTCTAGTGGTATGATTTGCAATATCAATTTTTTAACCATTTTAACAGCAGTTAAAAATGGTTTTAAAAAATAACTAATACACAAAAAGGCACAGAAATTTCAAGAGACAAAAATTCATCAAAGAAATCTCAACACTTTCAGCAAAAAAAGATAAGCTAATTTTTAAAAAATTCACATATCATCCATGACCTATAAAAAAATGTCAGAATATTCTTAAAGATTTTAATATCAATTTGGCACCAGTCAACAGATTTAATGTTAAAAATCTACTAATAGACAATGTTAATGACAGTACTCCACAAGAGAAAAAAACAGGTATTTACAAAATGAATTGTATAGAATGTGAAAAAAATCTAAATTTGAAAAAGAAAGAGAAACATAGGCACATGGTTAAGGAACATTTCAGGAACATAAAAGTACAAGCAAATAGAGAAATCAGTAGTATATCATTTTTGGACATACACAGCATAGTGAATAAAACAAAATTATTAAAATCAGTACAAGGACCTACAAAACTAGCAACTTGGGAGGAAATCTAAATCTACAAATTTGTCACACCACCACCAGAGCAGAATGCACATTCCCACAGCTTAACAAATTATCCTACAGTTGAACGATGAGAACGAAATGTTTTTGAAACCAGTTCTATATATTATGACAAGTAGTGAAGCATTAAAAGTTTGTAGTTCTACTAAATCATACAAATAACAATTAGGAATTCTCATATTTACTAAATAACAAATCAATTGAATTATAAATTGCATAACAAATATTCAAATAATTAAGAGAGACAGATAGAAATAATTAGTACTTTGAGAAGGTAAAAGATATTAAAATAGATGAAAAGGAAAATCAACAGTTTACATTGATGCTCACAATCACCCTAAACTCTCCTCTGAACTTCAGCAATCATAACAAATTATTGCAATGCACAATAAATAATATTGCCACACTCCAAAAAGACAATTGAACAATCAAATTCTGTTGGATCAAAGCCCTTGCCGATCCCATGGAAATGAAATCACTGATTACCTAGCAAAACAAGCAGTGGAAGAAAAAGAATTATAAGTGTGATGCTCAAAAATGGCATTGAATCTTCTTCTTCTAGAGGAGGAGGAGAAGGAGGAGGAGGAGGAGGAGGAGGAGGAGGGAGGAGGAGGAGGAAGGAGGAGGAGGAGGAGGAGGAGGAGGAGGAGGAGGAGGAGGAGGAAGAGGAAGAGGAAGAGGAGCAGGAGGAGGAAGAGGAAGAGGAAGAGGAGGAGGAGGAGGAGGAGGAGGAGGAAGAAGAAGAAGAAGAAGAAGAAGAAGAAGAAGAAGAAGAAGAAGAAGAAGAAGAAGAAAATAGTAGGAAATGGCTAGAAAAGAAAATTTCACAATTGTAATTTTTCCCACTCTGAACAACTGATTGAAAAATGTTCTGTATAATTCAATGGTAAGTGGAGCGTAAGAATATGAATACCAAACTGTACATCCTTCTGTCAATATATAGGCAGATATGAAATACTCACACCTATTCAAATCATGCAATAGCACTGAGCAAACAGTGCACTACCTTATTTAAGAATACTGTATTCTGGACAGAGAAAGAAAACAGCTTGCAAATGCTATTATAGAGAAAAGAAGTATATGGCCAGTAAATATAAGTGAGTACTTATATGAAGACTTCTTAAAATTTGTTCGCCAAATAGACTTTCACTGACTGTAGAAATACATAAATTACTCACCTAGGCATAAAAAATTTAGTAAAATAATAATAAGAATATAAAAATATATTCTATAAGGAAATGAGATAAAAATACTAAGCTTAAGCTACGAAGCAGATTTCCAAGTTCATTTGTACAATCATTAATTCATTTCATTTATCCCTACAGACCTATACCTACAGTAATGAAATATTTTAAGTTTATTACTGTAGATTATGAAAGTGAATATATATATAAAAATAGGGTGTTCATGAACCACTCCAAAATAATTTCAGAGAGTGCAGAGATGTCATATTTAGGTAATTTGAGATAGGCAATGTATGGTCCACAGCTAAACATATTGCAGTTTTATGGTGTTAAACATGTTTGCATTAATGCTGATAAGTCTAAGTTAACCAAGTCAGGTAAAAAATTGGCTGGGAATGCCTTTAAAACAGTCTTGTGAGCATACAATTTTCCGCAGCTTGTTATCAGCATTTACATTATTTAGGCCTTAAAAATCCCTCAAATCTCAAACCAATCATTTACAGTGCAACACTGAACATCTATTAACTGCTTTCTTGCATTATGTAGCCTGCCTACACTAAAAGAAGTTCTTTAACTTTGTGTGGCATAATGCATAACTCAAAAGCTGATGTTCCAAAGGCTGCGGGTTCAATTCCTGTCATGTCATTGAATATTTTTATTTAACATGTTAAAGAATTATGAATGAAATTTGCTTAATACTTTCAAGTTTTATTCTCTTTCTCAGCAATGAATGTATTGCCAACATACAATGGCTAATAACCTTACTAGTAACATGATGCCTAAAATTTAATTTGTGTGACACATATTTAACTGCCTTCTTGAATTATGTACCCTAGTCTAGAGGGAGCTCTTTGACTGCTTGTGTGGCATAATGCATAACATAAAAGCTGATGATCCTCATGTCGCAGGTTCAATTCTTGCCATGCCATTAATTTTTTTACTCAATATGAAGTGCTGTGATATGCATGCTAAAGAATTATGAATAAAATTTAGGTAATACCTGAATATATGGGTCGGTCCTGGTGGAGTAGTGGGAACCATACTTGCCTCCTAAACCCAAGATCACAGGTTCAAACTCAGCCAGGATCAGTGGATTTTTTTGGGCGTAAAAATGATAAGTGTGGCTTCCTTCAAAAGAGAAGTAAAGCTGTGGGTCCCATGCCGTACATTTACGGCACGAAAAAGAACCTCAAGCCTGAATGAAAAGCGTCTGAGCAAATTTTGTCGGCTGTTTCAAGCTCTGAATTGAATGGGACGCTGATGACCTGAGATGTTAAAGAGCGTCCGTAAATAAACAAATCAACAATCAACTGAATATATGGCATTAAAATTACCCATAATTCTACCTTTTGTAAGCAAGAGTTTTAATTAGATGAATTGATATGTTAAGGTTTAAGTGCATAAATTGAAACATCATCTTAAAACAAAGGCTAAAAGCTGTATTATTGGACCCTAGCCAGAAAACGGAAATAAAAGTGATGAACAACACTCTTACTCAGAAGTTAATGTCCTAACCATGGCGTCAGAGTGATATGTTTAGAAACCTCCTTTCATTATCATGTGTTATGCTTTTGAGGAGCATCTTCATTAGCCAATTGTCTACTGATGCTTTAGAAACTTATAGCCATAGCTTTGAAATTTGAACAGATAGGCTATAAGTTATTTATCCCAATTGATTATGTATATGACATATCTACACTCTGAAATTATTTTGATGCATTTCATTAACACCTGTATATATTGCACTAAATGCATATAGAATTACAAACTATTGCATATAAAGATTAAAATTACAGAGCATATGCACTAAAGCAGTGAAACTATTTGCAAGACAACTTTAGACAAACAGAACAGAGATGAAAATAAACCTGCTAATATACAAGAGTTTTATTAAAAAAAAAATTGCAAAGATATGAAACTTACAATCTCTGCATTCCTTTGGAGCAACACATCTATTCCCCTTACGAACCAGTCCTTCAGGGCAAAAACATCCAGACACACAAATTCCTAGCTGTGCTGGGCATTCATCCTTCATGTTGGCACATGTTGGTTCACAGGTTCGTTTATAGCAGTCATGATGAACCATTGGTGGTGGACAAAATGCAGCTATACAATAAAAGTATTCAATGAAAGCAATACCTCACAATGGTAACAGAAACAAAATGTCAAAGCACTTGAATGGTTCTGTCAAAACATCAATTAGTACCCTGCATATGCACTTAAATTTCATTAGTCACTGCTAGAATGTGAGTTTCAAAAGTGATGGCACTACAACTGGATACAAATTGTATGCATACAGAGAACTGGAGAAGTAGCTTTGCAGCAACAGGACATGCCTCCATTCTATATTTCCTGGATATTCCAGAACTGAGAACAAGGTCTGACCCAATGAATACTCAATACTGTAATTACTCTCTATTAAAGGTAATTCTTGGATCTCAAGAAGACTGGATGAAAAGAACCATGCACATTAAAGAACATAACTAATTTATATGGTATATTCATGGATCTCACAAAGGGATATTTTTTGGTACAGGCATATATGGCCTATCTCCAAGGACCAACTTTAGCATAAGCCTTGGTAAATATTATACAGTTTTTCAGGCAGAAGTATTTGCTATTCTGAACTGTGCTTATAGAGGACTTAAGCAAGAATGGTTATGCTCTTAAAAGCACTTTCCTCTGACCAGGTAAAATCAAACTGGTATGGGAGTGTCAAAATGCCCTATCTGCCCTGGCATCCCACAACAGACTCAAACTGGGGTCAGTGCTGGGGCATCAGGCATTTATGGGAATGAGAAAGCAGATCAGTTGGCAAAGAGGGGAGCTGACAAACCCTTTTTTGGCACAATTGGAATCACTACACATACCACTAAGACTGTGCTTAAAACATGATATGGGGATAAACATCAACTATACTGGACAAATGCAAACTAGGAAACTTGTCCTAGGTCCTAGCAATACTCTTTCCACATCTCTTCTAAAACTGGAGAGAAGAGGAATAAGGAAAGTAATTATTGCATTAATTGCTGAACATGGTCATTTCAGGAAATGTCTACAAAAAAGGGGACTTCCTAAAGATGAGCCCATCTGTAGAATGTGTAAACAGGATGAGGAAATCTACCTTGCATATTTAATTTGAGTGTCCAATCCTGGTAAGAAAGGGATTTACTCTTTCTATAATGAGGGAAGACCTGGGAATGAATGCTGCTAACATTGGAACCAAAATACTGCAACTTAACAAAGAACAGATTTCTTCCAATGGGGTAGCACAAAAAGTCTTATAGACTGACGTGCAGGAGGTTGTTCAAACTCCATTAAACCCCCCCCATCATTTATCTATATTTATCTATCAATTATATGCACTGTGAATCCCAGCCATCCAGTGTCTCCAACATTTCATCCCTTCCTCCCAAAGGTGCATCAGATGGTCAGTTTAGATAAATAAAAAAATTAAATTAAAATCACTTAATTGAATCTTACTACAATATTAGACAACATAATATATGAACATTTATAACTGTTATATATGTTTAATCAAGAGTTTGTAATGTATATATTGAATTTCTAAGAATAGAAGGACGGAAAGGGTAGGTTTGCACATGGACTGCTAGAGGTGCAGCTTCCCTCATTGATAGGTGGTCAGTGTTACTGCCTTCTGTATATCCACATGTGGGAATACTGAAGAATTTAAAAGACATTTATGATTTTATAGTTTACCATTTGATAATTTAATAACTGTATTGTTGTATGAAATATTTTAGCGGCCTACAGGAAAAGTGGAATTTTATTTTTTGGAGGATTTTGCTTAGTACTGAATAAGTAAATTTCAATATCATAAGTCATATATGGCTGGATAATCCCATTATTTTGAGTCTTAATTTTGTTTTTCTCCAAATGCAGATCGGATCCAAAGCTGGCAGGTCACAGATGCATACAGTGACAGTCAAGGACACATATTGCCACTGATAAGGGTAGTTAGTGAGAGATTAGTTTCAGAACTTTGTTATACTATTTCATTTCTCAGTTTTTTTATGGTTCAAAGATTTAATACAGAATAATGAATTTTAATATACTGCAGCTAAAATTTCATCCTTAGATGATTACTGAAGTGTTTAACACATTATCTAGCAGTTGATGGGTAGCTGATGATGCAACCAAAGGGTTCATGAAAACTAATACTACATATTATAAACAAGTGAAGCAATAAGAGTGTGCAGTATGACTCATTCATACAATGATCTCAATTACATTTTCAGTATTTTGTGGATTGCATGGCAGGCTGAATATGGGCAGCTGAGCCATGTGCTTTTGGCTGCGGCCCAGTTCACATGTGGGGAAAAACAAAAAAACAAAGTAAGTTATTACCTAAAGGTTTAAAACATCTCAGAGAATAAATTCTTTTACTTGTTTTATTATAGATATAATCAATGTAGTCAGACCAAGACAAAGTGTTATTTAAATATAATGCTAAGAATTTATGACTGATAGAATCTAAATGTTGTGAGAGTTTACAGCTAACATGTGTTTTATTAGATGAGCTTATACATAAATGTTATTTTATTCATATTGCATTTGAGTTAATTTGCATTAAAGATTTTAATAGATTATTAGATATATTACTCAAATTTTGCATCAGTATTTAATTACTTCTCCCAATATATTGTACCAATAAGAGTATTATTGGTACAAATGGAAAACCATTTATATACATGATAAAAAAAAGTAGTACTTAATATGAGGGTCATTTGAAAAGTTCTCAAAATGAAACACATAAAATGATAGCAAAATTTCTGAAATTATTCCTATTTTTCAATATATTCTCCCTTGATACTTATACACTTTATACAGTAATGCTCCAAAGCCTTTATTCTATCATGAAAGTCAGATTCCTCCAGGCCTGCAAAATATATGCCTTAGCTGATTGATTGACTTATGGACGCTCTTTAACATCTCAGGTCATCAGCATCCATTCAACTCAGGGCGTAAAACGGCCGACAAATTTTGCTCAGAGGCCTCTCTTTCAGGCTTGAGGTTCTTTTTTGTGCCGTAAATGTATGACACGGACCCACGGCTTTACTTCCCTTCCGAAGGAAGCCATACTTAGGATTTTTATGCCCGAAAAATCCATCGGTCCTGGCCGGGTTCGAACAGGCGATGCCTTAGCTGATGATTTAAACTCTTCATCAGACAAAAATTTCTTTCCACCAAGGAATTTTCTGAAGTTTAGGAACAGATGGAAGTTGAATGGAATTAAGTTAGGGGAATAAGCAAATATGGCACCAAATTGTACTCCAATTAATTGATTTTTGCCATTGCAACAATAAAAGTGGGGGCGAGATCAAGATGACTTTCCTTTCTTCTTTGATAAACCTGGCATTTTCTTGCATAATTTTGACTTGGCTTTGAATAGGTCAAAAGGTCAGTATAATAAGCTCCAGTGATAGATAGGTAATAAATTAGAATATGAAATATGCATTTTCCTGAAACATTCAGCGATTTTGGACATCTTTAATCAGTGACCCCAGAACCGCATTGAGCCTATAATTTATGATGTGATGGATTTTGGTTGTTTGCTGCATGGGTCATCTTCCAAGCTTCATGGCTGCATTTAAACTCTGTATTCCATTTGAAAACAATCGAATATAATGGTGCTGAGTCATATCTATATGAATTTCTGTTGCATTCACATCCTTCTTTAATATCTGATATTTGCCATTTTTTTCCATATACACATGTCTGCAATGCAACAAACAGCTATACTATGATTCCATGCTTATTGCACAATTGTTTGAAGATGGGTCATTCCAAGAACTTTTTAAATCGCCCTCATACTTAACTGTATGATTAGGTAGTACCTTTCTTCACCTTTCCTATTCTCTATACCTTAACAAGTAATATTCACTAATTAGCTACGTTGGTGTGAAATTTGAATATGGGAAATTCCAAAAAATGACTGACAATATAGTTATCGGTAAAATAGCGTAAATGAAGTGATCTACTTACTTAAGGAACTGAATATAAACTGAGTTATTTCTTTTTTATAAGTATTCAAGTAAAAAGCAAGCAACAGGGTGGGAAGATGGGTGAATAAAGGTTATGCATTTAAAAAAAAACTAACAACTTTTTCAGTAAAACACCTTGCTGTTGGAAGTATTAACATATACTGTAATCTGTGTCAATTGTGAATACTTTTGTTGGATAATATACATGCACTGTCATTAAATCTTTCCTTGTAGAAATTCTCGTATATTTTGTATTTTATTCCTATTTATTTGTAGAGATTCAAAAATAATTTAAAGTGTCATTATGTATTTTCAGAGTTTAAATTTCTATTCTGTTCTTCAAAAAGAAAGAAGAAATGGTGCACTCAACTCATATAGTTAAACTAATCCATAATTTACAGTTACTTGGACACAGCAATAGCATCAGAGGTAGAAATTCAGATTCATTAACTTTCAAATGCATATAATTATAATTAGAAATTGATTAAGTCATACACTGTTCTAATTATTCATTTTTAATTGACTTACGGCAGTCGTACTTCATTCTCCAGGAAGTAAAATCAACATTTGCATTCTTAAAGGCACATTCCCTAACAAAGCCAAGAAGTGCTTTGCATTTACACTCTGATTCTGACCCATGTGAGCTTTGCATGCATTTACAGGCTGCATCTACACAGCTGGATATGTACTGCTCAATATTAGAAGTCCCGCATTGCAAGAATAGTTCATTCCTGGAACAAGATGTGCAATCAAACTTTGAAAATCGTTCTTTCCAAAGGAAAAAAAATTGTCATCTCTAGAGCTGAATAATAAAACAAAAAGGGTAAACAGTTCTTAGAATTTTACTAACCTGATTAGTGAGCACATCATCTTGGCCTTCTCAAGCAAATCATGGCTGCATATTGCTTGTTTACAATCTTGTTCAACACCTTGTTGCCAACTTGTAGCAAATGCTGGTGTAGTCAAACTTAATATGCCATTTGGTCTTTGTTTGTCATCTTCATGTTTACCATTGTAGAATCCACACATACCATTAATGTTGCCTATATAAGTGCCAGGAACCTGAATAAACAAAATAATAATGAAGTTCTCTGAAGATGCACCAAAATATCCAGACACTGTAAACTATGATAACACCAGAGTAAATCATTGTGAATTAGATGCTTCCATTTTATCATTAGAGGTATTCCTGCATTAACTAAGAAGAAAAGAAAATTAATTAATACCTAATTAAAGGTAATCATAAGATGAATTATTAAGTTAAAACCATCTGATTTGAAATACATCTCCTTGAGCATATTCAAGATTACTTACTGTAATCTTGATATTTTCCTCCTTGTCCCAAAAAATACTGTAGTGATACAATTTTGACTGAAGCCATATTATGTCTCCCAGATGTGCTATCATGAAAACTTCATGAAGTTGGAAGCCTGAGCTCTGCACCTGATGATAACAAATTGTGGAGCACATTATTTCTTCATGCAGTCATAAAATAAACATATATAATAAGTGATAATGAAGATCATAATTAACACATCAACTTTGTTGAAACTGATTAATTTCAAGTTTAATAATTTGTATGGTTTTACCCTTGCTAATAGAAGTACTGACTTTCAAAACATCCAGTATACAAATAGAATGTAATCAGTAAAGTTTTTTACAGTGTTTACTACTTCGTATTAAATACTGTTTATATTATAAATTTGTCCTTATCAATAAGTAGATTTCCATGTGTTAATAGTTAAGCAATTAAACTAAAATAGCTAGAAAAGGAAACTGGAAACTAAAGCAAAATGAGAGAGGAAGATTGGGTATTAGCATTTCCCTAACCTATTTTTCAAAATTAGTATTGTTCATTGGTCTATGTTAGCCTCCTATTGTAGTTCAGTCTTTATAGATTAGTCCTGCATTTTCCATGAAGCCATTTTGTGACTCTACATAAATTATAACTACTATTTGTGCAGTGTTTCCATCTGTGCATAACTTTTTAATGCAAATATCTTGCCATCACCTCTTGAAAATCAATTTACTGTCAATCCAGCTGTCATCAAGATAAAATATTTCTCTAGAATCATTATATAGAGACAAGATGGTCCTTAAATATCAGGTTTACCAGGAAATAATATCCAACTTTCAATCAAAATTTTGCATTTACTTACATTAATTTCCATTTAATCCAGTGATTCTGAGAAATTCAGCACCCTATGGAAAATTAATTTTTTTCACAAAGTTGACTGTAGCTTAGTACAGTTTTATATATTACATATGACTGTCCTCTTTATGACAACGTTATCAAAACCGTCAACAACACATTCCTTTCACATGGTCTAACCTGTATGCACAATAAGACGGTGAACCTTTTTCTTCCCATTCTTTCATTTGGCACCTTATTCACTTAATAGAACCCCAAAAGCTCTATATATTTAGCTGCTCTTTTAGAAACATATGTTACAGGAATCTACATTTCTTTATGGAATACTTTTTTATCATATATCTATATCATTTTTTACAATGCACTGTTTTCTCCTTCTTACTCACTAATGCACCTTGAGTACACAGATGAAGGAATGATTTTTCAATTTGTTTCATGCAGGAAGGATTATGGCAAACATTTATGGTTTGAGTACTGAAGAGTAAAAGAGGGTGGCTTGGCAAGTCTATGACTATGCTTCTACTACCTGGCACTACAGTAACTGACCAAGCCCCGCTAAGGATGCCTGCACTCGACAAAGTTTTTTCCTATCTGGAGGACAGTACACTGTCAGCAGAATTTAGAACCTACATCAGGATATATGGTATATCACTAACATAGTGGCTCGTGCAGAAGTTCTGAATCTATACCTCATGGATAATGCCAGAGCAAGTTCAGAGCCAAACCATTCCAAGCAGATGGACTATTGATAATTGGCTATATTCTGAACAACTTGAAGGAGTATTGTACTTACGAAGCTGTTGACAATGGAGTGGTAATATATCCTAAACTTAGTTATTCATATGGAGTTTAGTGTAAAACAATGAATACTTAAATTTGAAGGAACTCATTGCAGATAAGATAATCAGCTCTGAGAATTCTGTTGCTACAGGATAATGCAATATTCATGCATTGTTAAACAATCTGAGAACAATATTTAGGAACTCAATGCAATCTAACTTCTCTATCACAGCTAACATACTTATTTTGAACCTCTTTTTTGTTCTATGACTTATTTTTCTGAGGAAGAAACTTTTAGAATATGGAAGAAATACAAATTAGTGCCTGCAAACCTCTACATCAAAATCTAAGAACTAGTATCATCATGGAATCTTAGTCCCGGCTGAAATGTGGTTCAGTCCCATAGAATCCAATGGTGTTTACTTTGAAGATTAACAGTAAGCAAAATATCTGTAAAAAAAAAAAAGCATTAATTATGAGACAGTACTTGTATCATCAAACCAGCATGGTTTGGAAAGGAAAGGAAAGTTCACTGAAATAATAATAAATTTTGTGAAAGAATCTGTACTCTCTATAAAATATGGTTTAAAGGTATATTTCATAGTACTGTCTAAATCTATAACTAGAATAAGAATGAGAACAGGATGGAAGAAAGAAACCCAAGAGCACCTCTGCCTAAAAATGCTTTTTATGCACTTCCTAACTTCTAGTCTAAAGATAGAGATCTACATCCTTGGTTATTTGTAGAATTTTATTTATTAGGTTAGATTGTCATTCCTAATGGTAAGGTGACTTCAAAGATAGCTGCTTCACTACCTCACGCTCTAATAGGATTGTTCTACAGTTTCATCAGGTTTCAGATATATTCTACATATTGGTTCAATTTGAATAAGTCCCATAGTCTTTAGATGTTTTCAGAACAATCCTGTCTCCAGTTATACAACTTATAACTTTTCTTAAAGAAGATTTATTGAGCTTAATTAATTAGTTATACAGTTTTTTTACAAAACCTATAGTAACCTTGCTTTAGTTACTAAGAGGTCTTAGAATATGTACCAGTTCAAAAAGAAATTGTTTAAACACCTTATTGAAATTTATTGTAACCTAAATTAGCTTATTCAGTTATAAGGTACATATAATTCAGATATTGATTGATTAGTTTTGAATACCAGGAATTTTCACAGTGAAATATGTTCAAGTAAGTGGAACAAAATTAATGAAATTTGAGTGATTTCCTCAATAATAAATTGTTATATTATTGATCGATTAATTTTATAATCTGCGCAAATTGGATGATTTTATGTTTCAAAAGAAGAGGTAGGAAAGTGTGGATTAAGGAAAAGTAATAGGGGTAGAGTTTCTGGTGGTATAAGGGTATTTGTGAGGAAAAATATCAAAGTTAAGGATGTGAGGTGTTGATGAGGGAAGGCTATTGAGTGATGTGGGTAAAAATAAACAAGACAAAAGGAGTAAACATAGGGTGGGAGAAAATCAAATAAGATCTCTGATTATGGAAAATGATTGTGGTTAGGGGATGGAAAAAGTTGTGATAAAATATTAATAGAGGTGTTAAATTAATTAAATTTTGTGAAGATAACACTTTGACAATGTGTAATAGAGTTAGGGAAGCAGATTTGGGTAGTGAATTTACATTTATGAATGTAAAAGGCCAAAGTGTCATTATTATTTGTTGTGTAGTGAAGGGGTGGATGAAAAACTTAGTGATTTCAGAGTGATTAATGAAGTGATCAGTAGTTGTCATTTTCTTTTGCTAACAAACATGAATGAATATTTATTATTTCTACACATTTACAATTCAGTTTTACAATATTTCCTTGAACTAGTGCTTGGTAATTCACGATCCTGTTTAACAAACACCATGGTTGTTGTATATATGGAACCTACATCACTCAGCTATACATATTATCAAGTGAACTTTACAAATACTTTCCTAAAGATGATCATCTTCCCTCATTATTATTTTATTACCTTCGTCCTTTGCCTTGATCATTTTCCTCCATCACTTTTCCCTTATTTTTCTACATAATTTCCATACTGATCTAAAAATTCTTTTCTACTAATCCCAAAAATCTTTAATGTCAGAA
The DNA here is from genome assembly GCA_030762175.1 of Metallyticus violacea. Classification (NCBI taxonomy): domain Eukaryota; kingdom Metazoa; phylum Arthropoda; class Insecta; order Mantodea; family Metallyticidae; genus Metallyticus; species Metallyticus violacea. The sequence continues at coordinate 363,248 of CM060839.1, forward strand.
TATTTGTCTGTAAATTATCCCACTTCTTGTTCCATATTCCCTCTCTCCATCCTTTGGTTTCTATACATTCTAATATACAGTGCAGGTTCTTGTCTACCTTAACACACAACGGGCACAATTCTTTGTCAAGTTTTACCCTCCTCCACATCATTGTTCCTGTTCTTACCCACACCATACCCTCTGTTCCCGTTTTGTGACAAACCTCAATATATTTTTTCCTGCCCTACTCTTTCTTAAAACTCCACCAATTTCTCTTGCAATTTCCTTTTATGTACCTACCCAGTTTCCTTCCCATTTACCTTTTTCTTGTGCCCCCAAGCAGTCTTTAAGATGTTTCCTTCCTCCAATGATTGATCCTCTGCCATAATTCATAATGCATTTCATTACTACACCTTTTTGGCCCATGCTTCCTAGTTCCATCACGGCTATTCCATTGGGTGCTGCTCTAGGTACTCCCAATGTCATTTTACAGATTGCTCAAAGAATCTGATCAATACATTCTCATCCTTTTTCTGTTCCTCATGTTTCTATCCCATGCATAATTTTTTTATTCAACTCTAACCAGTTTACACTCATAATTGGACCAGGACTGTCCTCCCTGACTTTTCCTCATTCCTCATAAATGGCAAATGCTGGGGAGGCACCCTAAACTTAGGCCTGGAATGCTTCCTTTTTTAAAAAAATATTCATTTCCCAATTTATCATTTCATTTCATGTATCATTAGTGTTCACCACCTTGGTGCCTCAGTAGTAAAAACGGGCATCAAACACTATTAAAAAAAGCCCTCATAATTATACAATTGGTAGCTAATTTTCCTTTCCTTAGTACATTTTTCCTTTGCTCTGTCCATGTTCCATTATGGTTCAACCTTACCCTCAAATAATCTCATTTCTGCTAACAAACATAAATCTAGAGGGAAGTGATGAGGCATTACAGGAGATAACACTTATAAGCAGATTTAAGTGGAGGGATGAGCTAAGTAAGGTTTATTGGCAAGGATTAACATCAATAGATAACCAGTTGATAAAATATGGAATAGAAGAGGCTCTGATGGTAGGAAATGTAGAGGGGGGGGGGGGGGGCGGTGAAGGGATCGGAATTAATTGTATGATAAAATATGGAATAAAAGAGGCTCTGATGGTAGGAAATGTAGAGGGGGGGGGGGGTGAAGGGATCAGAATTAATTGTATAAAGAATTGGTGCAAAGATGGAAGTGAAACAAAAAAGAGGCAAAAGGTTTGATTGGTTTGATGAAGAATGCTTTGAGGCTAGAAAAGAATTATTTAGAGATTTAGCCAGATGGAGAAGAACAGAGTATAACAGGGATAGATGGTATTTTTTGTTAAAGAAATGGGGATATAAATATTTACTATAGAGGAAGAAGGAAGAATGACAACAAAAAATTAAGAAGATAAAAAGAAATATGAGATTAAAATATTACAAAAATATGGGCTATTATGAAGAATGTTTACCTGAAAAATAGAATAGGAAACTAGATTGCACCAACTGAAAGGAGAAAGTATTTTGCGGGCTTGACTGGTGTAAGGATTGTAAAAAGAATGTTGATAATGTAATAAAACTACAGGTAGTGCGATGGAATGCCAAATTAAAATTTTAAAAAAGAATAAGGCAGCAAATATAGATGGGATTTCAGGGGAATTTTGGAAAATGTTCTATAAATTGAATGATGGTTGGAGCATTGACAAAATTATCTAATAAGGATTCAGGGAATTATAGAGGCATCAGTTTGTTACCAATTTTAGGTCTTTTCAGTCATGTTTGTCTGATCATACTGCACAATGCATTACTCTACATGGTGCTAGTAAGTCAGAAGCTGCTCAAAATAGAAATACAAAAAAAGTCACTCATTTAGTGAGGTTAATCTGAAAGCCCTTAAAAATGCCCTATCAACAGAAAACTGGAGTAAAGCATATGCAGAGGAGAATCCAAACCTAAAACTTCAGAGATTTTATGAAATTCTAAACTACTACATTAATATTCATTCTATTCTTAGGAAAACTGACATAAAAACTAATCATCTTCATTGGATCACTCCTGAAATAAAATACCTGCATACATTGCTCAAATTGGCAACTGTTCAGAAGAATAGCCACAATACAAATTTTAGAGCCATAGATCTAAAAAAATTAAAAGTTATTAAAAGTTACATATGATCAAACTATTTTAGAAGCTAAGCAAAATAGTATTAGCAATAAAATTTATCATTCCATAATAAAAACAAAGTTAGTTGGCAGGTGATCAACAACCTATGGCAGATACCAACCCCAGCTACAACCAAATTTGAAATTGAAATTGGAAGTAGTATTATGAATAACCCATCAGAGGTATCAGATATCTTTAATAATCACTTTGCATCCATAGGTGGTAGCCTAAACTCGCCTCACTCTATTCTGAATACAAGTAAAATTAGGGGGTTGTCAAATAATTCGAGAACCAATGGTAGTATATTTTTCTATCCTACTGACATTAATGAAATTTACAATATAATTAAATCACTAAAATCAAAAAACAGTCTAGGCTTATATGGCATACCCATGTTGCTGATTAAAAGGTGCTGTGGTGAATTAGTCAACCCATTACAAATATAGTAAACTCCTGTCTTGAATTAAGTATATTTCTGGACCAACTAAAAATTTCTAGTCATACTGGTTTATAAAAAAGGCAATATGAATGATATAAATAATTATAGTACTATATCCATTTTGTCATCAATTCCAAAAAAATTCTTGAATGATTACTGTATAACTGATCAATCAACTATCTTGATAAATTTGATCTAATCCTAAAGCAATTGAATAGCTTTGTCAAAAATCCACTGTAAGTACCCTTTCAAATTTTATTGAAACAATAATTGCAAATATTGACTCTGGCAATTACACTGCAGGTATTTATGTTAGATCTCACAAAAGCTTTCGGTTGCATAGATTCAGATATTCTAATGGATAAATTATGTATGTTAAGCTTTAGGGGCTTAGGACACAAATTAATAAAATCCTTTCTGATGAATAGAAAACAATTTGTTGTTATAAAATCAAATGACGAGGAATGTAGATCCAAGGTACAAAATCTAACATGTGGCATACCCCAGGGTTCTATATTGGGACCATTATTATTCATTTTGTACTTTTATGATATAACACAAACAATACCTAGAAATGCTAGCATTATCCAATTTGCTGATGACTACAATTGCAGTCAATAATAGTGAATGATCACATTGAGTTCAATATCAGAGTTAATTCAGTGATAGAATACTTTGGAGGTCTGAATCTGTATGTCAACCCAGCCAAGTGTGAAATAATATAATTTTGATTCAAAAACTCCTTAGTGCAGGTCACTATCAATTACAATGCAGTAGGAAATGTAAATTCTACAAAACTCTTACGACTTATCATAGATAAAACTTTTACCTATGGCAGTGTTATAGCTAAATTATGGCTAATAAAAAAACGCATTTGTACTTAGATAATTAAGAAAAGTTGTACCTGATAATATGGCTAGAATAATCTATTTTTCTCTTATTCAGGCACACATCACGTATGCCATCAAACTATGGGGCAATACTTCCAAAACAAATTAATAAAATCTTTACCTTACAAAAAAGAGCTGTAAGATATCTAGGTCATCTTATATACAATGGTTCCTGTAGGAATACTTTTAGACAGTTGAAGATTCTAACTCTGCCATGTTTACACATCTAAAAAACCATTCTTTACTTAATGAAATATAATTTACCTATGCAAACAAACTCTGATGTACACAAATACATGAGAGGAATAAAAATGATTTCTCCATCCTAAGCCATAGACTGACTTTATTAAAAGATACCTAGCTTTAAGGTGATAAAACTCTACAATACTCTTCCTAAAGAAATCAAATCCTATAACAACCATATTAAATTCAAGAAAGTTTTGGAACATTATTTAATAGATAAAGCCTACTACATTCATTGACAAATATTTATTGTAATTTAGATCTTAATTTTATTGCACATATCTTATAAACAAACACTCATTGTAACCCAGAGGTTATCCTTACTATTTTTATCCATTTTTTATTCTGATTATTGCAATCTATATTTTTTTTATCCTGTAACCCTAATGTAATGTATATCTCATTAATTATTGTACATATTTATTGATTAATCTGTTTTAACTGTACAACATTATCCTATACTATAGCTGTATACTAACATGGTTCAATCGTGTATCACACCATATTGAATTGCTATAAATTGAAATTGAAGAAATTGGAATGGGGCAGCTTTGGAAATTTGGAGATAAAAGCAGACAAGGGTTTAAGAAGGAAGTAAGGCAAAGAATTGAAGATATAGAGAGGCATGAGATATGGGCTAATTTTAGAGATAAGAGTTATTTAAAATTGTGCAGAATAATAAAAAAGAAATGGGGGAGAGAGCAATATATGGATTGTTGTGATAAATTTGGGAGGAAAAGACTGGCCTGGGTATGTGCAGGAGCATTGTTTTTAATGGGTCTCAGAAAAGAAAATCGGAAAGGGTGTGTGTTATGTGTAGAGAGTCTGAAGGAGTATTTCATTGTTTATTAGAGTGTGAAGGGGTAAAGAGGTGGAGGGAGGTTGTATGGGAAGCAAAATGGAATAAATTACAGAAAGAAAGTATAGGATGTAGAATGTTGACTGATATGGGGACAAAGAGAAATAAAATTATTGAGGAATACTTAGGAAAAGTAAAGAAGAAATGGATTAGAATAGTTAAAAGGATAAGAGAATTGGGGTATGTTTGATAAAATATTGCTAAAAGGTAAATACCAGAAGTGGGAGTTTCATTATGCAGATAACCTGGGGTTGTGTGTAATGAGGCCCCATATTGATGGATATTTGATTAATAATAGTATATTCAAGATACAAAATTGATGACTTTTGATTATTATATGCATTTTGTATGCATAGTATATATATTTGTTCCTTTTGTACTTGGCAATGTCAGAAATTTATTTGAATAAATATTACTTACTTGTAATCCTCACCAACAACTTTTAAGATTTAAGTTAATATTTTATATTGGTTAATTTTTTAGCCACCTAATATATTTTTAAAGCAGTCCCTCCTTAGAAATGCTAGCTCATTGGGACCTTATTTATAAATAGATAAATAAATACTTATATGCTTTAAGTCTGTCAAAAAATATTTGGTTTAACAGATCACAAAGTAGCAGCAAAGGAATCTGAGGGATAGAATATGGATGGTTTAAAACATTGAACAAACATCTCGGGAAACATACATAGGTAAACTTTAGCACTGTCTCAGGTAAAAGTAAGATTTTTGTGCCTGGGTCTTTAATTTGAATTAGTGTTATAAGCGAGAAAGTTTCATTATTTGCAGATGACATCAGTGTATTTCTGACTATAAGGTTCACTCTGAAATTTTTGAGAATGAAAGCTATAAATATGGGGTAACACTTATAAACTTAATCAAAATAAGTATTCATCTTGCAAAAAAGGGTTGTGTGATATTTGGATAATTTGAAACAAACTGAATTTTGTACAAATGCATTTAGGCAACTAAAAATACTTACTTTACCCTGTTTGTGTATATATATATATATATATATATATATACACACACACAGGATGTTTGGAAAGTCACTGTGCACTTAGACTACAGATGTAAATTAAGTTGGAAGTTCGAACGAAAGTTAGGTTTTTTCTACGTGAATCTTAACACAAGTTGGCATATGGGATTTATAATAGATGCATTGTTTTTAATTCCTTCTATTGTTGTATAATTCAATTAGTTCAATTTTAAGTTGATAAAAACCATTGAAAGTAATATGCATAGAGTTTAGATATTGAATTTAATTTTAAATTATGGTGCTCTCAATTGAGGGATATATTTTTCTTGTTGAACATGTCTTTCAACAAGATGATAAATATACAGGTGTAGTACAGGAGGCATTTGCTGAAAAATTCCCAGAAACAGCTATACCTCATCGTTAGGGACAGGATTTTAATGCAAATGCACATTTCTTCTCTGCTGTCAGAAATGTATGCTTACTTGTTCTGTGATTTAATTACAAATTTTCAACAATTTAAATAATATTTTATGTTACATATAATGCACATTTTGCCTGTTTAATTAATAAGCATAATATTTCAGCAGTTTACATATTATGCTGCACATTTGCTTGTTTTACATGTCTTTTTTATAAATATATTTTTATTTTACCTTCATATCTGATTTACAAATTACTATATTTCCAAATAATATGTGCCAACAAGTCAGTTTTGAAAATTGGTAACACTAATGGTGGTTCACATGCAAGTTTTTCCCACTATAAGGATATCTTAAGAAGCAATAGGAAATGGCTAACTATGGCTAACTTAGTAAACTGCAACAAAAAATAAGTTGAAAGTGTGTAGAACTAAAAATGTGAGTACCGTTTTTAAGGAAAATATATTCTAACTCTTAAATATTAAAGATAAATTTTATGAGGGAAATTATATATATGGTTTCCACAACATTTTTACTTATGGAGACATTACATAAAATTTATGTTTTAATATTTTTTATATGGGCACATTTATTTGCATATTATGAAAGTTTTCAATGAATAAATGCATACATATTAAAGGGATTATTAGAGTATAAAATTCTTGTCTCTACTCATCGTAATGCTGTTCCTCAACTTATTGAGATTTTTCAAGAGACAGACTCAGTATTAGATGCCAAACGAACTGGAAGACCATGTAAACTAAATGAAGAGAAGGTGTCAAACATTTCTGACTCTATGCAGTGGAGCCCATCTACACCATTGCACAAGTTGGCACAAGAAAATGATATTGGGCTTGCAACTATGCTTAGCAAAACATTGAAATTGTTCCAGTATAAAGTGACAACAGTAATGGAATAGGATTCTATAAAGGCCCATTTTTGGATGCTTCAGTCTCAGCACATCCAAGAGTTTGGGCAGATATTTTGTAGAGTACCTATCTTCAGGGAGTGATTTTTCCCTCAAGCATAGCTGTCACAACATTGGTGCTAGCTGAGGAGAAAAAGCAGATAATCCTTTTACTAACACTTCTTGATCTCTTCTCTTTTGTTCTCTTTTGTTCCTGAAAAGATGATTGCTCTTATTTTCTGAATCATACTGGCATATCTAGCTTTTGTCACCTGTAATGATGTTAAATATGCCTTTTAATATTCCTCCATCACAGTTTTCTAGCAATTTCTGTCACCACTCCCTTGCTCTCTTTTTTTTCCATCTGTGAGATGGTATGGGATGCAGTGACTACAGAGTTTCCTGACATGATTTTCTTTCACAATCTTTTTACTGCTGCCAATTCAATATTCAGTGATTTCTGGGCATATGTAAAGTGATTATCTTTCTGCAACATACAGCATACTTCCACCACATTTTCATTTGTTGTTATTATTCAGGGCCATCCTGATTAGCCTTTAACCTCAAGATGTTTTTTTTGATTTGTTTTATTTAAGGATGCTTTTTAACATCTCAGGTCATTAGCGTACCATTCAATTCTGGGCATGAAATGGCCAACAAATTTTGCTCAGAGGCCTCTTCTTTCAGGTTTAAGGTTCTTTTTTGTGCCGTAAATGTACGACATGGGACCCACGGCTTTACTTACCTCCTGAAGGAAGCCATACTTAGTATTTTTACACCCGAAAAAATCCATCGATCCTGGCTGGGGGAGGGCAAACTATTGATTAAATGATGGCTTGCAAAGGGCAAATATCCCTAAATATATGGCACAATATTTCACATCATTCTCTCTTTCCTAAACCAACTTTAAAGTTGTAAAAAATCATGGCATGGAAATGTTATTATCCATATTGAAACATTGAAACATGATCCAGCAATAACTCTGCTTCCATACACAGAGCACTGGTGCAACTCATTGTCGTGGTGTGATTAGATTTGCACATGTTGCTATGAACCTCAATCTAAAGCTAGGAACAGCTGCCTGAGCTTTTGATAACTCAAAGTTCACCATTCTCAGAACTTTCAGAGTGACTCTTATATATTCAAACAATAGTTAAACAATAAACTTGTTTGAATAATATAACAAATTATTTATGAGGAAATCACTCAAATTTCACTAATTTTGTTCCATTTACTTGGACATGTTTCAAAGGTTGTTGCCTTCATCATCAGCATGGTTCCACAGTCTGCTTCCCAACATGGTATTAATATGTTACTCTGTGGATTTTATGAACTTTGGTGAGGTTACTGTTGTTTGGAAGATCAAAATTAACTAACTTTTCTTTTTTTTCATTTATGAATATATTTTCCCACATTGATAACTCTGTGGGTTTTTAAAGAGCTTTCAAGAGATTAGGTTCATTTTGGAATTCATGGTTTTTTATTTTGCCAAAAATGGTATGTTACTGCTTATTTTTCCAATGTTTATATTTTATATTTTTCACATGTTCCTTAAACTGTAGTGTAATATTCCTTTTTGTTTCACCTATATATATTTATATATCATATTGCAGTCTTTGCAGCTGATTTCATAAATACCTGATTGTTTTCCTGTCAGAATTTTGTCTTTTGTGTTGGTTTTTAGGAGATTTTTTAACTGCATTTGTTCACTGGAGCCAAAATGTTTGCATCTTCAAAAAATCTTCTGGAATTTTTGGTGTGCCCATGATTGGAATGTAACTTTCTTATATATATTATCTCCTTTGTAGTCTTTCAGTGTGATGTCTTTTATTTGTTTTTGTTTTTTGAAGTTTTCTATTTTCTTCTTGGCCAGAACTTGTTTGAATAATTTGAAAAAAAAAAAAAAAAAAACAAAACAAACAAACAAAAAACAGGTTAGTAATCAATGAAGATAAAACAATTGAAATATCCACATAATTTTATTTGCACCGCAATTAAACCAATGAACAGTTTTCTGTATTATGACTAGATAAGGGTTTAAAATTATATATAAGGTATAATGATTTTATGTACTTAGGATTTGTTAAAGAAGCTTTTAATATAGGAGATATTTCAACATTCTATTTGAAGCAGCTCAAAATAATTCTGAAATCATATGAGGGCAGTTGTAAGAAACATGATGCACTTAGGTTAAAGTAGATGAAAAATTATTGAGAAGTTATTATTTTAGGTAAAATGGTTTTTCATAGACCTAAGTATATTATACAATTTATATTGTTCAACATCAAAGTAGATATATTTTCCAAATTGAGAAAATAGATACCTAAATAAGATTTCAATTTCAGTTAACTGTGATATAAATAAAATGCAAGTTCATGGGTACTAAGGACTCAGAGAACAGTAATAGCATAATGTGGACCTTGCAATCTGAGAACATAACAGTTTGTGCCAATATTAATCAATAAATGATTTTACCTGTGAAACAGAATATGTGAAGTTTTTAATTTGAACATTCAGATCCTCTGTAAGTATTATCATATGCTCATCTTCCTTTATGTGCAATTCCTTACTGCAAGCATTTTCAACTTCAGAACATTTATTATGCACTGCAAACACATACATTTTGTCTCATTATAATATCACTTAACTCTAGCAGCAACATAAAGCAACAATAATAATGATGAATTTCTAAAAATGTTTAATAATTAAGAAACTTTGCTGTTGTGATATTTACATGCTGATTAATAAATTATATCTTTAAATATGTTTGCATATTTTGCCTTTTCAAATGATTAGATTCTTTTTTTCTTTATTTTTATTTAAAGTATTTTGACAATGTCTGAAGCTTATGTAAATGAGTCTATTAACAGCAACAAATTTGTTGTTGTTGTTGTTGTTACTTTAGAAATAATATCCTCTGCTGAATTATAGTGATTCACTTTGTGTTGTAACAAATAATTATGCCAAAAGACAAGGGAATGTTATATAAAAACTTAAGCAATATATTACAGTGAAGCAGAAACAGTTTCATTATTATATAAATTAAAGTTTTTATTATGCTATGTGCCAAAAGCTTCCAGGAATTTCAAGAAGAAAACTGAGAGAGAATGTTGAAAGAGCGAATTAAAAAGATTTCCCTATTGATGCTTAGTCTCAAAAAAAAAAAAAAAAAAAAAAAAGGCCAAGCTATTTGGCAAAAGACTTGGAAAAATCTGTATTTTTTGCAGGCATTTACTGTCAATGTAAATCAATGTAGATCTTCAGGTGACAACAAATTAGATGAAATAATGATATTGGAATGCAGTTAAGTTCACTAGCACATAAAGTGAGCATGCCTTTTATGCAGGGAAGGAGAGAAGTATCAGAAACAAATGACACTAAGTATCAAATACAAATCCAGATGATATTAAAGCATATTAGTGCCTGAGAATATTGAATCAAGCCTTAATTACACATAATTGGAAAATTTTAGTAAAGTGCTTGAGAAGAATAATAACTTTTTAACCAGCAAATTAGAGCACAAACTATTTTTTTTAATATAATTTTATTTTCATTGTGCTTAGCAGCGATAGACAATGTCAACATTTATATACAGTATATTTATATAATACTAATAGTAACAGATCAGAATTACAAACATATCCAAATTTTCTTACATAGAGTTCTGGTCAGAGGGCACCCAGTGTCATTTACAATAAGGTAGCTCCAAATTTAATTTAAAATGCTCCATGTAATATAAATCTGTGAGCAGCAGTGCAGCAACTCTAACTGAATGTACTTCATGTAAAACTCTTGTAATAAAGTGGGAAGTGCAAATTGAAGATTTTAACTTATTTTTATTAGAAATATATCCAAATTATTTTATAATTAAGAAAAATGTTACATATTATACAGTTTTATATTATCTTAAGTCACCTAATAAGAAAAGATAAGCCACACATAAAGCAATAATAAAAACAATTTGAAACAACAACAACAACAACAACAATAATAATAATAATAATAATAATAATAATAATAATAATAATAATAATAATTTATTTGCTGTCAATAGACTTGTGATAAAAGTTTCTGATATTAAGAGTTAAGTTACAAAACAGTAGTTAAAAGAACTAGAAATGCACAGAAATTATTTCTAAATAATAAAAATCATCATCATCATCATACAATGAAAACAAACTAAAAGAAACCAATAAGGGTATTACAAAATAACATGATTAATTAACTACAAACTGACTAGAGTAAAAGAAGGTGTAGACAAACATGAGAAATCTTAAAATATTTTTAGATAATATTTACCTGCTATAGTCCATTTGTTGTCCTTCATATCCTGTGCCACAATGTGATGACATATCTCATACTTGAACTCCGTTCCATCAAATGTCTTAAATGTTTTTCCTGATATGGTGCATGTAGATGGTGGGATAGGAACACAGATGTAGTCCTGACAACCAATTTCCTTATTGATATGCTCATGAAGAATAACTTTGTAGCCTTGCTCACAAATTGGTGGAGGACAGGCTGAAAAACATATTGTAATGCAGGAAAGGAGAATGTCAATATTGTAAATTTTTTTTAAAAACTTACAGTATCTGTGTTAGTGAAAATATATATATGGAAAACTATCTGTAAAATTGAATGTGTTCAAATATTAACATGCTCTTAATTTAAATGTTATTAAATTAGGTCAGTTTTGGAAAGTTTCATTCCTATCCTCAGATTTTTGCTGACTACTTGCAAAGTTTAGACTGAAAAATTCATGAAATTAAAATTACTTTAAAATAAAATTTTGTTCTCACATGGATAGTTCTATTAGAATTGTATTTTGTTCAATAAAATGGCTTCTTGATTATGGCTTCACAAAAACCAGTTGTCTCCTTATTGCCAAACTCCAATGTTCAAACATTAGAGTTAGATAAGTTCACTTGACTGGTCTCCTTGAAGTCACAATCAACAATCAGTATCCAAAAAGCTTCAAATTTAAAATGACTTCTTGCTTAAATTCCTGGTTATGTTTCTAAAAATGAGCTGTTACTGCATATTTTTCGAATCATTTTAGTTAGTTATTTCTAAAAAAAATTTTCCTCCTGGTTTTGAAATTTCAATTTGTTATTCGTATATATTTTTAATTGTAGTTGCTAATTTATTTACACTACTAACAGAGCTAAGATCTTAGGACACTTTCTTCCACTCTTCCACTCAATGTTTATAGATACATGTATATTAATGCATTCCAGTTCATCCATGTTACACAAGGTTTCATTTCTATTAAGCATGTGCTTTATTTTTTTTCTGTTGGTATGTTCTCTTTTAGTGAAGAACCTAATAATTTTATGTTGTCCTATTTTGTGGTGCTAATTTTATGTCATATTTTTTGAGTATCTTCCCAAATTGGTGATGATATTCTGGAGATATAAATCTGTTATATTAGCAACTTTTTTTTTTGTAGTGGTAAGCTTTAGAAGTCATTCTTTCTTGCTTCCAAATAGAGAGATGGTAAATTAGGTTTTGTTGTTTTATCTGTATCTATTGCACAGCAATGAAGTAGGTAGTCCTTATTCAGTACATATGGTGCATGCAGGTGAATATTTTATATAAATTTTGTATGGATGGCAAGCCAAACAATGTTTGTTGAGTCTGAACATTGCTGCTGCATCCTTTCTTACTACTTGTGAGTATTTATTCCAAGTACTTTTTATCTGTTCCCATATTTGCCTCATTGATTACTACAATATCAATATCTTCTCTTTAATGATATTTCTTAATTCTGTAATTTTGGTGTTACTTAGTTCACTTGCATTCCATTGTAATGTATTGAGAGTATCTGTATATTTTGCTCTTATAAGAGCAGCTTGCTTCTTTTCCTTCTGAGAATGTTTTTTCCTTATTATGTATATCATCTTGCATTACCAAGAGGTGACTAATGCATATTTACAACTATCCTTGATTTTTTTCAAGAGTAGAGATGTCTTTATTAAATGTTTGCCTTTTGAATTCGTTAAGTTGTTTATTATTCTGTTCATACTGTATTCACTGATTATTGCTGTATTGCAATTATTTTTTGCACTCTCTTTTTGAGAATAGAACATGATTTAGTCTGTATACAAAGCTATTGAAATTGGAAAATTAACATGGCATGGGGTTATAACTACTGTTTTATAACTACTACCATACCAGACAGCCCTATACTTACCAAGTGATTAGTAAAAAATGAGGATGAGAACAAAGGTTCCTGAAACATGTCCTAATTTTAAAATTTGTGTCAACATTTGAATACATTCAATTTTGAAGACATCAATAGCTTCTAAACACATATTTAAGTGTGGAAAACTATACTTTTATCCAACAATGGCAGTGCATGACCTACCCACAGTTTACGTTGATGAAATGGATTCACTGCATTTAAAAAGAAAAGAAAATTATTGTTACAGTCAGCAATATACCAGAAGTCACAATGACATTTTAAATGTTGCCTGTTAGTCCTGGTGGTCTAACTTTGCATTCTAAACCCAAGATCAAGGGTTCAATCCTGGTCAAGGCAGATGGATTTTTTTCGGGTGTTAAAATCTGAAGTATAGCTGCCTTTGGAAGAGAAATAAAGCTATGAGTTCCATGTCATAGATTTACGCATGTAAAAGAACCTCAAACATAAAAGAAGAGGCTTCTGAGCAAAATTTATCAGCGGTTTCATGCCCTGAATTCAATTGGATGCTGGTGACCTGAGATGTTCCATAAATAAACCAAATCAACAATAAATGGTGCCTATTACTGTCAATAACAAAATGTAGTATACATTGTCTTTAATCAGTTTAACCATGAATGAAAAAACACCATCCAAATTTGTTGAGCCCAAATGTAGGTAGATAATTGCAATGGGAGAGACACATGAACTTCATTGTAGAGTAGGTGACTTGCATCCCCATATTTCCCAGAACTCCCATATTTGAGCTAATTTTTCTTTCAGTTCCTGGCTCCTGTATTAATTTTCTAATATTCCTTCTTTTCATTATCAATGAACATCACTAAAACATAATTATTCCTCAAATATATTTAAATATATGTATAGTATTTTAGGAGTGTTATTGAAAATGTTTTAAATTGTATGAATTCAGCTCTGCAAAAATATATTAGGAATGATTTTGTCAGTTTCACCAAAGTTTTTATCTGATTATATATATTTTATTTATTTGGTTTATTCAAGGACACTCTTAAACAACCCTGGTCTTTAGTATCCCATTCAATTCAGGGCATTAAATGGCCAATAAATTTTACTCAGAGACATCTTCTTTCACACTTGATGCTCTTTTACATGCACAAATCTATGAAATGGGACCAAAAGTACTTCCCTATTGAAGGAAGCCATACTTAGGATTTTTATGCCCTAAAAATCCATTTGGTTTGAACCCATGACCTTGGATCTATGAGACATGTATGATTATCATTAGACCAAAGAACTGACTTGTTTATCTGATGCAAGTCACAACCATTATCATTGGCTTCTGAAACTGGACTATGAAGTTTCAAATTTTGCAAGGTTTCAACAAGAATTTCATTTTAGTATAATAAATGAGGATAATATATAGGAAGAATTTTATATTACAAAAAATTTTTTAATATGACAAAGAAAGAAAATGTACTTGATAGATGATATTTTTATAGAAATAAGTAGAAAAAAAATGTGTGCCAAACCCCACTAAAATACTAGGCTTTGTTTTAAGTATCACAGGCTCCAATGTGCAAAGTGAAATTGCAAACACTTCCAGTACATTGCACAAAATAAGACCTGTCAAAGTGCAAGAGATTTACTGTGGTTGTGTTTGAAGGAGAATAAACAGTAAAAGCAGAAATTGCATCAGTAACCAAGGCACTGCCATGGGTGGCCGAGGTTATTAAAATACAGACTTGTGAGCGGGAGTTCTGGGGTTCAGTTTCCACCAAAACCATCCTCCCTGACTGAGATTTTTTTTTCCTGATTTTCCTCAGTCCTTATAAATGGCAAATGCTGAGGAAGCATCCTAAACTTAGGCCTAGAACGCTCCTTTCCTTAAAAAAATCCTTTTCCAATTTATCATTCCATTTTGTGTATTATCAGTGTCCACCGTTTGTGATGCCTCAGCAGTAAAAATGGACATTAAAATAAAAGTAACTAAGGTAAGTAATCAATTACACAGTGTTTTGTAGTTGCTATACTTACAAGGTGGCAGAGTCTCTAGAGTAGTAGAGATTGGTGTGGGGCAGTCTATTTCATCATCAGGACAGTGTTGTTCACCATCACACCAAAAAGTGGCATTGATGCAGATGCTAGTTGTTGGACATAACACTGTCTCTTCAGGGCATGGTTTGCATACACAGCCACATAGAGGGGTAAGCACCGGCAACAGGTCCTGTAACATCATCACTGCAGTTGTAGTATAAGATAATTTTAATTAGGAGCTGCAATATCCAATTTTAGCTTATCATGTTATTACTTTAGTTTTACTGTTTAGAAAAACTTTAAACAGTGAAGTTATTTTAAATTATATTTCGTTGGAATTATAACACTGGTACTTATCTAATCTTTTTTATATTTTGGACATGTTTTAAATGCACTTGCATGTTTCCCCATTTACTTTCTCCTACTGTTCTCGTCTTGCTACCATTTTCCTCCTATAGTGTCTGATAAATTTCCTGATTAGGTCATCTTCAGATGGGATTTCAAAATTCATTGCATATAGTTTAATTTTTATTATAAAAATTTCTTCCCAAAATGTTAATTCTGTGTAGTTTTTGCTGTTTTTAACAATTTTGTTTTCATATCTATTTCATGATTTCTTGACCAAAAATGTGTAACTACTGCTCTACTTTACTTTTCTTTGTATCTGATGTTCTGAAATGTTTTTTGTCCTTATTTCTAAATTTAGTTTTTTTTTTTTTTGCCTTATGTACTTGGCTACATTCTTTAAGTTTATTTTTAATTAATTTAATTTCTATCCTTGAGAGTTGTTTATTCCTTAGAAGCTTATACACCTAACACCCTGGTTATTTGTGTATAAGGATCCTGTTTAACTAATACTAGATAACTAGTCCCATTCCCTCCCGTATTCATTTCATCTTCCTTTCACTATTTGACAATTCTACACCATTTCTCAAGCCTCCTTCCTAAGTATTTTACACCCATAACCATTTTTGTCTTACCTTGCCTATGTATTTCCCAGTTCCTTAATGTTTTCATCTGATTTTAAATTTAAAATTCTTCTACCTCTTATTTCATTTTGTAAGTCTTCCCACTTTCATAATAGGAATTGTTCCCTCCAAAACTTGGTTGCTTACATTCTACTATACACTGCCAAATACTATCTGGTTCTTCACATGTAGGACATACCCCCTTAGTGTATTCATTTTTTAATCCACTTAAATATTTTACTCCTGTTCTAAACCATGCCATTCCTTCACTTCCTACCTTATTGCAAATTTTAATATAGCTTTCTCTTCCTCACACATTTTATATAATTTAAGAGATTTTTTGGTGTTAAGATTTGCCCATATTTCCATTTTTCAATATCCTGAATTCTTAAAGTTATTTCTTTCTAAAATCCTTTACCCAATCTATCTCCCTTGTACCATACTAATTCCATGCCCGCTTCTTGTAGGTGCAGTTTATTTAATGTATTCCTGACCTATCCATTGTTTCAATTGTGTCTTTTTGTGATGTTTTTAATAATTAACTTACACTAAATATTAGCTAGGACAATGGTATTCCTTGAATATTTTTCTGAATTTGTCTGCCACAAGATGGTACATGTGAATATTTTAGAAATTTGATTTTCTATCTTTCTTTTTTCCAACAAGCTTGCATCTTTTTTTTTTTATTTGTTTATTTAAGGATGCTCTTTAAGATCTCAGGTTATCAGCATCCCTTCTAATCAGGGTGTGAAACTGCCGACAAATTTTGCTCAGAGCCCTCTTCTTTCAGAACCCCTTGAGGTTCTTTATCATGCTGTAAATATACGACAAAGGACCCACGGCTTTACTTCCCTTCTGAAGGAAGCCACACTTAGGATTTTTACGCCTGAAAAAATCCATCGGTCCTGGCTGGGTTCGAACCCGCGACCTTGGGTTTAGAAGGCAAGTATGGTTACCACTACACCACCAGGACCATCGCTTGCATCTTTCTGTCTTTAGTATTTATTTATTAATTTATCTATTAACTTTTTTTTAAAACTATTGTTTATTGTGGTTGTGATGTGTTCTCATTCTTTTTGGTACTCCTCTTTGTTGAAAGGTATGTTGTACGTCTGGGTATGAAAAACTGTATGTTAGTATGATCTAGGATTGGAGCTGTACTTTTTTAATATAATTTTCTGTGTGTTGGTTTTCTGTAAATTCCAAATCAAAATAGCTGAAGTTGAATGCAAGCATGCTTGAAACTTGTACGAAATATAAAAAGATTAGTGAAGTTCCAGTGCTATAAATTCAATCAAATATCAAGATTAGTTTTTCAATATGACATGTCTTCAAAATTCCATGTGATCAGGGATTTGGTAAACCATGTTAGTTAATTGTCCTTGTGTTCTGTCATAACAAACATTTTGCAGTTTATTGGAAATAGGTGTGAAATATTTGAGGTCAAACTTCAAAGGAAACTGCCTCCTTTAAATACAAGATGAAGTGCAATAGTCTCTTTAACAATGGTTTGTTTCAATGGCTGTGTTAAATGGCTCTATCCTGATGAAAAACTCATTTCATTAAACACACTTGCTATATTACAAAATGTTAATTAATTTATCAATATTTCACTCACATGCTATAGCAGTATGATTATGTTACAGTTTTAACAAGATATAATGGGAAAATAGTATCAATGGCTTAAGACCATTCCTTCTCAGAATGAAATGGTTTTTGTGTATATTTGCCAAACTTTTCCCAGCCTAAAAATACATATTTTATTTGTTTCATGTTCATGAGGAGAATATGATTTTTATCAGACTATGCCATGGACTACAAGCAAGCATAAAAATCTGAACTGTATGCAGTAAGTTCCAAAATCCTTCATCACACAGTACAAAATTATCCTAGGATAATTCTTTCAACATATTCTGCATACTTTTATCAAAAAAATTAACAGCTTTGTTCAAAACATGATGAACATTTTTATTTGTTCTGGTGGTACATGATCTTTCACATAGTACTACAATATGATTTGTCATCACACCAATTATTTCAAATATTTCCAACAAAATTCAGTACAATAAATCAGTCAAAGATGTCAAGAATAGTCTGTCATTGCGTTCAGTACCACATTTCCTGAAGTAGTATATTCTACAGTCTTGCATTCATATTGTGGGACATATGTATATATTAATTAAGGATATGCTTGCAAACAATACAGCAAAACAATGTCATTTCATATTAACTGCATTTTTATATCAATTACATTTTCACTGTCCTACCCTCTACCTCAATGCCTCTTGCATTCTCTTCTCTGCTTAGTTCATGTTCATCTCAGAAACATTGAATTACTTTTAATGAAGCAGAACTGGACTCTTCAGTTAATTTGTAATAAATAAATTATTAAAGGATAATATTCTGTAGTCTACTCACAAAATATATGTATGTAGATGTATTATGGGAATATAAAAATAATACTGATAGTACATTTCCTTGATTTGTATATATTAATGAGTAATCGGAAGCTTTCACGGCCGGAGTCAGAATTATAACTAGAAGTTTTTTCCGGGCTTAGGAGTCGTGGTCTCTTGGAGCTAAGGAATATATTAACTTCATTAAGAAAGAAATTTACTAAAAATGCACAAATTAGCTACTTGTCTGATGATAACACTGCAGGAAATGTATTTATTTGAAGTACTTAGGGTGTGAAATATAAGGGAAGTTCAAGCTATGGGGCCTCTGTGAGCACAGTCTCCAGCAAGTAAAGTACGTAATATAAAAAAATTACAATTGAACTGTCAACTTAGAAACTGGAGAACAGTTTTGCCTGAAATGCCTGAAAAAGTATAAAATTGATTTAGGAGAGCATATATTTTATGTAACCTAGATTTAGCATACAATGTGATGGAGCCAGTATTCTTATAATAAAAATGGTGAATAAACTAATCCAATCTAATACTAATTGCTTTAATAAGTTTATACACCATTTTAACTTTAAAATAACCGCCACGGGTGGCCGAGGT
Organism: Metallyticus violacea; assembly: GCA_030762175.1. Lineage (NCBI taxonomy): Eukaryota > Metazoa > Arthropoda > Insecta > Mantodea > Metallyticidae > Metallyticus > Metallyticus violacea. Next base: position 382,317 of record CM060839.1, read on the forward strand.
CGTTAAGTCTCGGACTCGTGAGCGGGAGGTCTGGGTTCGAATACCGCCAGGACGGTCCTTCCTGACTGAGGTTTTTTCCAGGTTTTCCCCAGTCCTCATAAATGGCAAATGCCGGGGAGGTACCCTAAACTTAGACCTGGGACGATTCCTTCCATAAAATCCTTTCCCAATATATCATTTCATCTCATATATAATCAGTGTCCATCGCCTGTGGTGCCTCTGTAGCAATAATGGGCATTAAACACTATTCATTCATTTTTAACTTAAAATGAAGTATAAAGTTTTACATAACAATTAATATTTTATGAAAAATACATGTTTAAAAAGTATATAAATCACAAATTGATGATTCAGAAAACTGCTATCATAACTGATGGAAATTAAATTTTACAGAATGGCAAATTACAATGGTATATGACAGAAAGTTGATCGATGTTGTAATTGATACTGGCATACACGTTTGTATGTTATATCAGTAGCAGCAGTGCATTTTATTGTACTAGAATAACAAGAGGCTGAATGATAGGAGAGCACTATAACTTTATTTTTCACAAAAGTGGGAGAGTGGCTCCTGGTGGTGTAGTGGTAACCATACTTGCCTCCTAAACCCAAGATTGCAGGTTCAAACCCGGACAGGATCGATGGATTTTTTTGGCAAAAATATCCTAAGTATGGCTTCCTTCAGATGGGAAGTAAAGCTGTGGGTCCCATGTCATAGATTTACAGCATGAAAAAGAACCTAAAGCCTGAAAGAAGAGGCCTCTGAGCAAAATTTGTTAGCCGTTTCACCCCCTGAATTGAATGGGACGCTGATGACCTGAGATGTTAAAAAGCGTCCATAAATAAATCAACAAAACAAAAGTGGGTGTATTGCTCTTAATCATAACAATGTCAATCAGTTAAAAATTTTTTTTTTATTTGTTTATTTATGAGTGCTCTTTAACATCTCAGGTCATCAGCATCCCATTCTATTCAGGGCATGAAATGGCCGACAAATTTAGCTCAGAGGCCTCTTCTTTCAGGCTTGAAGTTCTTTATCGTGTTGTAAATGTATGACACTGGACCCACGGCTTTACTTCCCTTCCAAAGGAAGCCATACTTACGATTTTTAAGCCCGAAAAAATCCATCAATCCTGGCCAGATAATTATATAAAAAGCAACAGCCACAACCCAAAACAACATAAACTAGCTAAAATCAATAGCCTCACATTCAGATTAACAAACCTACCAGTAAATGAGACAGAATACAAATTGGAGTACCAAAAAATCATGGATATAACACAGAAAAATGGCTAAACAACAGATCTGGTCAAGAAAAAGATAGAAAATTAAAAAAAAAAACAAATAAAAGAAATCACCACACTAAAAGGTTACAAAGGAGAGCAAATATATAAAAAATTTACATTCCATCCATGGGTACACCAAAAATTTCAAAAGATTTTTAAAGAGGCCAACATTATTTTGACTCCAGTGAATAAATGCTATTTGAAAAACATCCTAAAAAACAACACAAAGGACAAAATCCTGCCAGGAAAACAATCAGGCATTTATGAAATCAGTTGCAAAAACTGCAATAATAAATATATAGGTAAAATAAAAATGAACATTACCATATGGTCTAAGGAACACATGAGAAGTGTAAAATATAAACATACAAAAAAATCAGCAGTAGCATACCATTTCTGGCAAAAAATACATGAGAGTTCCAAAATGAACCCAAACTCTTAAAAGCTCTTCAAAAACCCATAGAATTATCGGTGTGGGAAAATATATTCCAACAGCAACTTTATCTAAAAGTTTGTAAAATCCAAAGAGTGACATGTTAATACCATGCTGGAAAGCTGACAGTGGAACCATGCTGATGATGAAGGAAATTTGCCTTTTACACATGTCCAAGTAAGTGGAATAAAACTAGTGAAATATGAGTGACTTCCTAATAAATAATTTGTTATAAAATAAATAAATGTTTATTTGCTGTCAGTAGACTTGGTCATACAAGTTTCTGAAATTGCCAAGAGCTAATTACAATATTTATTCCTTAATACGGTTTATTACATACTCATACATATTACATGCAATATTTTTAATAAGACTAAGGTTTACAGAAATCAGATAAGTTTTTCTATAACTAGCATATACATATGCATAAACAGCAGCAGCAGCAGCAGCAGCAGCAGCAGCACCAGCAACAGCAACAGCAGCAGCAGCAGCAACAACAACAACAACACTACTTTACCTTCATACTATATGCCATAGTTAATCAATTCTGCATAAGCATTTTCTGAACAGATAGTGCCGCAACATCATGTTAAAAGAGTTGATTACCTTGAATATATTTTATAGATTCTGATAATTTATTGAATAATATAGTTCCTTTGATGTAGGGATCATTTTCTGTTGCAGCTTTGTTTGTGGTCTATGATAATTATTAATACCCCTAGTTTATATGAATAATGCCCTTTGTTTAATAAACTGTTACTTCAATTTTTTTTTAATTAACAATATGACATAAAGTGAAACTACTGTTAAAACACGCTTATTTTTAACACTTCCTTTACTGACTGGCAACTTTTTAGATTGTATATACTCTATAAGCTTTCTTTTTGTATTATCAGTATCCTATTTAAGTTTGTGATAATTGTTCTACCCCATATTTCAATTCCATTATAAAAAAAGTGAGTGGATTATTCCATAATATACTGATTTTAAAATGTCCTTTTCTATATGATTTGATAATGTTCTCAGCAAATATAACTGTGAGCCTAACTTTATGTAAAGAATGTCTATATTTTTATTAAAAATTCAAGTTTTTATGAATATAAATTCCTAAGTATTTAGCATTTTTTACTTGCTGAATAACTGAATCATCATATGCTTTTCTACATATATTTTCTTATTCTCTGAGCTGAAATTGAATGCACTTTATTTTATTAACATTGAGTTTGAGATAAAAAGCTTTTAAATAATCAGACAGGTGTAGTAATTATAATGAAACTTTGATTCCCAGTAGGTTTAAATCTTTGTCCAAACAAATAAATGAGATATCATCTGCAGAGGATATAAGTGTATAACCTGGAAACTGTGGTATATCATTTACATAGATTAAAAATAGCAGAGGACCCAATACTGAGCCTTGTGGAATACTGTTTTAACCTTATTTTTTTTTGTGCCTGCGTGCGTGTAATTTCGATTGTTCCAGTAAATTGCATGCAATTTTTTAGGTAGGATGAGAGAAGATCATGCATTTTATCCTTTATGCCATAGCTTTCAAGTTTTGACAGCAAAAGCTCATGTGCCACACAGTCGAACGCTTTTGATAAATCTAAAAATATACCAATTGTTTTATTACTTTGCTCTATGTTTGTCAGCACCCTAAATGTATAAATTCTGATATAACAGTGACTGTTCGTAAACTCTTACCATTCAAACTCAAGCAAAAGATCTTAATGTATCCATTATATTTGTAAACATAGCACAAGATAGATAAATTGAACTGAATTAAACTGAAAATATATGAGTCATACTTACACAATCATGCAATAGTTCAAAGTTCAACATTTTATTGGAAAACTAGATTAAAAGTTTATGATATTTCACACTGTCCTAGATTTATTACCTGAGTTTATAATTTGTTCGTTATTTCACATTTTTTGGCGTACTCAATTACTTTATTGTACTCCAGATAATATTCTTTCAAATCATCCATATCTTCCAATATTTTTACCAACAGCCTTTTCACTGGTAGCTGCATTTACTGAGTAATTCAAAAGTTACATTATTTTGAACTTTTTAACAGAAACAATGTATTACAATAAGAAGTAAAAATTTCCAAAAAAATTTTGTAAGTTGTAAGGTTAAAAGATGTCCACAGGTATCTCTATATGTAGGTGTAGGACAGATTAAAAATTGAAATCCCTCTCTGAAACCCCCCCCCCCAAAAGGCCAGTTTATAAATATATTTTGACAAATATCTCTGCAATTGCAATTCAGATTTTTATGTTATATAAATATTGGAAATTCTGGCATCTTTTCTGTTTGTAGGTAACAGTGTATTTTTTGTTATATTTTATTGAATATATTAAGAGAGAATTTAATTGTAAAAATGCTTATTGCCATTTTTGGGGTTTAAAAATCTTGATGTTAAATTTTGAACTCTAATTATTTTTCTATGTAGAGGGTCATTATTGTATTCCTGACATAATTTTGAAATTCTTGAACTTCTTGCGGTAAATTGGATGATAAATGAAACTTTTGAATTTGTATTCTTCTTTTGTGTTTTTCAGTGTGGAAACTTCCCTTATCTCTTTTTGTCTTTTAGATTTATTGATAATTTTTATCACTGTGTCTTTGTTGAAACCATTGATTACAGCTGTCTATTATTTGTTTGTATTCTATTTTGTACTCGGCTTCTGTAAGTGGAATATTCATCAATCTGTATGCCAAACTGTGAAACACTGTATATTTATGTGGAATGGGGTTATAACTCTCATTTTTATGTGAAACACTGCATATTTATGTGGAATGGGGTTATAACTCTCATTTTTATGTAGTTTTCTGTGTGTATTTCTTTTCTGTAAATTCCAAAATTGAAACAATCTCCATTTCTTATAATTTTTAAATCTAGAAATGGTAGCCATCCATTTCTTTCTTCTTCTATAGTAAATTGTATAGATTTATGTTACAAATTACAGTTTCAGGCCCTCTATTCAGTGCTTCTTTATTGCAAAATGTCATCCACATACATATACCATAACTTGAAAGTTAAAGGGAAGGCTTTTGTGATATGTAACTATGTTAGCCAAGTGCTATAACATTTTTTCTGTGGTTCAGAAATTATTACGAATCTGTCAAAATTATCTAACAAGACTCCTACTTGACTATTTGGTTCCTGTGTTCATACCTAAACCTCAGCTTATAATTTCTGTAATAGTTACTGATTAAGAAATAATTCAATATACTACAAAAGTCCATTTCATTTACAGAAAATCTGTATAACTTTATGAAATTGAACATGTAATGTTCAATAAAATTGATTAATAATAAGACCTGATATGCTTTATTTGGTTTTTAATGCTTTGTATATATATTTTGATGAAAGATTTTCATTTCAACTATCTTATTTATTTACAATAAGTTAAAAAATGAAGGAATGTGCTCAAGGGCAAAAGCAGTTATTGGAGTACTTTTTGTTTTAATTATGGTACTTAGTACACAGGAAGACCCTTCATGACTCCAATGATCCTCATAATTAACTAATGAACAAATTACATAAATGGATAAGTAACATAAGATTTGTGACACCCCATTACTGATCAGCATCGTAAATTATCAAATAACTGCTTACCGGTTCATTACAGCTGGGACATTTTTTCTTCTCACATTTGGTCGCACCTCCAATCCCACAGATGCAGCGGTCACATTCTGTGGTTTCAAAAATTGCCCCCATTTGGTAGGTGTGCTCTTGAACATAACAGGGGCATTCCATGCGAGACACACATGATCTTCCATTCCACCACTGTCCATCTATGCAGTTGCAAAACTCATCCAATGTGTCTTGGGGCAAACCAGGACATGGAAAACAGTTTGGAAATGCTGTTGTGGCTTCTGATGTTGTTACAACTTCAGATGTGGTTGAAGATGTAATTGCCACTGTACAAGGTAATTGTGATTAGCAAAAATAAAAATGTCATACTGCTGTAACATTATTATTAAAGAACAATTATCACTCAATTAAAACTGAATGTAGGAATCAACACAGTGAAACTATCATAAAATGTGGTTTAGACTAAAAGTAAAACTACTTAAAATCATGTAAACACATTAAAATGCTCTTGATGTTCCACTTTTTAAAAACTTATTCAAAAGTAAACTGGGATATGTTTCATAAGGCACTCGCTCACATTGTCAATTATTCAATGACTAATGGATCTAATCAGGTAGAAAATGTAAGTGATCAAGAGCGTTTTAATGTGCTGACATGATTTTAAGTAGTTTTACTTTTAGTCTAAACCAGATATTATCACTATTTTACTCTATGGAATTCAGCTTATTAAAGTGAACATTAACCCACACATATATCATAATCTACTTAGCATGCAAAAATTAGATTGAAATCCATTAGAGATCCATTAAATTTTTTACCAAACTACAATATGACACCATTTCTATTGTTTTCATTACTTGTATCTGCAAATAGATTTTGTTTAAATAATTATGCAAATTTGCAGTGGCACTTTATCATAATTTTTGAGGAAGATGAAAGACAAAACAATGAATTGCAGGAAATCACTAGAAGTATCGGATGAAAAAGATGGTACTTTATTGGCAATTACATAATGGCTAACAAAAGCTACTGATGTTGAAGCACATTTGTGATAAAGCTTTTTTTTTTAATTCAGGAAACTAAATATTTGTGAGATATATAGAATAAAAACTTATTGTTCTTTATATGTATAATTTTTGAAGCTTATTACAGTGAAGTCATCATATTTAAAATGATACACTATGGGTAACTTATTTACACACTTCACTTACTATATTTTTCTAAGTTGGAACAATGTTTCGGAAACCAGCATTTCCATCCTCAGCCATTGACCCAGTGGTTTCTGATGCTCGTGTTGGTCCCCTGCAAGTTGTTGTGTGAACTGTGGTGATCTCTGGTAGATCTGAAATGAATCTTGAAAGGTGATTCCACGGCGGAAGGTCAAAATTCATAGCAATTTTATGATATTTTAAGATGAAAATATTCTCCCAGGCGGCTAATTCAAATGGGTTCTTTATTTCTTTTAAAAGTTTTATCTCTGGGTTTATTTCATGATTTTGATTCCAATAATGATGTGCCACTGCCGATTTTTCCGTCTGTTTAAATTTGATGTTTCTAAAATGTTCTTTCGGATTGTTTGGAAGAAAGAACATTTTAGAAACATCAAATTTAACAGATGGAAAAATCGGCAGTGGCACATCATTACTGGAGCCAAAATCATGAAATAAACCCAGGGATAAAACTTTTAAAAGAAATAAAGAACCCATTTGAATTAGCCGCCTGGGAGAATATTTTCATCTTAAAATATCATAGGTTGCTATGAATTTTGACCTTCCGCCGTGGGATCACCTTTCTAGATTCATTTCAGATCTACCAGAGGTCACCACAGTTCACACAATTTGCAAGGGACCAATACGAGCATCAGAAACCACTGGGTCAACGGCTGAGGATGGGAATGCTGGTTCCTGAAACATTGTTCGAACTTAGGAAAATATAGTAAGTGAAGTGTGTAAATAAGTTACCTATAGTGCATCATTTTAAATTATTATTCTTTGTTTGCACTTTTCTACTTCTCAATTCCTGGCTAGCACACTGCTAGCCACCACCACCATAATCATATCAAAAGTAAATTATGTAACAATGGCAGTGAAAGAAATGTTGCATACACTTTTGCTGTAATTAGTCAAAACACATGCCTGCATGTCATATGCATAGGGACTCATAGTTTTTATTTCATAGAATAACTTAAATTAAGAGTTTTAAAAATAACGTTCTAAAAGTTTTCCAAAAATGATCAAAGTGGAAAAACTTTGTAATTGGACAATTATTTTTAGCAATCATTCTAGTAAAATGATGCTCATTATTTATATGAGATAGTTGTGTGACTGGTAAAACATAATGGAAAATGAATTTACATGCATCATGTATTGAGGTTTCAACCTATATGTTGTAAATATATTAGGTCAGACACTTGGCCATGTGTACTACTGAGGAAAGAATGTCTTTCTATCATTTTTCTTCTTATGAGTCTTCCATAATGCACCCTCTATAAAAATTCTCTAATTCTCTGTTGTTTCTAGCATTGGTTTTTATTCCTAACCTTTTATTTTACATCTTCTTTGCTTGTTATTCACCAAAAAGCCAAGTAGAAACTTTTAATGGCTTATAGTTGCTAAAACAATACCTAAGAAATATCTGGATATTTCCTAGTAGCTCTCTTCGAAGTATAAAATTATATGATGGCTGCTCAGTAAAGAGTGATCATGCATTTTTATGACATAACTTTACTCATCCTCACAATTTTTATGATATTTCTCAAAATAGTCTCTCTTGTCCCAGCATGCCACTCTTTAGAGCCATTTTTGGATAGTTCCTTCAGAATCGCCTCCACTGCCTTCAGCTCTTCACAACTGCCTCAGAAAACACCTCTCAAGAAGATGTTTCTTCAAATTGATGAATAGAAAAAGTCACAGAAGAGGATGAAGAACATTCTTCATAGCAATTTCCAAGAGATATTCATGCATAATATATGAGATATGTAGCTGGGCATTGTTATGGTGCATCACCCATATTCTTTCACAGATTTGTGGCCTTTGTGTTTTATGTAGCCTTTCTTATCATACTGTCCACTTACAGTTGTGTGTTCAGGGACAAATTGTCAATATATCATTCCCTGAATACCATAAAGAGAAATAACCCTTATTTTCTCAGCATTAGTCACCACTTTTACTTTTCTTTTGGTGCTGATGGTGAGAGGTTTCCACGTGGAGTTTGGTGTTCGTTCTCAGGATCAAAATGATATAGCCAATTTTCATCTATAATGATTTCCTTGAAACTCTGGTCTTTCTGAAACACTATCTTCAATTGCAAGCAAACCTGCACACAAACATTATTTTGTTCTGGAATGAGCACTCTTGGGACCTACTATACATAAATACATCTCACTGCCATGGGTGGCTGAGGTCCTTAAGGTGTGGACTTGTGAGCAGGAGGTTTGGGGATTGATTCCTGCCAGGACCATCCTTCCAGACTGAGGGTCCTCCAGGTTTTCCTCAGTCCTCATAATGGCAAATGCTGGGGAGGTACCCTAAAAACTTAGGCCTGGAAGTTTCCTTCCTTTCCCAATTTATCATTTCATTTCAAGTATCATCGGTGTCCACCACCTGTGGTGTCTCAGTAGTAAAAACAGGAGTTAAACACTGTTAAAAATAAATAAATATATGTCATGTGTAACTGCTCTGAGTCATACCCAACTAAATTTTCAATATTTCAAATAGTGTTCTCAACTGTTCAAATAATCTTCTCTGACAGCACGAGCAGGTGTTCACATTTTTATCTCTAACAGCACTGACTGGAGCCCTGAGTCCACCTTTCTTTGCAGTTGATTGTCTCTTACCTTTAAACATTTAAAACCATAGTTTTTGAATTGCGGGAATTTTCACAGTGAAATATAGTATAACATAACAAATTATTATTGAGGAAATCACTCAAATTTCACTAATTTAGTTCCACTTACTTGGACATGTTTCAAAGGCAGTTGCCTTTGAACTAAATTAGTGAAATTTGAGTGATTTCCTCAATAATAATTTGTTATGTTATTTAAAACCATCTTTGAGCTATCTATAAGGAAGAACAAACATTTCATAGCATAGCAGACGTCTGAGCTAATGATTTGTTCAAAAGAAAGTAAAGTTTCAATGCAAAATATTTTTCAATTTATGTTAGCACTGAAAAAAATGAAATTAGTATCATATGAACATTATGTAATAAGTTATCAGTATAACATAAAAGTAACACTCTGGAGTGCGAAAGTATTCATTGTTGAACACTTCTCATAGAATTTCTTAAGTGTTCTTGCTACTGTTCAATATTATGTTATTCAAAAAACTTTTATTATAACCCAAGTTGGCCAATGAATTGCAAGCACAATCTTTGTGTACATATAAATATTATATAACTTGATGATAAATACTGAATGGAAAGACAGACATATTAAACAAAAACAAAATTACCCTCATTTTCATGAAATTTCAAAAGCATTAAACATACAGTCTGTATTTATCCTTTTAATGAAATTTTTGTTTTCATAGGCTATACTGTTCTCACTTCAATTTCAAAAAGCAAATTGAGATGGACATACATTGATAATTCCTTGCATAAAATGCATCAAATTTTCATTTGTAGAAATACATTAAGTGTAGCATAAATATAACTTACAATATGGCTCATAGCAACCCAAAATTTCCAGTCGAAAGGCAATGTTGTTATTCCACTTGAGTGGTGCAATTTTTAAATACTGAGCATTAATCACTCTCTCAAAATAATTTGCATGAGTACTGTTACTGTCCACATTCCCCAGGAACACCTGTGGAGTCATCAGAACACATTACTTTTTTAATTTTATTTTCTATGTGAAGTTTGCTTATGTATTATTTTCTCTTTATGATGAAAAATATGAATAAAAATTATTTAAGTTGTATTCCAGTATCTCTATTGTTCAGAGGAAAGGCAACACAAATAACACATTCTGACATTCATTTTAAAATTAACCTAATTACCTTGAATATAATAAAACCTTTCACTTATAATGTATAGTGTATTTGTTATTAAAACAATGATAGATAAGTGTTTGAAAAATAAAGATAGTAGGTTACAACAATATTTTGATTTAGAGAAGACATATGGTAGAATTAATCAAGAGGTCTTATGGTACAAATTATGGCAAAGGGGATGAGTAAGAAGATGTTAGTTTTGTTTACAGAGCTTTACAAGGACAATGTATTTTGTGTTAAATGTGGGGAAGGTTTGTGACTGAGGAAGTAATCCAAGATCAGGGGCTTAGGCAAGGATGCAAATTGAGTCCTATGCTTTTCTATTTCTTTATAGTGATATAACGGTAGGTTTAGAGCAAGTTAACACATTAATACACACAAAGCAATAATAAAAAAATTCGAAATTCCGAGTTTACTTTATCCTGATGATTTTATGGCAGCATCTATTTCAATGATAGGATTAAGATATGTGTAATTAGAAATTATGAGATATGGTAAAGAATGGAATCTTAAAGTAAATGAGTAGAAGACTAAAATAAGAGTATTTAAAAAGGGATATAAGATAAAGGATGAGAAGTGGTTTATATTGGGGAGGGAAATAAAGATTGTGAAGGAATTTTCATTCTTAGGAATGGTTCTGAGCTCCTCCAGTCAATGGGAGAAATAAAAGAAATTTGCATTAACCAAGGGCCTGTTGTCTTTGAAGTTAGTTAAGGAACATATATTAATTAATACAATGCCAGTAAATGTTGTGGATCAACAGCTGAGAATGGGAGCATTGGTTCCCAAACAATGTCCTAACTTAAATACAGAAGTAAAATTGTAAGAAATTGGTCTGCGTTGTATTAATTAATACACAATATCTTCGCTGTAAACATCTTCAAAATAAATAAATATGTACGAAATGTATGTTTGCTGCATCAGAAATTAAGATGAATTGATTGAAAAGAATATAAGGTGGGGTCAAGGTGGGCATATGGCATTGAAATATGAGGAATAGAGGAAGGTTTGAAATTGATAGATAGGATATTTAGTAGGTTTTGTAAGAATGTGTTGGGAATCCACAAAATGTAGCAAATGTAGGGGCATTGTTGGAAATGGGGAGGGCTAGTATGAGAATGTAGGTAATGGAGAGAGTTTTGAAGTATTGGTATAGGGTACAACATATATCAGAGGATTCTTTGTTGAATTAATATTTAAAATTCCAGGAGTCTGAGGTAGGGGATTTTATTGGGTAAATTAAAGTTGGGGAAGAGCTAATGAGATGGAACTGGTGATGCAGGGATAAGAAGAGGTGAATTGGCAGAAGATTTTTGGAAGCAGTTAAGGTTTGAGTTTATAGAGAGATATGTTCTATGGGGAAACAATCCTTCATGCAACTGGTTTCGCAGCATGTGGCGGATCAGTGAGGCTGGTTGTTGTGTGGGTGACAGGAAGTCCACAGTAATATAGTATGGTTTGTCACCTAAAGTTATTTCTAATATACATAACATAAACACTTAAAAAGAAAAGTAAATTACTCGCATATATTAAACAACGAGATGTTGGAGCTACCTCCCTTCATTGTTCAAGCATTTCTGAAGTCGACCTGATTTTCTAGGAAATCTTTCTGGAGCATGTCCAATTTTATCCAGAGTTTCTTCTGTGAATAATGTATATGGTTGTGTAAGTTTCTGGTAAGAACACTTCCCGTTTCACGAAATTTATTTATTAATCGATGAGCCAAACACGGATAAGGAACATGAACATTGGAAAATTCCTCTTGAAATAATCTCCTTAGAGCATGCACTGATTTGTACGCACGTATGAATCATACATGAATACTCTTTGGGGAATAGAATACTTGTATTGCCCCATTTCACTTGATACACTTTCACTCAATACACTGTATTGCGTCACTTAACAAACACGTGCTACTTGCGCAAGATTTCAACTCACACTGAAGCCTCGTGCAGCGGAAGGAAAATATACTCCCCGCCTCCGTCGGTCGGTCCTGCGGTTGCGTCAAACATTTGCTCACCCAGTATAATGAAAGGGAAGAGGTGATAATATTCTATCAGGAGATAATAGGGAATGTTAAAAGAGATAAAAGCATTAATTAGGTAATAAGCAGGAGGATGACATGGTAATCTGGAGCTTAAGGGGTTTTAGAAGTAATTGTGAACATGGAGTTTTCCCTATGTGCAAATTTGGAAAATGTAGAGCATATTTTGTTTGAATGCTCAGGAACAAGTGAACTGTAACAACACGCAATATGTGGCAAATGGTTGAAATTAAATATGTGAACTGCAGGGAAAAAAATGTTTGGTGACTAAAGGAAAATTATGAATCTTGGGGAATGCTTGTATAGAGTTAAGAACAAAAGGTTATGGTCAGTGAGGAGAGAGGATATGTGAGTTTGATTGTTATTGCTTTGTGTAATTTGTTAGTAGTGGTATTTTCATTGTATCAGGAGCATTCTAAAAGTTCTCAGCCTGGTCAAGATAACACAAAATTAAAAGAAATTATTTTACCCTCAGTAAAATAAGATTTGTCTAACTGTTAAAAAATAAGCATCTGTCTCAAATTCAACCTCATCATTTGATGTGAATCTTCATCCACCCAGTCATTTCTTCAGGTTTGAGAACAAAAAGTAATGCTGGAAGCTAAATCCAGTAAAAATGGCGAATGTGGAAGCACTTGGAAATGAAAATCATGGAGTTTTGCAGCACAATCCTAGATGTATGTGAAACCGCATTATCGTGATTAGCTTTTTTCAAGATGTGGACATTTAGTCTGAATAGCATCCTTCAGTTGGTCCAGTATTAAAGCATAATACTGCCATATGGTGGTTCTTCCTTTCCAGAGATAGTATACAATTACCACACCATGAGAGTCCCAGAAAACTGTAGCCATGACTTTTCCTGCAGATGAACTGGTTTTGCTTTATTTGGTGCATTTCCACCTGTTGCCACCCTTGTTTGAACTGCTCCTTCATCTCTGGTATGTAGTGATGAATCTATGTTTCATTTACTGTTATGAAATGTCAGAGAAACTCACTGGAATCGTATAAAAAATGTCTAAACACTCTTGCATTTCAGTCTTTTGTTAACAAACATAGCACCCATCAAGTGGAAAGCTCTCTCATACCCAGAACTTCATGTTAAATATAGTGTACAATGCCTATTGAGATCTTTGCAATGTCAGCTAATTTTCTTCAATCCACAACAATTGAGTATGGCATTGTGAATTTTTGCCACAATCTCATCAGTCATAGCAGTTTTGGGACATCCTGAGCACTAATCATCTTGAATAGATATACAATCATGCTTAAATTCAGCAGCCCATTTTTATTTTAATGGTGTTTAATGCCAGTGTTTACTTTTGAGGCACCACAGGCAGTTCAGTAGCCCATGATTTAATCATTGAAAACAAAGGGGAAGAATCTCTTATTCTGGAATCTATCTTTTTGTATTTCTTTTGGAGTTAAACCCTTCTAAACGAATTTATCACAGTTTATATTTCAGTTGTTATCCATTTTGTAGAAAATGTTAATATTAGTTTGCTTACATTATCACCACAAACAAGTAACTACACTTATGAATTTTAAACTTTATAGCACACCATCAAAAAAATGATTCTTAACAACTATCATAGTAATTTGGCCATTTTCATGACATCTGAGTCAGGCCAACTCCTTTGTATGTGCAGCAATTAAAAGTTTAAATGTGTATAGAGTAAACTAGTTTAGGGCAGGGGTTCTATAAATGATTTTGTACCTTAAAAACAGGCTCAAACTAGATGTCACGGATTCACCGTAAGCTCTTCTCCATTGTTCATAGATTGGCAAAGCATTTTTATTTAAGCAAACATGTTAATTAAGTAATGCTGCTTACAAAAATCCAAATTTGGGGACTATATTTTTTTGGAAAAGTAAGGGTAAAGTGGAGAAGAAGTATAAAGAAGGAGCTTAATGGCACATTCACTAATGAAAATTAGTAATTTATTTTAGGGGCTCTTTACTGTAACTATAACTGGTGGTTAAGATATGGGAGAACCTCAGTTTTGGTACTGCTAAACTGTTAGAGATTTTGCATGTTTATATAAATTAAATTGTAATGCGGTCTGCTGACATTGGATTAAAAATGTATGATTAACAAATTGATGTAATTATAAAGTTATGTAAATAGTTGCAAAGGCAACAAGGAACATATAAATTGAATGTATAATTATTTGCTGAAATAAATCATTCATTCATATTCATTGATGCAAAAATCCAACTTCATCGAGCTTTAGGGGCAACATATACATACAACAACTTCTACCAGTTCCCACAGCTAGACTACAAGAGATATTGCCAAGTTACTCTCAGGTGTTTCAAGATCAAGCAGGAAATTCTTGTGCATTTTGAAAATGTACTCATGTATGCTATAATGAACACTGCCAATCTACTGAAAAAGCCCTCATAATATGCTTCAGTAACACTGCTTATGAGCTAGAATACAGAAAGAAAATAATGTTCAATTTCTCCATTCATTGGCTGTAAGAGATAAAATGGAGATGGTTAGTAAAAGAATGAAAGAATCAATAATTAATAAATGCTTGTATTACATAGTGTAGCCAGTTCTATAAGTGAAATAGAAACTTAAAAATGAATAGGCATTTTATAATTCAATATAAAGAGTGTTAAGGCTTATGGTTTCAAACTACCATTTTAGGGCACAAAATACCTAAGCAATGCAAGTTATTGACATTACCAAGTTCTAGTTGAAATGGTATTAAACAACAGCTGATATTATTTTCAGTGACTTCATCAGACTAGTATGCCTTTATTAAAGAATTACATTTATTCCTGGTGCACTTTTGTAATTTTTTTTTTCTTCCTAACAATAGGTATATTATTGCTGTCAGGTGAATCAAAAGCATATTAGGCTATATCATTTCATTTTTGTTAATGAAATTATTTTTTCTATTGCAATAATTTGTGACTAGTCATAGAAAAAATGGGTAATGTAAAGCAAGTGATTTTGTTTGTAATTAATTAAATAAACTATAGCATGCAGTTTCATTTTGAAATAAAGAGACTTAACAAAATATTTTGAAATGCTGTAAACAAAAATACAATAACAGGAAAATTAAATTATTTATATAAATTGCTCAGACTGGCAATCTCCAGCAGAAAAATAATATCAACACACATAAGATTCATCATTCTTTAAATTTGCAAACTACTAATTAGAGCTCTTTCAATACCTTATGGTCATAAGATAATCAATTAGTACTTAAAATAACTAACAATAGATATCTTGCAACACAATGAAAATAATAGAATTACAACTTTTCTATTTATTTAGATTCCTTTTACTATAAAAAATGCAGGCATATAATCATGTAATTAATATATGAATTTTACAAATTGTGATAATGTTAAATTGATAGGTTATTAATTATCATTGTTTAGATATTTTACAAAGGCATGAAGTTGTTCTAATAAAAAGTTTTAGCCCTATTTTGCTTTATTAATTATTTCAAAGCATCATATTTCAGTTATTTCAATGTCTCATATCTTCAACAAAGCACATTGTTAACTCTGGGCCTCCTATCTCAAGTTATTTACCAAATATCCTTCTACACAGAGTGAAACCACTTCAGTGTTTTTTTTTTTTTTGTAAATTATTCCAAATTTCATAAAATGGATAATTAATTAAAAAGCCTACAATATTAAAATAGTTATTTAGGCAGAAATTCATAGTTTAGTTATCTCATACTGACTAATTATGATTAATTTCATATTTCTGAAAACACTCACTATGAGAAAATGTGCAGATTGGCTTGATTTTTCACTCATCAATACAATGAAATATTAATTTGAGAAATGGAAGTTGGAACAATGTTTTTTATGAAACTATTCTGGAAACAAATAAGATTGCCAAATCTGCAGGAAAGCAACAGGGCAAATAGTATGTTAAGGTTTCACTGTATTATTTCTGGTAAAGACTGCACAGTTTTCACTATTAACCTTGTAAATGTATTTCCTCATGTCTTGATTATGCAATGGAAAGGAGGCAAATCATTTAAACAAATTGTCATACCTTTTCTGTATGATCAGATTCAAGTACTGGATTCCATATTTGACCATCATGGCTGTAATGAACAGCATAGGACTCCACCCAGCTATCCGTTGCAGGATAGCCTTGTGTTATAATACCTGACAACTTCCGGGGCCCCAGAAAGTTGATCTGTGAGAATCAAAAAACACAGCTTATATTCTTTTCTTTTTAATAACTATATACTATAAGGCAGAAAAACTGAATTTGAGCATTTTCAGTGATAACAAGGAAAGCGATTCTATTTTTCTAAGCATTCTTGCCAGCATAGTAGAATAAACAATAATAATAAATATTAATGCAATCTTTTATAAATACATGATTCAAAAGTCAGTTAAATCTTAAATTTTTTTAAATACTTGCAGAAATACGAGCATTTAAGGAAAAGGATATTTAAAAAAAATTACCCGCCATTCCTACAAACTTGCATTGAAAAATGCATTTCCTATTCAACAAATGCTATTTTTTCAAGAGTATGAAGAAAATGTTCAAAATCACTTAATCAGCATATCCACCAGTTTCCTTCAGTTATTCAGTTTCCATTGTTTGGCAGCTTCTGCATCATCTAACACAAGATGTGCTGAAGAGTGCAAATAGCGATGATATGCTATTGTGCTCTGCCCCTAACATGTTGGTCATATAATTAAGAAGCATTAAATAATACACTACCACATAAAGCATTTTATCAAGATTAAGAATTGGCACTCCATATTGCATGAAAATTATACACCATACTGAAGTAAACCATCCCCTAGTAAATATGCCACCATCTATACCTGTAAAGGAAAATTTATTTATTATGCTCTTCTATAACCAATGGAAGTAGATTTTGTTATGTTATTAAATAACACATTGTACATAGAAACCATGTAATTTCCAAGTCATCAATGATGTACATCAATATAATTAAAAGGCTGTTTTTTATATAGTATTCTGTAAAAAATTTCATTTGTACAGAAAATGTTATCTAGTTGATTGTTATTCTGATTCCATAATTATAGTAGAATATATAATTTGTTTCTTAGAGTCTTTCTTTTAAAGTGTACATTAACACATAGATCATAGTAATTATTATAGATTCCTTCTCCTTCTCTCATATTTCTTTTCATCAGCAACAGCACAATTCCCTCAAACTGACTGATCAGTTTGCCTTATCTGTTCTGAATTAAACAAAGTTCTGCTCTGAAATCACTGTATGCTCTAAATTTTTTTAAAGAATAAAAAAATTGACTCCTGCTACATCTAAATAGAATTAACATTTAATGACTATCAACCTGCTAACCATTATTTTTAATTAATAAAAAAATGTTACTAAAAATGCAAACACACTAAATAAATATCAACGATTCACTAACCTAAAAGTGATTTTTTCCCCTAATTCAAATGTAATAATAATAATAATAATAATAATAATAATAATAATAATAATAATAATAATAACAACAACAACAACAACAACAACAACAACAACAACAACAACAACAATTTTATTGCAGACCATTGGCTCTACACTTGAGTTTCAGTCATTGTCAGAAAAATACATTAATAACTGCTAAACCAAACAATTTAATACAGAGACAAATATATCTCATATAACTAAGGATATTTTCATTTATACTATGGAGTGAATGATCCTTCACATAACCGGTTTTGTGGCATGTGGCCGGCGAGGCTGGCTGTTGTGTCGGCAGTGTGGGCGACAGGAAGTCCACAGTAAATATATTGTTGTGTAAGTTATTTCTAACATACATAACATAAACACTTAAAAGAAAAGTAAATTACTCACACATATTAAGCAAGGAGATGCTGGAACTGCCTCCTTTCGTTGTTGAGGCATTTCGGACATCTGCTTAGGAAATTGTTCATTACACTCGCAGTTCCCTCTGAGAAATAGCAGCAATTTCTTCACAAATGTTAGTTTTAAGTTCATCTATGGTGTGTGGATTTGTTTTGTATACTTTATCTTTTAATGCCCCACATAAAAATTGCAGGGAGTTCAATCAGGGGAATCATGCTGATTCTGTATGCACATATGAATCATACATGAATACATATATTGCCCCATTTCATTCACTTTCATACATTTGATACACTTTCACTCAATTGCATTGCCTAACAAACACGTGCTACTTGTGCAAGATTTCAACTAACACTGAAGCCTTGCACAGCACAGGGGAAATATACTCCCATACTCCCCACCTCCACCTCTGCGGCCCAGTCCTGTGGTTCCGTCAAGTATTGCTCACAAAGTATAAACTATTATATTCAACTGTATTTTATATACATATTTACAATTGACGAAGCCCATATCATGTAAATGATCCAAATGGTGAATATATTATTATTATTATTATTATTATTATTATTATTATTATTATTCATTTATCCTATACATACATTTATCTATCGAGAAGTTTTTCAATTCTGTTTGAAACTTTTTTCTTCTTTGACTTTTAGTTGTTACTGGCAGCTTATTATACAAAATTTTACTAATAACTCTTGGATCTCTTTCAGTACTTTTTTCGTTTAAATTTAGATGATAATTTTTGTTCTGAATCTGAGTGCTATAGTTGTGGCAGTCCTTGTTTAGGATCTTGTCTTGTTCATTGTTAACAACAAATAGAGCTACTTTATACACATATAAGTTTATAGTTAATATTCTGATTTCTTAAAAATACTTCTACATGGTACTCTCCTGCCTAACTTATATTTACCACTCAAACAAAATTTTTGAAGGATTAGTAGTCTATTCACATTTACACCATATGTGTTGGTTCTGGTGGTGTAGTGGTAACCATACTTGCCTCCTAAACCCAAGATTGTGATTTTAATTCCTGCCAGGATCAATGGAATTTTTGGGCATAAAATCTGAAGTATGGCTTCCTTCAGAACGTAAGTAAAGCCATGGGTCCCATGTCATGCATTTACCTCACGAAAAAGAACCTCAAGCCTGAGTAAATAGGCCTCTGAGCAAAATTTGTCAGCCTTTTCATGCCCTGAAGTGAATAGAATGCTGATGACCTGAGACGTTGAAGAGCATCCATAAATAAAAAACAAATCAAATATACCAAATGTACTTCCCCAGACCTCAATTCCATAACAAAAATGTTGATAGATTAAACCATAATACACTAACTTTAGACTATCTGAATTGAAATATTGTGATAATTTCCTTGATAAGTACATAAATGTGCTCACTTTGTTACAGTTGTTGTTAACTGATTTTCAACAATGACTCAACAAATTTATATGATTAACCAGTAAAATAGTAGTCTTTCATTTCTTCCCTAAGTCTTTTATTTCATTTGGTACCCTTAAGTAATTACCTCCCAATTTACTCAGTGTTTTTCTCTTTATTGGGCAATGTTTGTTTAAGATACTGTTAAAACACTGAAAAATGTGACTATTTATGTCCTGCATGTTATAAATCCTTTTCTAGTTTTCTTGCTTTTTTAAGTTTCACTGAGCTTGCATTATTAGTGTGTCTAGTTAAATCTGTTTGTACAACATTTACCTTGCACTTCATAATGTTCATAATCTGAACACAGTGATCAGAGATGCAAAATTCATTAATAGATACTGAGAACCTATCCATTTCTAAGTTACTTGTAATGTAATCTATGGCAGAGGATAAGGTACCTGTAATTCTAGTTGGTTGTTTTACAGTGTCTTGCAACTTAAAATTATCCAGTAAATCACTTAGGTATTTATAATTCATAGTAACAGTACATGCATTAGTCTTTAACTCACCCAATATAATGATTTTTTGTCTATATTATGCAGTTTTATTAAATAATTTATCTGCAGCTTTTATGAATTTCACCTTTGAACTTGGTGATCTATATATACCAACGATTAAGTTATTTTCCTTTCCAATTTTTAATTTTACTGCTATATATAAATAATGTAATAAAATTTAGGTCATACTGACTGCATTCACTTGCATAAAAACTGGATATAAGTTTCGGGAGTGATCCCCAGTTTGTCTACAGGCTGAAGATGGGAGGGATCACTCCCGAAACATATGTCCAGTTTTAATGTAAGTTAATGGAGTTAGTGTGAACAAAATTTGATTACATTGTTTATATATATAACCCCATTTTCAGAAGTGAAATTTAGGCCATTCTGCAAATATATAGCTACACCACCTCCTTTATGATTTCGTCTGCAGTAACTGGCTACAAGTTCATAATGTTCTAACTAATAATATCTAAATATTGTACTTATGAAGCTGTTGACACTGGAGTGATTATATATCCTAAACTTAAGTGTTCATTTTTTTTATACTAAACTACATTTACTTAACTCTTTAACCCCATTTTCAGAAGTGAAATTTAGGCCATTCTGCAAATATATAGCTACACCACCTCCTTTATGATTTCGTCTGCAGTAACTGGCTACAAGTTTATAATGTTCTAACCAATAATATCTAAATATTGTACTTATGAAGCTGTTGACAATGGAGTGGTAATATATCCTAAACTTAAGTATTCATTTTTTTACACTAAACTACATTTACTTACATAAAATAAGACGCGTTTCCGGAGAATCTCTCCCATCTTCAATTGCTCACTAAACCGCCATTACTGGAAAAAATGAATAGGCACCTGGATGTTCCTGTGTTGGCATCTGTTGGCTGAAGTAGGAAATTGCTCAGGTTCATCCATAGGAGGAAACTCTAAGTTCATTACGTTTTCTTTAAATTTTAATATGAAAATTTTTTCCCAGGTGGATAACTCATTGTGTTGTGAAGATATTTCAGCAGTTTAATTTCTGGTTTTATTTCATGATTTTTGATCCAGAAGTGAGCTGCTACTGCTGATTTATCCACCTGCTTAAGCTGAATACTCCTAAGGTGTTCTTTCCTCCAAATTTCTAAATTTCGCTTTGTTTTGCCTATGTAGCTCTGCTTACAATCTGCACTTCGGCTTAAGCAGATGGATAGATCAGCAGTAGCAGCTCACTTTTGGATCAAAAATCATGAAATAAAACCAGAAATTAAACTGCTGAAACATCTTCACAACCCAATGGAGTTATCCACTTGGGAACAAATTTTCATATTAACAAAAATAAAGAAAACCAAATGAACTTTTGAGTTTCCTCCTATGGATGAACTGAGCAATTTCCTACTTCAGCCAACAGATGCCAACACAGGAACATCCGGGTGTCTAGCCATTGTTTCAAGTAATGGTAGTTCAGTGAGCAATTGAAGATGGGAGAGATTCTACTGAAACTCATCTTATTTTATGTAAATAAATGGAGTTTAGTGTAACAAATGAATACCTAAGTTAATAATAATAATAATAATAATAATAATAATAATAATAATAATAATAATAATAATAATAATAATAATAATATCTAGTTTATGATTCAGTTAAGCCATGCTCGGTTACTACCATAACAGTAAGCTTACTTTCATTTAACATTACCTCAATTTCCTTCATTTTATTTGATATATTTTGTTTTTGAATATTACAAGATCTTGAAATTGCAATTGACTTATAAAAACCTAAACACAAAGCTGTTTAATATTCCTTGCCTTTTGAGTTAATGCAAAATCTCAAGCCTAGAAGAGGAAGAAAGAAAGAAAAACAAAAATTAAATGACATTGACTGTGAAAGCTATGATACATTTCATGTCTTTCTGCATGGAAATTATGAATGTATTCTGCCATTTTAGTACTATAAAATGTATATATTTTAAAGAAGACAATGACTGACCGCCTCTGTGGTCTGCTGAGAGTTTGCAACTACTAATCCAGAAGCCCTGGTTCAAATACCTGTCAAGTCAAACTGTGTGGGTAATTCTTGTTGAGTTAAAAGTAAAACTACAAAAATCATGTCAACACATTAAAACTCTCTTAATGTTTCACATTAAAACTTTTTTTTATTAAAAAGTAAGTTGGGACTAGTTTCGTGTCCAACTAGTCATGTCAAACTAGTTTAGTTATCAAATGGTTGACAATATGAGCAAATGACTCACAAAACTAGTCCCAACTTACTTTTTAATTAAAAAATTTTAATGTGAAACATCAAGAGAGTTTTAATGTGTTGACATGATTTTAGTATGTATGGCTGAATGTGATAAGATCTACATAGGAAAAACCAAGAGGAATGTGGGGATACGTCTTAAAGAACATATGAGGAATTTAAAATACAAACAAATAGAAAAATCAGCGGAGGCAAATCACTTTTGGACCGAAAATCATGATATAAAGAAAAAGGTTGAATTATTGAGAGCTGTACAGGGACCAATAGAATTGGATATTTGGGAAAAGATTTACATCACAAACATAAGGATCATTTGATGAATTTTGACAGAAGAAAGAAGAAAATATAAATTTTAAGTTCATAAAAGTTTCACCAGAGCGGAACATTGCTTCTGGTACTACGCAACAACAACCGTTCACACCAGTCGTCCACGGCCGAAGATGGAGATAACATATCTTTGAAACCGGTTCCGTATATATTTAAGGTTAGTGAAGCATGAAGAGTGTTAAGACGACAGATTCAATGATTTTAGTAGTTTTACTTTTAATTCAACAAGATTTATGATAATTTCACTGTGTGGATTCCTACATTCATTTTTAATTGAATTGTGTGGGTAATGTTTTTTCAGATATTTTCCTTACCATGAGAAGGTGAATGCCAGATAACTTTAAGGTGCCAAGTATTCTGAGTTCATTTGTGCCATCATTAATTCATTTTATTTGATTTCATTCATCCTATGGACTTACATCTATAATACTCAAGCCCAATCTACATAAGTCATGAGAAGACCAATGCAGTCAAAATGACAATAAATAATTTATTAAAATAAAAAATTCTAGTAAATGTTAATGCCTAAAAACAGTATAAAATGAGAGTGTACATTAATAAAATGTATATATAATTTAGATAAAAGAGTACCATGTAAATAAGTATTCATAAAATAAAAATATATATTAAAAATAGTATCACTAAATATATATAAAATTATTTACTTGTTGAGAGAAAAAAATATAATATTAGGTGCATTAATAGTTAGCATGCAAACTCAAAAAAATATTCATACTATTCACTGAAATGTATGCAACCTTAGCACTTTAAAAATGATCTACTTTGCATATGTACAATCAGTTTTTATTTATGACATCTTGTGGGGTAATTCAGTAGATACTAATACACTATTTTAGCACAAAAGAAAATTATACGTAAAATGTTTAATCTAAACAAATGCACTCATTGTAAAATGTACTTCATACAGGACAATTCAATCCATAAGCACAGTACTAGAACCAGCAACAAAATCCACCTACAATCTGCCAGATCAACTAAATAGATCAGTTCAATCCTGCATAGTGGCATCCAAATGTATAGCTTAATAACTAATGAAATCACAGATACCTAACCCGATTAGATTTAGGAGCAAAGTTAAGAGGTTTTTAATTAATCAGTGGTTTTATAGTATACAAGAATTCAATGCATATTTTTAAAAAACTGCCCATACAGATAAATTACAAGTATTAATAGTTTGAAATTGTTATATTTTCTAATTAAAGAAGCCATGAAATTGTAACAAATTTTCAAAGGTGAATAAAGTATATGATATTCATTGAAAAGTTAAATCCTCAGAAAGAGTTTTATTGATTAAAATTATAATAAATTACTTCAAAGAGTAAAAGCTTTATGAAATAAAGTATTTTAAAAATATTTTATCAAGTATTTGATACTACAGTGTCTATATAAAGTACATAAAATATACATTGTGTCTAAAACTATAACATGATTCTACAACTTGTAATTTAAAATATGGATGAAATGTAGTGATATATTGGTTAATTTTAGAATTAATGAGGCCTAAAATATATTTATGACTTGATGATAATATTGTATACCATATGTGTAAGTATGAAGGTATTTTAATTAGATCTTTACGTCAGGAACTTAGTTGCCAAAATATATTTACAGAAAATAATAATAATAATAATAATAATGATGATGATGATGATGATGATGATGATGATGATGATGAAATTAATTTAGGATATATAACCACAATCTTCAAAAAGGAGGATCATAAGGACTCTGAACTAATGCGGGATTTGCATGATAAATTCTGTAATGAACATTTTTAAATGAATAATTGAAAAATAATAATGAGAAGAACAAAATGACTTTACTCCTGTAGATTGTGTAAAACCATGGTATAAATAAGGAGTTAGAGATTGAGTTAGTGTTTATAAACGTGGAAAAAGCATATAACATTTTACCAAGAAAGATGCTCTGGAAAGCACTTCAGATGGCAGGTATTGAATAATCCCTTTTTACATGTTACAGTTAATTTATGAAGGAAACATGTGTGAAGTCAAAATAGGATCTGCAGTATTCAATAAGCATGCAACATCCAAAAATTGTGTTGCAAGGTTGCCTGAATTTCTGCGATGATCCCAAAAATGTAAAAGAATGAGCCTTGAGATAAAGGAAGAAGAGTTTCTCCAATATTTATTATTAATGAATGGCTAAATAGTAATAACACAAGATGGTGAGGATGTAAATTATATATGCACTCAGCTCTCCAGAGCATATAGAAACTGGGGCATGAAAATAAATAAATAAATAAATAAATATATATAAAACTGAATATAAAGGCACATTGCAAATCATAAGACCAGCTGATGAAACTTGTCAGGTATAGAGAAAAAATGAAGTCAAATATATGTGAAATTAAGTACATCAAATTATATGTGAATTTAAGTACATCAAATTATATGTGAATTTAAGTACATTAAATTATATGATCTGGATTGGAGGGCAAGTACTAAAATATGTATTCATTGCACAGGGTGTTAAAAATGGCCGCCGGTGGTGTTGTAACGCGTAGCAAGCAGCAGTATATTAACATGAATAGTGAGAATAGTGCCCGCAAGTTAAGAGAAGAGGATAAGTGTGTGACTGCTGGAAATGAAGGCAAAGTCAAGGTAAACAGTAAAGATGAGAAAAACGACCTAACGCTATATTGGGAGGATGGCAAAGGACGCGAAACGAAACGGAGATAATGACGTCGCTTCAACTAGTAATTGCACTTAAAAAAAAAAAAAAAAAAAAAAAAAAAAAAAAAAAAAAAAAAAAAAGCAACAACTTGAGTCCCAAAATCAGAACTTAACATGAGAGAAATAATAGACTTGAAAAAGAAAAATAACGATATTGAGACGGAATTTACTTAAATCTCAATTAGAAAATGAAGACGAGTATATTCAGGTCCGAGGCAAACAAAGACGACGATACTCGGATAGTGTAATTGCAGGCAAACAGAATAAAGTACATGTAGAACTCGGTACTAACGTCGATTTCAAGAGCACAAACAAATTCCACCCTTTGAGTGATGCGATAGAAGCGGACAGGAAGTCTGGCGATTGTGAGTGTAAATCCCGAAAGGAGAAAGTGTTTCAAACACCCAGCAAAGTTGTACTCTTAGGAGGCTCCTTGCTAAAATTTCCTGGAGATTTGAGCAAACAGCAAGGGCATAAAGTGAACTGCTATTGGTGAACTCAAACACAAAATAGAACAGTATGACTTAGTTAAAAATGACACAGAAGTTGTTTTGCTACAGTGGGATCCAACGACATAAAGAAAAACTGCTACGCAGAAGAGATCATGGGGGAAACAATGGATCTTATAACCAGCGTCAGTCTATTGCACCAACGGCAAAAGTAATAGTGAGTGGCGTGCGACGGAGACGAGATACAACAAACAGGAAAATACAACGTATTAATCGCGAAATAAACTGGTTATGTAAAAAACGTCACTGTGTCTTTGTAGTTAGCAATTTTTGACTTCGGAATCAAGACTTTTGCAAAGACGGAATGCATCTGAACCGCAGAGGTTCCTATGAATTTGGGGAACTATTGTGTGACGTCATAACCTCACAATTTAGGGGAAACTAGCAAGGTCTGCGGTGGATGACATTCATACAACCAAAGAAACGGCAAACAATCAAATCAGGAGGCATGATGGTTGCTACACCATAATCCACCAAGGTCTGGATGCCAAGGTGAATAATGTTCCAGCGGAAAATCCAAGTTCCAGGACTCAACATAGTATAGAGAGCCCAATATCCACAAGAGACGATGAAAACCAAAATGGAAACAGGAGTAAAATCCAAAGACTTGCAGGTGAGGTAAATGATTGTGTAAATCTAAACAGGATCATTAAATTTAAAAATGAAAACTCATATAGTATGTTACGAAAAGTAAATAGGAGATAAAAAAATTAATATTTTTCATCAAAACACCCCAGTATATTGCAAATAAAAGAGTAGCTATTGAGCATGTAATTCTTGATCTACAACTAAATATAATAGTATTCTCAGAGCATGGGCTAAAAGATATTGAAATAAATGCAAACTGCTATGAAAATTATACCATAGCCTCTAGTTACTGTAGAAAAAAATACAAGAATGATGGGATAGTAATATACACAAAAGAGGATTTGAAATTTAAAAAAATTGACTGTAAATAGTATTGTGAGGAAATGTGTTGTGAACTGTCAGCAATTAAAACTACCTTTCAAAATGTGTATCTTATCATACTAGGTGTCTGTAGTCCACCAAATGCTGACAAAGACAACTTTTTAAAAATATTCGCAATATGTCTAAATAACATTATAAAAAATAATAAAATTATTATTGTAGGAGACCTAAATATAGAGCTGCAAATAGAAAGTAAACAAAAAAAGCTATTACTGGAACTGCTTGAAAGAAGTAACCTGAAAGTCTTCAAACCAGATTAACACTGCATACATTGACCCTTATTGACCATGCATATACCAATCTAAAGATCAAAGATCTAAATATAGTCTTAATAAAGAATGGGCTTAATGGCCACTTTGGTCAATTAATAGAGAGAAGTTCTTAAACATACAAACAGAAAAATTAAAAATTCTTATGGAAATTAAAAGAATTGTAAATAAAACTACATTAGAAGCATTGAGAGCTAACCTTAAAGAGGCAATGTGCAGTAATATAATTGAAACAACTAACATAGATGATAAATTTGAACTCTTTATGAATGCTTTAATATCATGCTTAGAGCAGTCAGCACCAGCTAAGATGGTAGTATGTAACAAAGAAAATTGTAATTGGTCTACCCAAGGAATAGAAAAATCTAAAAAGAGAATGCAATTCCTAAACAGTCTAAAAGCTTCTAAATTAGTTGAAAAATCCTATAGATACATAGAAAACTACAAAAAAACACTAAATGCAGTGATGAATGAAGCAAAGAAACTTCACAATAAATCATTGCTTTTAAATACTGAAAATAAAATCAAGGAGACATGGAATATTATAAAAACAGTACATAAAGAAAACTCCTCTAAATGGTAGAGAATTTGAAAATTGTAAAAGATGACTGCCTAATATTAGACCCAGTAATCATAAATAACATCTTTAATGATTATTATATAAACATTGTAGCAAATTTAGGAATTAAGACAAGAGGCCACAAAACAAATGAAAGCTCCATGTGTAACTCAATGATAATAAGAGTCATTATAAAAATAGATACACTAAAATGTAAAAGATCTAGTGGCTTAGATGCATGCTCAAATCAAATGATAAAATACTGTAAATATGAAATAGTAGATACCTTTACACATATAATAAATGAAAGCTTTAAATTAGGAACCTTCCCAAGTAAACTAAAACAGGTGGTAGTTAGGCCAATTTATAAGCAGAAAGGTTCCAAACAAATGACTGAAAATTATCGCCCTATATCTCTATGCTCAGGATTTTCTAAAATCATGGAAGGCCTCTTCCTAGAAGAACTCCAGAATTATTGCAATAAATTTAATACATCGTGAAACCAGTTTGGCTTTCAAAAAAAGAAGTCAACAATACATGCAGTGAGCATAGGAAATGATAAAAAGGAGTTAGTTCTACAATCTTTCTTCATCTATCAAAAGCATTTGACTGTGTTAACATTAAGCTCCTATTGGGGAAATTGGAAAATAAATGGGATAAGAGGCATAACATTAAAATGGATAAGCTCATACCTGCAAAATAGAATGCAGTGTACTGAAATAATACATAACACAGGAGAACAATTGAAAAAAATCAAATCATCATTAAAAAGCATAACACATGGATGCCACAGGGGTCCAAACTGGGACCATATCTATTTATCGTGTACATAAATTACTTATTCAAATTAATACAGGAGGCTGGAGGTTTTGCCATTAGGTATGCTGATGATACAACATTAGTTGTAACTGGTAAGATGGAGGCAGAAGTGCAAGATAAAGCAAATTCTTTATTAGAATTAATTAGAACCTACTTAGAAGCACTAGGAATGGCACTAAATGCAAACAAAACCGAATGGATGCAAATTAAACATAGTAATAAAACAAAAAGTAACATCACATTAGCTATATAAAATAAGCAAATTTCCCAAGTAACATATACAATTTTTTTAGGTATAGTTATAGACAATAATTTAAAATGGCATAAACATGTAGAAAAAGTTAGCAACAAAATCAATAAGGGCATGTATGTACTAAAACAGATAACACAAATTATGAATAAGGATAGCACATTAAAGGTATATTATGCATTTATTCACTCGCATCTAAATTATGGGATCATTTTATGGGGTGTAGCTGGTAAGAAAAGTATGCTAAGATTATTTAGACTACAGAAGAAAGCAATAAGAATAATGGAAAAAATTCAAAGAAAACAAACGTGTTAAAGTAGTTTTAAAAAACTAAAAATTCTCACACTACCCTGTTTATATATATTTGAATGTCTTAAACATGTAATAAGAAATCATACTGAAGAAAAAAATAGGAATATTCATGAACATAACACAAGAACAAAACAGAACTACTTTAGAAATAGGTTAAAGGGATCATTAATTTCCAAATGTAATGAAAGTGTTGCGAAAGATCTATACAATCATTTACCTCACTTGATTAAGGAAATATGTGAAGAAGTGAAGAAAATTAATGCAATAAAGACTTATCTGATAAAAAAAATGCTTTTTATTCAATTAATGAATACAAAGAGGAACAAAAATGAGTGAATATAATTTTCTAGCATTTGGTTTCTAAGTACAAATCTGTATTTGGAGGTACTTTTTTTTCATTGTAATGTAAACATATATTTTCTAGCTATTTTATGTATCTGTATTTATATCTACCTGTTTAAAAAAAATGCTTTTTATTCAATTAATGAATACAAAGAGGAACAAAAATGAGTGAATATAATTTTCTAGTATTTGGTTTCTAAAGTACAAATCTGTATTTGGAGGTACTTTTTTTTAATTGTAATGTAAACATATATTTTCTAGCTATTTTATGTATCTGTATTTATATCTACCTGTTTAATTGTAATGTAAACATGTATTCTATCCTTTATAATATTGACGATGCTTTGGAAATAATATTGCAAATGGTAGAATAAAACTGAAACTGAAACACAGGTCTGAAGACAGAAAATAATACTTTTGCAAAATGATTAGACCAGGCTGAATGACCTTCATATGCACTTTTCTGCAACTGCAGAGTGAGCAGCCTTGTGTCTGTTAAGAGTGCATGATTAAGTAATTATGGGTTGGAAGGCAGGGTTATCCAACTCCAAATAAAGTCAGGTTAAAGCCTACAAAGAAGAAGGATTTTTGTCTCAGGAAATAGCAAGAAGGCTTAGCAGGCCACCACAAGTGATAAATACGAGTAGCTTCCTGAGGCTAGGAAATAATTATGAAATAAAAATTGGCCTTAAAGACCTGTAAAATCCATATTTCAACAAAAGGGGCCAGTGATCAGAAAGCTTAGTGCAAGTGGATCATCATTGGACAACTTGCTCATGATGTCACTGTCCGACATTGGTCCAGGCCAGTCAGGCAAACATATTGAAACACCAAAAAAAGAAGAAGTAACCCTGTCTGATGGTTCACCATAAACAGAGATGGGATGACTGGGCTATGGAACACATCACCTGGAAGGAAGAATGGAAACTTATAATATTTCACAATGAAAATTCATCTTCGATGATACTGACGGTTACATACTACTGGCATAACCTTAGAAAAGAAGAGGAAGTGTTTGCAAAGAAGCAGCAAGGAGGAAAGTCTCTGATGGTCTGAGGTGGATTCTGGTATGGAGGGAAAGTATATGTAACTTTCCATGCAGGACATATGAAAGCCATTCACCATCAAAAACTGCTTGAAAAGAACCTTTTACCTGTTGCAGAGAGGATTGGAACATAGAATTAGATATTTCAGCCAGGCAATGCAACCATTCACACTGCCAAATCCACAAGGGAGTGGTTATGCTGCAAAAGTGTTAGAGTCATAGAATGGCTTACCAATTTCCCGTACCTAAACCCTGTGGAGAATGTATGGGGAATTTTATGCAGGCCGGTTTAATGCAATGGGAAGTAAAATGCCGGTTGCAGGAATTAAGACCTCTATTATATCTGCATGGAATGAACTTGAGCTGTGAGTTACAGAGGCTTGGAGAGCGTATGATGAATAGTGCAATTTAGGTTATTCTGAAAAAAGGTTAATTAATAGGATATTAATGACATGTGGTCTTATCATTTTGCAATGGAATGTTTTTTTTTTGTATTTGGCAGTCTCCGAAAGGAATGCATTTGTTGTAAATCATATGATAAAAATTATATAATTTGACATACTGAAGTTAAAATATATTTTATTTCAGTTTTTCTCTTTACATAATGAATTTCATTAGTTGGTCTTATCATTGTGCAATGCAACTTATGACCAAGGACCTTTATGAGAAAACATTCAGAAGGTGAACAATTTTACTTACCTTGAATCAATAATAGATGATAATAACAATAGTTTATTTATCATTTGGTAATTAAAATAAATACTATAAGCTTCATCAGAAGAAAAAAGGAGAAATAGGCTTAAAGTCTATGGATGAAGAGTAAGAGCTTATGTGCACTAATACATTATAACTGTTTTATTCTTTTTCCTTTTTTTTTTATTTATTTTATAAACCCTTATTTTCTACTTCAAATTCTTGTATGCTGTAGAAAGAATGTATTAACTCATTTATACACTTTACTCCATAACAGCAGTTCAGTGAGCAACTGAAGATGGGAGAGATTCTCCTGAAATGCACCTTACTTTTATGTAAGTAATTGGAGTTTAGTGTAAAAAATGAATACCTAAGTTTAGAATGAAATGTTTGTATTCCTGTTATTTTGTAATACCCATAGGTTTTCTACAGTCTATGATATGGCATATCCACTCTGTTCCTGTTACTGTGTTATATATGTGTATCTCACTTCTTACATTATAAATGTGCAAATTCTTTTTAATATGTACCAAAACATCATAAATATGTAAATGAACAACTGTGGGGATTTCTAAAGATACAAGTAGATATAGAGGGATCTTATGAATACCGAAATATGAAGGATCATGGAAGTTGAAAGCACAGTGAACTCAATAGAATGAAGATATTTGAAGTGGTATGAACATGTAAGGAGAATGGAGGATTCTCATATTCCAAAAGTGGTATATGAATGGATGTTCAGGGAGAAGAGACAAGGGTTAGCACTTACATCCTTGGAACAAATATACAGTGTCAATGAAAAGTTTTGGAGTTACAGCTGAGGATGCCCAAAGTAGAGATTGTTAGAGACCATTGATTAGTGGAAGGTACAACTAGAGTTTGACATTAAGGCTATTTATTCTTCTGGTGATAAACATCTATAGTGAGTATTATTCATAAATAGAAAAAAATTGATATTAGATTCATTTTCATTTGTATGTTAATATCATGTGTAAAAATAACCTTGAGTTAAAATAGTATAGAAATGATTGATGACTGAAACTTTTAGTATAAGTCTACATAAATAAAAATATTATTGGATTTATTATGGTTATCATCATTGCCATTATTATTATTTCAAATGGATGATGATTACTGATGATTATTGTTTAAAGGGCACAAAACTACTAAGGTCATTAGTGCCCAACACACTAAAAACTACGCCAGAATTTAAAAAAAAAGTAATTAGCATAAAATCAGTGCATAAGATAAGTAACAGTAGCACTTAGTGCAATAAAATAAAACCCCATAACAAAAAACAAGGGTAATAATAGTCATCGACAAACGAAACTGGTACTAAAACACAGCTGCAAGAGCTGGGAACACAACAGTCTTATAATGGCCTAAAATTGGATCAATAAAAACCCCCAAAACAAATAAAAAGTGTAAAATTGTCGGCAAACAAAAGACTGTCCAAAACACAGCCGCAAGAGCGGAAAAACACAAGTCTTATAATGGTCTAAAATGTTAACAATAAACCCCCAAAACAAATAACAAGGGCAATATGCACCACAAGTAAAGACTGGTACTAAAATGCACCAGCAAGAGCTGAAAACACAACCGTCTTAAAATAATCTACAAATGCCGTCATGAATAAAATAATATAATCTCGCACCTTACTCCAAAAACTACAAACACGGATAAAACGGAGCACACGCTCAACAGCAAACACATCATCTGCAAGTAAGTCCTCAATAGAGGAGGACAAACCTAAGGAAAGTCTAAAAGCTGCCAGATGATGGCATTCGAGAAAATGTGATGCACTGTAAAGGGGTGGTCACAGTGAGGGCAAGCTGGAACTGGTTGACCATTAAAAAGGTGACGGTGACTAAAACGGCAATGCTCAATTCTCAGACGAGCTAAAATTAATTCTTCGCGACGAACTGCGCGAGAAGAAGTCGACCAGTTAAAAGGGGCTTATTGATGGGTGTTAAATTCCACTCATCGCGCCGGCGCGAGAGGATGTCTCGACGTAAAGAATTTTTAAAATCCCCGAAGTAAAAACGTTGCTCGTACTCAGCAGGGTCTAAAAGGACGGATTTAGCAGCGACATCTGCGGCCTCATTACCTGGGAGTCCCACATGTCCAGATACCCATAGCAGTGTCACCCTGACGCCAGCGGTAAAAAGTATTAAACTACATCCTGGATCTTCTGTACAAGAGGGTGGTTGTTGTACAGGTTTCTAAAAGTTAAAACGGCACTCATCGAGTCGGAACAAATGACACTGTTCCCCAGCCCCAGGTCAGAAATAAATAAAATCTCCCGATAAATAGCATAAAGCTCCGCCATAAAAATAGACGTCGCAACGTTAAGACCAACGTAAAACTAGCTCCATTAAAAACAATGGCACATCCTACCCCCGTGTCAGATTTCGAGCCGTCGGTGTATATAAAATTCTAGCCATTAAAAGAAGAGGCAATCTCGCTAAAATGACGACGAATAATAGGTGCTGGGGTCGAAGACTTAGGACAGGACGTAAGCCCAAGATGAACAGGGCCTCTGCTAAGAGCCAAGGGAGTAGTAGTTTCCCCGGCTAAGAAAAACGTAGGTAATTCCAAGTCCAACGCTTGTAACAGCTCCCGAAAACGAAAGTCAGCAGGCTTAAGAGTAAAAGATCGAGCAGCATAAAATGGAGCGAGAGACACATTAAAAACCGGCTCATTCGTGGGATGACGAGGTTGCGGAGCTAATCTACAATCATACGCCGCAAGTAAAAGATCCATACGATAAAACAACGGAGGTTCTCCAGACTCCGCACATAAACTTGACACAGGACTGGTTGGGAATGCTCCAATAGCGACACGGATACCCCGGTGATGAATGGGTTTAAGGCGACGAAGAACGGAAGGTCGCGCTGAGCCATAAACGATACAGCCATAGTCCAGCTTAGACCGGATTAGAGATCGATAAAAACGTAAAAGAACAGTCCTGTCAGCTCCCCAGGATGTGCCACTTAAAACACGTAAAATACAAAGAGAACTTTCACACTTGCCTCTGAGTTGTGCTTTAAGTGAAGACGAGCATAATTTCCTATCAAATGTAACTTCGTCTGCGAAAGCAAGAGCGTCTGGGCCAAGATGGAGAGACGGTGAAGGATACTCCTTATGGCGCCAGAAAGTCATACAGACGGTCTTCTCTGCGGAGAATCGGAACCCGTGGTTTACACTCCAAGCATAAAGGCGGTCGAGACAGCATTGGAGGCGGCGTTCCAAAAGACATGTTTCCGTGAGGAAAGAAAGATGGCAAAATCGTCAACCAACAACGACGATTGGATTCCTGGCGGTAGACACTCAGCAATGGAATTGAGTGCGATGGCAAACAGTGTGCAACTAAGTACCGAGCCCTGAGGTACGCCGTTCTCTTGAGTAAAACGAGAAGATAAAACTGGTCCCACGCGAACATTAAAAACCCGGTCTTTCATGAACTCCCGAATAAAAACAGACATCCGATCACATATGCCAATCATGAAGCGTACAAAGGATACCGCCCCTCCAAAAGGTATCGTAAGCCTTCTCCAAATCCCAAGATGGCGGGTTCGAACCCGGCCAGGAACGATGGATTTTTTCGGGCGTAAAAATCCTAAGTATGGCTTCCTTCGGAAGGGAAGTAAAGCCGTGGGTCCCGTGTCGTACATTTACGGCACGAAAATGAATCTCAAGCCTGAAAGAGAGGCCTCTGAGCAAAATTTGTCGGCCGTTTCACGCCCTGCGTTGAATGGGACGCTGATGACCTGAGATGTTAAAGAGCGTCCATAAATAAATCAATTAAAAAATCCTCCTCCAAATCAAAAAAGACAGCAACAGCTTGGCACTTTCTCACAAATCCGTCCATAATATGGGTGGAAAGAGACACAATATGGTCGATTGAAGAGCGATGACGACGAATACCGCACTGGATGTTCGTCAATAGGTGCCTCGTCTCTAACCACCACATAAACCGTCCATTAATCATGCGTTCCATCACCTTGCAGATGCAACTGGTGAGGGAAATTGGACGGTAACTGGAATGTAGGTGTGGGTCTTTTCCAGGCTTGGACATAGGAATGACGGTGGCCACTCGCCAAGTGTTCGGGAATGTGCCATCACACCAAATACGGTTAAAAAGTTGGAGTAAAAAAGCCTTGCCTTTCGCTGACAAATGCTGCAACATAGCAACATGAATGCCATCTGGCCCTGGTGCGCAGTGTCGAGAGTTCGTAAGGGCATACTCCAATTCCTTGGCAGTAAACGGGACATTATAGCTCTCCTGATGGAG
Source organism: Metallyticus violacea (assembly GCA_030762175.1). NCBI lineage: Eukaryota > Metazoa > Arthropoda > Insecta > Mantodea > Metallyticidae > Metallyticus > Metallyticus violacea. The sequence goes on from CM060839.1 coordinate 417,812, forward strand.
GCAAAAGAGAAACCTCTCGACTCAACCTGCTCCTTCAATGTGCGAAATGTAGGAGGGTAATTGGTGGAGCTCGAAACGGCAGCGAAAGTGCGTCCTAAAATATTGGCAAACGTCAATCGGAGTAGTAAGCACTCGATTTTACATCCTAAGACCGGGTATGGGCGTAAATCTTGGTTTGCCTGCAACGCGGCGTAGTTGTTCCAAACTACAGATGAAGGCGTTATGCGATTAAAAGAGGAGGCAAAAGCAGTCCAAGACGTCTTTTTGCTATCCTTAATGATACGACGGCATTTGGCGCGCAATTGCTTGTAGCGAATCATGTTTGCTAAAGTAGGGTGGCGATGAAAAACCCATAGAGCACCTCAAAGTGCACGCAACGCATCCCGGCATTTTATCGGTCCACCAAGGAACCGGAAAACGTCTGGGGTGGCAAGACGACCGGGGAATAGCCTGATCTGCGGCATTAAGGATAACCGTTTCGAGGTGCTCGATCACGGCGTCGATGGATGGAAAATCTAACCCTGAAAATTCGGTCATAGATCGAAAAAGAGGCCAGTTCGCCATTCCAATAAGCCATTTTGGCGCCCGCTGAGAATCTTCGTGTAGAGAGAGTACTTGTATCTGACATGGAAAGTGGTCACTAGAGAATAAATCGGAGATGACGTTCCAGGTAAAAGGAACAGCAAGTGAGGCAGAACAAAAGGATAAGTCCAAGTGTGAGTAACAATGAGTACTGTTAGAAATAGGTTGACCAGTATTGAGTAGTACAAGATTGTGACGATCCATAAAGTCGGCTAAAAGACTACCCCTTGCACATACCATGTTGGAACCCCGGAGGATGGTGAGCATTAAAGCCCCCCAAAAGTAGGACAGGGTGGTAACTGAGACAGAAGATTATTCAGATCAACTTTTGCGACATTGGCAGATGGAGGTAAGTAAACAGTGCAGACAGAAAAACTAAGGCCAGAGAAGTGAACTGTAGCTGCAACAGCCTGTATAGGAGTCTGGAGGTTAATTGAAGTACTTACTGTACACGTTATCTCGGATTAAAATTAAAACTCCGCCATGCGCGGGAGTGCCATCTGTGGGAGGAAGATCAAACCTCACCGTAGAGTAACCGCGTAAAGTGAAAGAATAAGAATCTTGCTGGTGAAGTTTGATCTCTTGGAGACACACAAGTGAAGGGTCAGTAGAGCGTAAAAGTAACTCCAGGTCAGGCCTTCGACTACGGAGTCCACGCACATTCCACGAAATGATAGCCATTGGTAAAATGAGATAAAATAAATAAAAATACCACCTTACTTTTTAGTCGGTCCAGGACGAATCAACCGTCCTTTTTCAATCTCGTGGGACTGGGTGGTTTATTTGGAGCAGGCACATTTTGCTCCATGACCTCAGAGGGAGGGCTCTCCCGCTGAGAAGCATCCACCGATTCCAACACCTGGAATCGGTTGGATGTGGAAATGGCGGTGACGGCGACCGCCTAGCGGGTTTGCTCCCATCATGGGAGCGGGACCTCCGAGGAGGAGAAGGGCTCTTTTTCTGCTGAACAGGAGTTGATTTTTTAAAAAATTCAGTTTTCGTGTAGCTCGTCCTGAACTTTATTTCAGGCGCATTGAAAACTACCGGCCACGGTTTCTCGGTAATGCACTTCGGAGAACTGGGCGTAGTAGGGACCCGTGTAAATACAAGGTTGCAAGTTTGCGTACTGTTGTCGCACTTCTTCACCGCTAAAGAAGCTGCAGCGCTGTATGTACCGGTCTTAGGTACTACAGGTTGGCGAGACTGGTAACGCTTCCGGTCCTCAGTAAAGGAGAGCTTTTCCTCTACACGTATCTCCTGTATACAGCGCTCCTCTCTAAAACGAGGACAGTCGCAGGACGAGGCTGGATGGTCGCCGCGGCAGTTAACCAGACGGGAGCGGATGTACATGCTCCTTCATGACTTGCTCGACCGCAGGTTGCACAGATAGAAATGGCATTCTGACACGATATGCGCGTGTGCCCAAAACGTTGACACTGGAAACATCGCAACGGGCTCGGGATATACGGGTGACTTCAATCAACTCGTAGCCGGCTTTAATCTTATGCGGCAATTCGACCCTGTTAAACGTGAAGAAAAGAGTCCGGATCGGCTGTAATTCCCCCTCTTTCCTTGCCTGCACACGATAAACAGAAGTGACCCCTTGGTCTTCCAGGCAGCTCTGGATTTCCGGGTCAGACATCCGTCTAGTACATTGGTACATCGGATGGGATAACCGTGGAGTAGCGTCGCCTTGAGCAATGAGTTAGTTTGAGACAACCCACCAAAAGTGATCTGTTACGTAGACGGGTACGGACTTAACGATTCCAGCTTTGCCATCAATGCCCTTCTGAATCATAAATGGATTTACCTTAATAAACGACTGACCATCTTCGGTACGACTGAGCACTAAGTAGTGAGGAAATGACTTCTCGGATACTTCTTTAACGTCAACTCTTTTTCGTTTCATTTGAAAATAATTATTATCAGTACCATAGCGATTTAATCCTCCCCCATTGCAACTGTCTCTGATGGCAAGCTGCTTCCTGGGCGCCACCCTGGCTTAGGTTACTTGCTCTGGCCTGAACAAAGTAACCACAGGATCACACCTTCCTGTGGGTTGACAAAGGGACCCAATCGCCTGCAGGAAGTACAACAGCTCATGCAATAGCCCCTCCCCGGTCCTGGCCTTTACCAGAGGATACACTCCTGCCCTACATGATAACCCAGTGTTGGGAGTTACGTTACCCAGTCGCTTTTTATCAGACAAAGAACAGGTAATAGAACAAACAAAATGATAAAAGAGGCAAAATAAAAAAGGAGTCAAACACGCTTAGTGTGGACCTGAAGGAGCAGCTTGGGTGCCTTGGGGTCGCTATGCCCCATACCCAAAAATTGGGCCCCTGAGGGGATTTCAGATGGAGTCAGGTAGAAAAAATGTGAGGTCATGGCCAGGAGTTCAACAGTTGGTTACCATTCTGATGTGTAACTACATGAACTACCACACCTTGTCTCGCTTCAACAATAAACCTCCCCCATCTGCTGGAGGGCTAATTATTCCTATTTCTAAGAGGTGTCTCAAAGCATTTGAGTACTTATGGCCGATTAGGCTTATTTTGAGCTATAAGTGCTAATTGGAAAATGTACAGTGAAGTAAATCATAAAATTAAGAATTGTTTAATTGAGTCAAACTACAAACTCTTATTGACTTTACTGTTTATATTTAGAACATGTTTTGCAGACTATTGTCTTCATCCTCAGCTAACTATTGAGTGTGTATCTTATGTCATTATCATCCATCTTAGAATAGATAATAATGAATTTATCCATGTTGTTTGTTCTTTGTGGGCTCAAAGGCCCTAATATTGAATTGAAGTGCTGATTTGAACTTGTACAGTGAAGCAAATCATATAATTAAAAATTATATGACTAAGTTAGACTACACACTCTTATTAGCTTGACTTAGCTACTGTTGGTTGAGGATGTGAACATGGCCTGCAAAATATGTTCTGAAGGTAAACAAGTGATTGAAACCAATAAGAGTGTGTAGTTTGACTCAGTTGTACAATTTTTAATTAGAGGTTTATTTTATTTAAAGACATTCTTTAACATCTCTGGTCATTAGTGTCCTATTCAATTCAGGGTATGAAACAGCAAATAAATTTACCTTAAGACTTCTTCATTTGGGCTTGAGGTTCTTTTACATGCTGTAAATCTCACGGGACTAATATCTTTACTTCCCTTCCAAAGGAAGTCATAATGAGGATTTTTATGCCTTAAAAATCCATTGACCCTGGTTGGGTTTGAGCCTATGATAATGGATCTATGAGGTAAGTATTGTTACTAATAGATCACCAGGACCAACCAGGCTTCTAGTTAATACCACTATTACTGTTACTTGTGAACTCATTATAAAGCTGTGTATTTCAAATCAAGAGTCAGGTAGGACAAAATTTGAGGTCAAGTAGGGACTTGAACCATGGATCTTTGGCTTACTGTGCTTGCTCTAAGCACTTTAGCTACCATGTCCGTATGGTCACAACTTCATTGAGTCTCAGTTTTGGCCACAAATTTGTCCTATCTTATATTTGAAATCCTAGTCAGTAGATGACTCTGTGTGGAAATATTAAAAGTATACATTAAGCTTACTTGAATCCATTGATTGCGAGAGTTTACAGCAGGAATCCAAGCATGTAATCCATTTAATCTTGCATTTACTGGGCCAAACTTTACATTATTTCCTGCCCAAACGGATGATGCTGTAATCTGTTCATTGGCAAGAATACCAGCTTCAAGTCCCATCTGATCCATACATTCTGTAGGAAAAACAAAATACTTAGGACATGCATTTTCTTATTTTACTCCAATAGGACTATCCACATGTATTTCTTTTAACAAAATGGTTTCCTGCTTAATTTCATGATTATGCTCCTAAAAGTAACTTGCTACCTCTAATTTTTGCAATTGTTTTAGCTGAAAATTTCTAAAATGTGCTTTATTCCTGGTTTCCAAATTTGCCTTCATCTTTCCTGTGTATTTTAAATTACATTTTTTCTCTGGTGCTATGCTATCTTTCAACAAGGACAAGTTTTTAATATTTTATTTATTTTGTGTTACTAATTTTATGTTGTGTTCCCTGAAGATCTTCCTAAACTTGTGATAATATTTTGGATGACAAGTGAATCTGCTGTATTTGTAATTTTCTGTGATATTTTTTATGTGTAGAAATGTATGTAATGAATTTTTACATTTTGAATTTGTTAATATTTTTAACTATAGTGTTAGTGCTGTATTATTGATTATTGCAGTATTGAATATACATATTGTAGTTATTTTTTCTTTTCTGGATTTTTTGTGAATGAAAAATTAACTAGACTGTGCACCAAACTATGGGTATTTATGTGGAATCGGATTAATGATATTGTTTTCTATGTAGTTATTTGTATGTGTGCCTTTTCTATAAATACCTAAATTGACATTTTAGCTACCTAAATTGAATTTTTCAGCATTTCTCATTATTTTTAAGTCTAAAACATGTATAAAGTTCTCCATTTTCCTCAGCTTCTATGGTGAATTTTATGGTTTTCTCTTGTTAATTCAGGAGTTTGAATTTTAGAGCATCTGATAAATGTTCTTTGGTGTTATTGCAAATATATCGGTATATCTGTACCAATTTTAAAAATTAACAGATACTGGTTAAAATATGATACAGATAAAATAATTAAATGAAAATTGCACATCTATGAGTGGAAAAGTGAAAAAACAAAACTCTTGTTTTCAAAATGGAGCTTCATGATTAATGCTTATGATATATCTCTGATATCTATAAATAATTGCATTTAATGAGAGAGTAGCTCACAACAACTGGGACCCATTTGAAGAACTGGGTGACAAATCATTCACAGAAAAGTGTCACTGAAAAACAAAATGATTTGTTCTATTTTAGAATTGGCTGTATTATAGGTTTATTGGGTACTCTGAACTGTACACATGTGAGAATCCAGCCTCCTGGAGGGGAAAAATGTGAGGTTTTCAGTAACAGAAAAGGTTATTTTTCATTTATTGTACAGACATGGTTGGTTGCTAGAACCCATTTGAGATGCTGATATTTATAATTGTTTCTCTAGTTTCCCAATAAAAAGTTTACAAATTATTTTTCATTTGTTTGTCGCTAACAAGTTGACTGCATTCAGTAGATGTTCTTTGTTTAAAATAGTATTAATATTCTTACACAACGGACAATGGCCATCCTTGACTAATTTCATCCTGAAGAGATTCTGACAGGCAATCATGCCCAACAATTAAGCAGAACTGGGCAACTCCAGTTTTTCTTGGATTTTAGGTCTTCATTTGGTTTACCTTTAAGATTTTGTTGGATAATTTGTTGTTTTTGTCTAGTTGTTATCCTTTTTATGAGTTTCAATTTAGAAAAAAGTTCTAGTTAAAAGGATGCTTTTAATTTTATGGTGGCTCCGTTTTTTTTACTAAAGTATCATCAATCTCATTACCCTTTAATCCCAGATGGCTTGGGATCCATTGTAAAACTTAATTCTGTATTTCTGATCTAGAGTGTATGATATAGTTTTCTTATTTCTTTATAAAGTATGTTGATGGGTAACTGTAATTCATTAAACTTTGTAGTGCAACAAATGAATGAGTGAATGGGGTTTAACACCCATTTTTGTTACACAGGCACCACAGGCAATGGATACTGATGGTACATGAGATGAGATGAAATGATATATTGGGAAAGGATTTATTTTTTAAGGAAGGAAACGTTCTAGGCCTAAGTTTAGGGTACCTCCCCGGCATTTGCCATTTATGAGGACTAAGGAAAATCTGGAAAAAACCTCAGTCAGGGAGGATAGTCCTGGCGAGATTTGAACCCCAGACCTCCTGTTCATGAGTCCGCATCTTAACGACCTCGGTCACCCTGGCGGTCCTTTGTAGTGCTTCTCTACAGTCACTTAAGATAATAATTTTTTTATTTATGTTAAATCTATACAGTAGATTTTGTAAAGCTGCTCTAATGGCCATTATTTGCCATCAAAATTGTTGGCATACTGTCCCAAAGGTATATATTGAGATAATTCTTCACAATATATTCCAAAGCCTGCTTCTCTGTTTTTAAGTGATCTATCTGTATACACTCTACATCATGTATTAGTCGGATAATAGTTGTTTAGTGTACTAAGTGCTGTCAATTTTAATATCTAAGGTAGGTCATAGTGCTTGGTGACCATTGTATCCGGATTTGGTTTCATGCTGATATCTATATATTGTAAAGGATCAGTTGATATAATGGCAGTTTAGATCTTATTGTTAAAATTTTGTCAAAACTTCATCGTATATGTAATTTTTGAAAGTCGGTTATGTTTTTAATCATTGTATGCTGTCAGGAATTTGAAACCATTTATTCTTGTGCTGATTACTTTTTTAATTTCTGTCCCAGTGTAGTCATTTTAATATGTAGCTCTATTTTAATTGGCAGATTGTTAGTTTTGCTCTGCATTGTAGCAATTGGTATTGTTTTAATGGCTCCTGTTATTATTCTTAAGGACCTTGATTGCATTATATCCAATTAAGTTTTAAGTTGGTGTTCATTGTGGACATAATCTCACTTCCATAGAGCAAATTGGGGTTTATGTATCTTTTGTACCTGTCATTTAAGAGACCTATGGATCCTCCCCATTTGACACCTGTTAGTCTTATTAATATGTTGTTCTTCTTATTCACTTTCTTAATTATATTGTCGATCTGATCTGAGAAGGAAAGTTTTTTTGTCAAGTGTTACTCCAAGGTATTTAGTATGTTCTTTCTCTTATAGTAGTTCATTATTGATTTTAAGTTGCAATTCATTTGTAGTGTGTTAAAGACTGAAAAGCTGGAAAACTGTCTTTAGTAGTTTTTTGTATCTGGGGTTTTCACAGTAAAATATATTATAATTTGTCATATTGTCTTTAGTGTTTATTTCCATACTGTTGGTGGATGCCAAAGTTTCCATGCTATTGATAATTTTCTGCATTTCATTTACTATTTTTTTTTGTAATGTTGTTTATTCTGCTTATTTTTTGGGCTAATTCATATGGCGACATCATCTGCAAATAATCCCAAATTTGCCTTTGTGAAGTTGGCTAATATTATTTTGATGTCATTTATAAATACATTAAAAAGTATTGGACTGAAAACAGCATTTTGAGTAAGACCTACTTTAGGTTGTTTCTTATTAATTTTATAAATAAGCTTCTCTATCCATTAACTAAAATGTTAATTGGAACATTCACAGTGAAGCCAATCATATAATTGAAAACATTTTATGATACAGTCAAACTACACACTCTTATGTTTCACTCACTTGTCATTATTGTAGACCAGTTTCGAGAACAGGTTGTTCTCATCATCAGTTCAAATCTCCGACTGTTGGATAATTCATTGTGTTGTGGGTATTCTGCTCTGGTGGAGGTGTGATGAACTTAAAGTTTATATTTTCATCGCCGGAAGTGGAAAAGTTCATTACACTGTCTCTGTATTTGTAAATGTATATTTTTTCCCATGTTGCTAATTCTGTAGGTCCTTGCACTGATTTTAATAATTTTGCTTTATTCACTATATCGTGGTTTTCTGTCCAAAAATGAAATGCTACTGCTGATTTCTCAATTTGCTTGATTTTATGTTCCTGAAATGTTCTTTTAACCGTGTGCCTATGTTTCTCTTTGTTTTTCCTATGTAGATTTTTTTCACATTCTTCACAACTTATTTGGTAAATGCCTGATTTTTTCTCCTGTGGAATACTGTCATTAACATTGTCTGTGAGAAGAAGTTTAACATTAAACTTGTTAATCGGTGCCATCCTGATATTAAAATCTTTAAGAATTTTCTGAAATTTTTTTGTAGCACCTGGATGATATGTGAATTTTTTAAAAATTTGTTTATCTTTCTTTGCTGAAAGTGTTGTGATTTCTTTTATAAGCTTTTGTCTCTTGAATTTCTGCACCTTTTTGTATACTAGTTCTTTTTTAAAACCATTTTTAACTGCTGTTTTTTCTATTTTTTTGTATTCTTTAAAGAATTCATCCTTGCTAATTTGTAGGTTAACTAGCCTGTGTGTTAAACTGTTGATAACTGCATGTTTGTGAGAAGTGGGGTTAAAACTGTCAGCTTTTATGTGATTGTCTGCATGTGTATCTTTTCTGTAAATTCCAAATTCTAGACTTCCTGGATGTTTCATTATTTTTATGTCCAAGAATGGTAACATGTTATCAGTTTCTGTTTCGTATGTGAACCATATATTTTTGTCTTGTAAATTCAAAAGTTTTATGGCATACTCAATGAGCTTATTGTTAACAATGGCAAATATATCGTCGACATATCTGTACCATGTTTTAAATATGTATGGGAAAGCTGTATTTATGTGTGTTTCAAACCTGCTCATGAAAAGGTTAGCTAAAAATGGAGATAAGGGGCTGCCCATAGTCAGTCCTGTTTCTTGTTTATAAAATTTGTTCTTGAAAGAAAAATTTTCAATGAGTTTTATGTATTCTTTTGTGTCAGCATCATTAATTCCACTTGTTTTTAGCCAATCATGTAAATAAATCATGAGTTTTTCTTTAGGTATGCTTGGGAACAACGATACTACGTCGAAAGATATTAATCTGTCTGAAGGTTGCAATTTTATGTCTTTGATTTTTTGTATTAACTTAATTGAACTGCTTATGCCTTTGCTATAAAATTATGGTAGTATCTTGAATCTGTCAACTAGCCATTTTGCCATATAGTATGTAGGAGTATTTATATTGTTAATAATTGGTCGCATACCATTTCCAGGTTAGTGAATTTTTGGTAAACCATATATTTTTGCTAATGTAGGGTTGTTTTGTTTAATTTTGTATATTATTTCTTTTGGGATAACTGTGCAAGTTTTTAGAGCCTCAGTGACTGAAGTAATGCAATGTTTTAATGGGTTTGATTGGACCTGAACAAATTCATTTTTACTTAACAATTCTTGCATTCTAGTATTATAATCTTGTTTATCCAATATAACTATCCCAATTCTCTATCCATGCTTTGTCAAAAGCATTTTTGAAATCTACACAGAGAGTAAGCATTGTTTCTTTTATGTTGGAGGCATTTTTAATATCCTGTGTTAAATATAAATATAATATCTAATTAATTATTGAATATTGCTTTCTGAAACCTGCTTAATGGTATGAAATTAGATTTTGAGATTCCAAATGATAAGTTAATCTTGTAGTGACCATTTTCTCCATTGTTTTAGTAAGTACTGAGTTAAGGATATAGGCCTTATTTGTCTAACTTGCCAACTGGTTAGTCTTCTTTCTAAATTGGAATGATTATGGTCTTTTTCCAAATAACAGGTGCACCTGGATAATGCTAGGCAGATTACAGCTATGGCAAGCTTTTCCAGATTTACAGACTTTCAAATTTCATAGGAAATCTTTTCTCAAACTTTCTGCTTTTCCTTTAAACTCATTCCATCAGTCTTTTCATTTTCTATACCATCTTTGTGCATCAGTGCCAAAATTCTACATCTCACTAATATTTGGTGCTCTTAAAAGTACGTTTCATTTTCCATGTGATTGGGGGGGGGGGGAACACACACACAATAGAAATAAACAAATAAACAAAAACAAAGAAGCAAAATCAATGGTACACAGGTTTTTACCTTTATTGTGCTTTTAAAAAGGCTGATAAAAAACTGTGGTTGATGCACTCAGGTATTATTATGAAAACATAGATATTATTTAAAGAAAGTTGCCATATTTGATGCTGAATTTTGTCAGCAGAAACCGAAAATAACAATTTCACTGTTACCTTGTTTAGTTAAGTACAAAAGTTATAATATAGATTTATAAAGGGGGGATTTTCACAGTGAAATATAGTTCATATAACAAATTATTTATGGGGAATTGACTCAAATTTCACTAGTTTTGTTCCACTTACTTGGACATGTTTTGAAGGCTGTTGCCTTCATAATCAGCATTGTTCCACTGTCAGCTTCCCAGCATGGCATTAAGGTGTCACTGTGTGGATTTTATGAACTTTGTGATGAGGTTACTGTTGTTTGAAAGATCAAAATTAAGTAAATTTTTCTTATTAAATCATTTTGTGATTGAGTTGAACTAACACTGTTTTGCTCCATTTACTTGTTTAAGAATGTAGGATCATTTCACAAACCCTTTGTTCACATCGTCAGCTCCTAATCAACTGGAGGATAAACCGTTATGCTGTGGGAATGTGTAATCTGCTCTGGTGGAGGTGTGATGAACTTATAGTTTATGCTTTCATCACCGGAAGTGTTGAAGTTCATTAAACTGTCTTTGTACTTGTAAATGTACATTTTCTCCCATGTTACTAATTCTTTAGCTCCTTGCACTGATTTTAATAATTTTTGTTTTATTCAATATGTCAAGGTTTTCTGTCCAGAAATGATATGTCACTGCTGATTTCTCCAACTGTTTGTATTTTATGTTTCTGAAATGTTCTTTTAACCATGTGCCTATGTTTCTCTTTGTTTTACCAATGTAGATTTTTTCACATTCTGCAAAACAAATTTTATAAATACTTGCTTTTTTTCTCTTGTGAAATACTGTCATTAACATTATCAATCAGGAGATTTTTATTCTTAGTAGGTACATACATGAGTTTCTTGGAAACAAAATTAGTTGAGGGTTTCCCACATATATACAAATGTTTATAAATTATGTTGATGATGTTTTTGCAATAGTAAATGAAAAATGGAAAGAGGATGCAATTAAACTACTCAACCTACAAGACAGCACCATAAAATTCATAATGCAAATGGAAAACAACAAAGTTCTTTCCTTTCTAGATATAGCAATAATAAAAAATGACAATATAATGAAATCTGGCATATTCAGAAAAACCCATACAGATAATATATAAAAAACAACAACCTTAATCCAAAACAACATAAACTCACAATAATTAGTATCCTCACATTCAGATTAACAAACCTACCAATAAGCAGGCAGAATATGAATTAGAGTACCAAAAAATCATAGATATAGCACAAAAAAATGACTGCACAACAGATCTGGTCAAGAAGAAAGTAGAAAAATTAAAAAAACAAAAACAATTAAAAGACATTACCACACTGAAAGGCTACAAAGGAGATCATATAATATATATATATAAAAAACTTACACTCTATCCATGGGCATACCAAAAGTTCCAGAGAATTTTTGAAGATGCCAACATTATTTTGGCTTCAGTGAACAAATGCAGTTTAAATAACCTCCTAAAAACCAATACAAAAGACAAAATTCTGCCAGAAAAACAATCAGGCATTTATGAAATCAGTTGCAAAGACTGCAATATGAAACATATATGTAAAACAAAAAGGAACATTACACTACGGATTAAGGAACATATGAGAAATGAAAAATATAAACATACAGAAAAATCAACAGTAGCATATCGCTTCTTGCAAAAAAAACATGAATTCCAAATTGAACCTAAAACTCTTCAAAGCTCTTCAAAAACCCATAGAATTATCAGTGTGGGAAAATATATTTATAAACAAAAACAAGGAAAATTTATTAAGATCATTGTATGATTGAGTTGAACGCTTCACTTACTTGTTTAACATATATAAGACTGCTTTCATTGACGAGTTGACATTGCAAAGAAGGATTTGTGAAACCAATCCTACATATTTTAAACAAGTAAATGGATCAAAACAGTGTTAGTTCGACTCAAATGCAATTATCTTAATATATGATTAGCTTCACTGTGCAATGTTTCAATTAACAATTTTAGTTTAGGAAAAATCTTCCAAACAACAGTAACTTCATCACACAGTTCATAAAATCTACAGAGCAACAACTTAATGCCATGCTGGGAAGCTGACAGTGGAACCATGCTGATGATGTGGGCAACAGCCTTCCAGATAAGTGGGACAAAACTAGTGAAATTTGAGCGAATTCCTCATAAATAATTTGTATACAAAAGTTATATTTAATAATTATATAAATTGGTTGATATTCTCGATTAGTGGTGCATTTACTGAGACTGCCAGCACCAAGATGCTACTGAAATGGTGATCCTGACTCTTAAAAGTGTCTATGATTACAAAACACAAAAATTACAAGATTTATATAAAAAGTTGAACATATTCCTCAAAGAAATATAATTAAATCAGTATCTTACCAATATGGGGCATTGGACGTATTGTAATTGTTGTCACAGTCACAGATGCTTCTGTAATGACCTCCATGCAACCCACAACTTCTACCTTCATTGCAATTGCTTCATGCCATTTAAGGGGAGCAAATCTGATGTATCGAGCTTCCACTGGCTTAAAAAACTCCTGCATTACTTGATTTGTATGATCTGCTGGACCACGGAAAATCTAAACACCACAAGCAATGAAATCAGTAAAACTACAACATCATGCCATTTTGGATAAAATATAAGAATATTTGTTATCTTCAAAGTGGAACATTAGATTTATTGTTGACAACAATCATTGTACAGAATATATTTTCTCTTTGCCCCCCTCTTAGAATATTCTGGAATTCAAAGATTAGTTTAAAGAGAACAGACTTCTCCTTCTCCTCCTCCTCCTCCTCCTCCTCCTCCTCCTCCTCCTCCTGCCCTTTCTTGATTAAGAATTGTTACAGATTGAAAATGTGCATGTGTGTGTGTGTGTGTGTGTGTGTGTGTGTGTGTGTATAATGTATATTTTTCAATAAAAGCATAATTAAAAAAATTCTTTCAAGTATATGCAGATTGTGAACTAGATGTTCATGTAGATTAAGTTAACACAAAGGAAGGCACAACAAAATAAATGAAACATTGTGAGTCTGTTAGGCTCTTTCTCAGTGTAAAGATGGAAAGCAGCAGCACATGTAAAAACTGAAACAATGAAAATAGGCACACATTTCATAGGATGCTTGGATAGCTAAGCATCCTTGTTCACAGTGTTACAGGTCACCTCTTGAATACCAGACAAAAAGTTAAATTTTTAAAAATGATAATTCTTCTTCCTCTTCCTCTTCCTCTTCCTCTTCCTCTTCTTCTTCTTCTTCTTCTTCTTCTTCTTCTTCTTCTTCTTCAAGGTTATGAATTATTACAGATTGAAAATGTGTATATAAATGATGGGTCATCAACAAGTTCCTCTGCACTAGGGTGATGTGCACCTCACAGGAGGAAGTTGGTACTCCTACATCTCTTGACATTCATTCATTTGAAAGCGGTTTTTAGCAAGTAATCTGCCCACCAATACTAAGATTTGGACTTTGGAGTGTGTGCTTGCCTTGATGGCTAAGTGAACACAATAGCTATACACTTAGTGCATGGTCAGTGCTTCCACCCTAATTTTCTTCCCTAACGAAATCTCAACTACACAATGGCTGCAGAGCAACTTCTCAATGACCCTTTATATATCTCTCATTAAAAGTAAAATTTTAAAAATACTTCTTTCAAGTATATGCAGAACTGAACTAGATGTTCATGTAGATAAGTAACACACACAGGAAGGTGCAACAAAAGAAATTAAATATTGTGAATCTGTTTGGCTCTTCCCCAATGTGAGGGAGGAAGGAAGGAAGGAAGGAAGGGAGGGAGGGAGGGAGGGAGGGAGGAAGGAAGGAAGGAAGGAAGGGAGGGAGGGAGGGAGGAAGGAAGGAAGGAAGGAAGGAAGGAAGGAAGGAAGGAAGGAAGGAAGGAAGGAAGGAAGGAACAGTATGTATATAAATTTTGCTAAAAAGTTGTTACATAAAAACAGTAACAATGAAAACAGGCACACAAAAAACATATTTAAGATAGTTAAGTATCCTTTTTCATGGTGTATAGATCATCTCTTAATACCGCACAAAAAACAAATATAGTTAATTTTTATAAAATGGTAATGTGTAGTGATAGGTATTCCTTTAAACAAACAGATTAGGGGAAAAAAGTAGAATGATACAGGTGAATCAGGCCCAGGCTATCGAACTAGACAAGGCTGAAGAGGCATTATTTTTCATTAGAATTCTGCTGAAATAGACTTGCAATGCTTATAAGGAGGAGGAATAAAATTATAAGCTATAATGATTAATTTGATCAAGAATGCAGGGGTTTGATAAGTTATATGGTCAAAGTTAAATAAATATTGCAGTAAAGAAAATGTTCGGTGACCAAAGACAAATTAGGAATCTTGGGGAATATTTGTATAGAGTTAAGAGCAAAGAGTTATGGTCAGTGAAGAGGGAGGATCTGCGAGTTGTATTGTGTTTGCCTTGGGAAACTGGCTGATAGTAGTATTGTGATTTTTTATATATATAGAAGAATAGAAGTTTAAATGTGCATGAATGTAAATTAGTTAAGAGCAGGAGTTTTATAAATGAGAACAGATTCATTGACAATTTCGTATGATTAATAAATTGTATAAAATGTTTTGGTATGTTATTTTAGTGTTTTTTATTTAGACCGAAGACTAGGTCTCAATGATTGTGGTAAATATAGTTAGTTAAATATGTAAATCTGTTTGTTAATTAAAATTTGTATTGGAATGAGTTAAAATATTAACCTGGAAAAGAACCTCAGTTAGAACCAGGCCATTATGTAATTTTTTTGTATTCTCAGTACTATTCAAATAAATAAATAATTCTGAAGGTAAATGTTGAAAGCATAAGGCAAAGAAAGGTAGACAGGAAAGATACCAACAACAATATTAATAATTTTATTGCAGACCATAGACCTACACTTGAGTTTCAGTCATTGTCAGAAAAATACATTAATAACTAAATACATTGCTAAACTAAACAATTATTTGCTTTACACTAAAATTCTGTCATTCCCATGGTTTATATTTTAGAAAAAGTCTGTTTCATGTATCAGCATCCTAACTATTTTAAAATGAACTCAAATTCATGACCATAATACCACAGCTGCCATTGATTAGCATAAATTTCCATACTCTAAGGTTTGAAAAGCCCAAGGAGGACAGCTTTCTATCCACAATGACCTCTCCTCTATCTCTTTCACATGACATCATAGGTAAAGGGCAGTATTGAAGGGGTGCATGTGATCAGCATACTGCATGCAGCTGATTACCATATCAAAGATCAAAAATAGAAGATTGCCACTAATCCATCAGGCAGCTTCTCAGTTGTCCTCATGAGGCTGAGCGGACTCCATTCCAGATCTCCCTTTCTCAGAAAAATTCCAAATTAAGTACCCAGAATTGAACTCGAGCCTCCCACCCAGCAGTCAACATGCTAACGACTAGACCAGAGAGTTGGTCCAAATTTCCATATTACTACCAAAATGTATATATAAAAATTGTTCTTTCACACTAGTCACATATAGGACATTAGTTGGAAATGAAGAATCAGACTTGAAAAATTTGGGTTATGGCTGAAATTCAAATCATGTATATTCATCCTTCCAAACTGATGCTCTTACTGACTAAGCTACTGTGTCATTTTTCAAGCATGGAACCATGAAGCTCTCTCATCTGGTTTTATATATTCCGGATTCCTCCCTAAGGTTTCTATACTATGAGAGATTAATTCCTTAAGAGGCGACTCATAATGCTATGAATGCTTATAACCCAGGCTTCTGTTTAACCAATTATATACGCATTAATTTATATATAGGAACTTGTTTTTTCACCCTAGCAGTGTATAGGATATAAGTTAGAAATGAAGAATCAGACTAGAAAAATTTAGGTCACAGCCTGGATATGAACCATGGATCTTCAGCATTCTGAAATGATGCTCTAACTGAACTACCATGTCCTTCTCAAAGCATGGAACTGCAAACCTCTCTAATTGGATTCTATACATCCCAGAGACCTCCATAAGATTTCTTTACTATGAGAGACACTTAGTTAGTGTGAAAGAACAATTTCCATATATAAATTAACCCCTAGATAGTTGGTGGTTAAACAAAAGTATGGTACTTGTAGTATTATAGTCACATCTTAAAGAATTTAATCTCTTATAGTAGAGAAAACTTAGCTCATCTTCAGGGAACATAGAATCAGAGAGAGGTTCATGGTTCCACACTTGGCAAATGACATGATAGCTCACTTGGTTATAGCATAAGCCTGGAAGACTGAAGATATGTGATTAGAATCCTGTTCGTGACCAGAATTTTTTAAATGTGATTCTTCATTTCCAACTGACAACCAAAAGTTCTTATAAAGATATTTTATTATGGTTATGGTGGTTCTATTTGTGTGTATATATATAGAATCTAGATAAAAAAAAATTAAAGATAGCAACAAAAAATATTGTTGAAAAAATTTAAGCCATTCAAAATTAATTACTTTACACAGTTGATCATTTTCAATTTCAATTCAGGAATCAACACAGTGAAACAAGGTTAAATCTCTAGTAGATAAAACGTTTTAAGAGTGAAATGTCAAGAGTGTTTTAATATTTTAAACATTTTAACTCACTGTCCTTTATTCCTTGGAAGTGAAGCCACAAGGGTGTTTTTAACATTTTAAATGTTTTATCTATTAGAGAGTTAAACATGTTAATATTTTCTTTCTGTTTCTCCAAATTATCTAATTTCTTGGCAGTAAATGAATTAAAGTGAAAATATTTTGAAAAATTCAAATATTTTTGTAGATTATAGTGCTATTTTAGTGTATTGTTTATAAGTGTTTTGTATATATATGTCTTTTCTGTGTGTATTTTTAGTTACATTGTGTTTTGTACAAATAAACATTTGTATTGATGAGCCTACAATTTCCAAGAGTTTCAAAAGGAATATATAAATAAATATGAAGGTAGAGAAAATTGATAAGATGCAGGGATTTTTAAGAACTGAGAGATAAATGAATAAGAAAAGTTAAGAAGGGGTAAGAAAATGTAAATGAATGATTTCATAATACACATAATGGCAATCTATTTTAGAGACTGTAATCCATACATCAATCTGGGGATGAGATATAGGAGAACTTTGTATTTAGTAGTAGTAGATTCTTAAATCTGTGAAATTACAGTTCATAATTTTGTTAGTGTAAAGCAAATAATTTTAACCAAAATATTAGAACATCTAGTTGAAAAAATCTGGATGATAATTTCCACATGAAATTAAATATATTAATGAGAAATAAAATGCATAAATGAAAAAATTCAGCACATATATTTATTCTGGCAGAGCTAAGGCTATTATGCCTTCTTTTCCACATAGAAAACAAAAAGGAAACCATTACCAACCTCAAGAAATCTGCACAGACAGTGTAATTAATCTATCTGAGCACTCTTTGAATAATCTAGAACTACAGTTTCTAAATAATGGTTTAAAAACATGCATTGGCCTCTCCATCAAAGTGGAAGATTTTATAGTAGATACAGAGATTGCTACTCTGGGTTTGGAAGAATAAAAAAAAAAAATAATAAAAAAAAAAAATAATAATAATAATAAAAAAACTATCAAAAACCAATTAAATTGGGCAAGTAAATAAAATAAAGCAATGTACTAATAACCGACATCATCAGCAGCTCAAGAAATGTGTACTTAGATAACTCAACAATAAACAAGTTGTATACATAAAAGAAGATAAGGGAATAAGTTAGTTATTCTAGACCAAGACAACTGTGTTGAATGGATGGAGAGCCTACTGGCTAGTACAAATATACAGAAATAAGGCATGATCTCTTGAACAAGTGTGTCAAAGCTTATAACTTTTCCCTAAGGCAGACCAAAACCATGTCAGATTGTGATAAATAAAAGCTAAAAATAATAACCCTAGGCTTCGTAGAATTTATGGCCTTCCCAAAATACACAAATAGGCAAAAGCATGCACCAAATATTTAATAACATAATTGAACCAACCTACAATTTGGCTGAATGGTTCATAAAGACATTTATAACTTTGAAACTATTTGAAAGCAGAAGCAAAACCAATTCCTATAATTAACAATGCAATGATTTTCTCAGATGATTCCTTTGTCTCTTTAGATGTTGCATCTTTGTTCATTAGCATTGCAAAAACAAAGACTGCTACTTAAATTACAGAAATGACTTAAAAGTATGAACATATCAGCAGACAAAATTGAGGATTACACCAATCGTACAAAATGTATAGGCCAAAACTTCAATTTCAATGGAAAAAATTTACAAACAAAACTCTGGTTTGACTAAGGGTAACCCCTTTTATCAATTTCTGGAAAATTTATTCATGAACACAGTAGAAATATACATTACGAAGGCATTTCCATTTATCTTTAAAATATGGTTTCATTACATGTATGATATAATTGCAATAGTACCAAAAAAACAAATAGAGGATGCCTTAAAATTACTAAATTTGCAAGACCAAAGCATTAAGTTCACTATGGAAATGGAAGAGGAATGGCTTGCCCTTTTTGGATCTTAAATTCTACAAAGTAACAACATAACCAAATATAATTTCATTTGGTATGTATAGGAAATCCACACATACAGGTAATCACATAAAGAATAATAACTTTAACCCTAAACCATAAGATATACAAATATAACATTTAAGTATTCAGGCATTGCTAAGAGCATCTGAAAACAATACAATAGTAACAATTGCTAGATTTATCACCATTTATATCTGATGTAAAATACATTGTAATCTTTATAACTCAATATTTATATTTTATAAAAATGTAAGAAAAGTTGACAGGGAAGTTCACTAGAGGTCTTTACTGAGCTGCAAGCTAGTCAGATATTTTCATCAACCATTATGAAAGATTTTAATGAGAATATTCTATATAATGATCAATAATGAAAGAGATATACCACTTAAAATATCCTGACATATTAACATGAAAAAATTATGGTTGTTACCTGAGGCAGATTGTTGCTATCAAAGACATACATAAAGTCATGGTGGTTTTCATCTGGTTTGTACAGAACATTGTAGATGGTGACATATTCATCAGCATTTGGATTCCCCCATACCACCACACCATATATAGCCTCTACTCTGCCAAGATCCACCTGAAGAAACTGATTTCTATCCTGGATAACTGGTTTCCAGCTAACATCTGCCAAATATTAACACTGAACTAGTTAAAAAGAATCTATATCTTCAAAACAGGGAGAAAAAAAAAAAGATTAATATAGATTTAAATGGCTGGAATTTTCACAGTAAAATATAGTATAATATAAAAATTATTTATGAGGAAATCACTAAATTCCACTAATTTTGTTTCACTTATTTGGACATGCTTTGAAGGCTGTTGGCTCCATTATCAGCACATTTCCACTGTCAGCTTCCCAGTATGGTATTAAAATGTTGCTCTTGGATTTTTATGAACTTTGTGAAAAAGTTACTGTTGTTTGGAAAATCAAAATTAACTAAACTTTCTTTTATGAATGTATTTTCCCATACCGATAATTCTATGGGCTTTTGAAGAGAATTTTTAAGAGTTTAGGTTCATTTTGAAATTCATGGGTTTTTTTTTATCAGAAATGGTATGCTACTGTTGATTTTTTGTATGTTTATATTTTACATTTATCATGTGTTCCTTAAACTGTAGTGTAATGTTCCTTTTTGTTTTACTTATATATTTCATATTGCAAGCTTGGCAACTGATTTCATAACTGTCAGATTTTTTTCCTGATGGAATTTTGTCTTTTGTGTTGGCTTATAGGAGGTTTTTTAAACTGCATATGTTCATTGGAGCCAAAATAATGTTGGCATCTTTAAAAATCTTTTGAAATTTTTGGTGTGCCCATGGATGGAATGGAAATTTCCCGTCAGATTTTTTTCCTGATGGAATTTTGTCTTTTGTGTTGGCTTATAGGAGGTTTTTTAAACTGCATATGTTCATTGGAGCCAAAATAATGTTGGCATCTTTAAAAATCTTTTGAAATTTTTGGTGTGCCCATGGATGGAATGGAAATTTCCCATATAAATTATCTGAATCTCACCAAAATTTGCATCAATCTAACCTACTTCACATTCAGAGGCAATATAAAAAGGGGGAAAATCCACTTTCACCATTCTTAGCAGATATGTACATGAATTTCTTGGTAACAAAATTAGTTCAGGCTTTCCCACATATATACAAATATTGGTACCATTATGTTAATGATGTCTTTGCAATAGTAGATGAAAAATGGAAAGAGAATGCAATTAAACTACTCAACCTACAAGACAGCACTATTAAATTCACAATGGAAATTGAAAACAACCAGGTTCTTACCTTCCTGGACATAAAAATTATAAAAATGACAATATACTTGAATTTGGCCTATCCGGAAAAGATACCCATACAGATAATTATATAAAAAACAACAGCCACAATCCAACACAACATAAACTCATAATAATTGATAGTTTTCCATTCAGATTAACAAACCTATCAATAAGCAAGATAAGAGTATGAATTGGAGTACTAGTCAAGAAGAAAATAGAAAAATTCAAAAAACAATTAAAAGCCCTCACCACACTGAAAGGCTATAAAGGAGATCTTATATATAAGAAATTTACATTCCATCCATAGGCAACCACAAAAATTTCAAAATATTTTTAAAGATGCCAACATTATTTTCACTCCAATGAACAAATGCAGTTTAAAAAACCAACGCAAAAGACCAAATTCTGCCAGGAAAACAATCTCACAGTTATAAAATCATTTGCAAAGACTGCAACATGAAATATATAAGTAAAACAAAAAGGAATATTACCTACAGTTTAAAGAACACATGATAAATATAAAATATATACACACAGAAAAATCAACAGTAGCATACCATTTCTGGCCAAAAATAAAAAAAAAATAAATAAATAAATAAAACATGATTTTCAAATGAATCTAATCTCTTAAAAGCTCTTCAAAAACCAATAGAATTATCAGTGTAGAAAAATATATTCATAAAAAAACATGTACAAATAAAGGGAACAAAATGAACAAAATGTGAGTGATTTCCTCATAAATAATGTTAAAAAAGATTAAGTTTGTATGTCCATATGTTGTATGTTCATATTCACTCTGTCTAAATTTCTTACATAATTTTTAAATTAAAAAAAAAAACACTTTCATTTTTTGTGAATTAATAAATGTGCGTAAAATTCTATTTTAAATCTATATGTTCATTTGAGCATACATTTAGAGTGAAAATGCAATAAATTGGCAAAAAGCTAATATTTTCAAATATTGCATTAATTCAGAAACTACAGATATTATCATTTGCAGATAATTAAGTATATCATAAAACCTGCAGCAGGTAAAACTTCACTACTGTAAACAATACAACCTCTGTTAAAACTTTATATTTAAAAAAAATATAAACCTAATCAGTGTTGAATGTTGGAATTAAAAAAAGAAAACCTAGGCACCTAAGATGAACTGGTAGTTATTCTCTGCATTGCATTAAACCTACCTTCTGCAGTAGATGAAACCAGGTTCAGGTTAGATATGTCATGCCTCTGTTGGCTGCTGCTTGCTGATACTTTCACATCAGGTAGTTCATTTAACAGCAATTTGAACCTGAAACAAAGGGCAAAGATGATATGAACGTGAATGTAAAGAATAAAGAGTAAGATTTCATGCATTTTATGGAATCATTTATTGTATAATTTTCAAAAAAAATATTTTAATACAAGGTATATGATACCATGTATATGTAACATTCCACTTTTGGCCTGAAAATCATGAATTTCAAAATAAACCAAATCTTCTAAAATTGATACAGAAATCCACAGAAATAACTACATGAGAGAATTTATTTGTATACAAAAATAAAATCTAGTTAATTTTGATCTTCCAAACAATAATGACTGCATCTCCAAATCCATAAGATCTACAGAGACATCTGCATTTCAAAATAAATACAAGTAAATTGATAAAAATAAGTAGAATTTTATTAATTCCTTATCAAAACTATAATTTTACAAAATAATTATTTTTCATTATCATGGTAGATATAAATTCATAAAAGCCGACATTTTTGCATATACTTTAAAGGTATTTTGGATCATAGCTGGAGTGCATGCTACTGTAATAAAATTTAATAATGTTATAGGAGAAATAGCTGATTGAACTCTGCAAAGGACATGTTGGAAACATTGTAACTAAATGATAAAAAAGTGTCCTCTGTCAATATATCTGCAACATAAATTGCTAAATTTGTATGTTAGGCAGGAAAGATAGGTAAATATTTATTGTCTTTTTGCCATACATAGTACAGATAGACTCATACATAAAAAATTAATATTTAAAGAAAATTTAGTTCAATTATAAAAAGGTGTTTGAGTTAAATATTGCCTTAACACTCTTTTAAAACCATTGAAATTTGTTACATTCAAAATTTCCATATGTAGTTTGTTTAAAATTCTACTTGCAAGGCATAACGTGACTTGGAAAATTTAAAAGTATGCATTATAATTGCAAAATGTACATTATTCTTTTGCCTCATAAAATAATAATGCATTCTCTATTTAAGATAAATAGTTCTGAACTTTTCCTATAAAAAGGGCTGCATTGTATATCAATAAGCCAATTATGGTATTTTATATTCCCTAAAAAAACATTTCTCAGTCTAGTCCCTAGGTCTAAGATTAAAAATTATTCTTCACATTCTGTTTTGTATTATGAACACCCTCTGAACATCAGTAGCAATGCCCCAAATTAGTATATTGTACAATAAAACATTGCACTAAAGCAATGTAAATAATTAATAAGCTTTTTAAAATTTTTTAAAAATTGTAAAAACTTTAAAAAAAATTTTTTATATGGAACTAACACAGTGAAGCTCACGTGAATTAAATCTGTCATCTAACACTCTTCAACCTTAAAAATATTCGGTACCGGTTTCAAAGATACGTTGTCTCCATCTTCGGCCATGACGACTGGTGTAAAAGGCTGTTGTTGCGTAGTATCAGAAGCAATGTTTCGCTCTGGTGAAACTTTTATGAACTTAAAATTTATCTTTTCTTCCTTTGGAATGCCAAAATTCATCAAATGATCCTTATGTTTGTAGATGTAAATCTTTTCCCAAATATCCAATCCTACCGGTCCCTGTACAGCTCTCAATAATTCAACTTTTTCCTTTATATCATGATTTTCGGTCCAAAAGTGATATGCCACTGCTGATTTTTCTATTTGTTTGTATTTTAAATTTCTCATGTGTTCTTTTAGACATATCCCCACATTCCTCTTAGTTTTTCCTATGTAGATCTTATAACATTCAGCACATGAAATCTTTTAAATCCCATCTTTTTTCTCCTTTGGGGCATTATCTGTAGTATTGTCTTTCAAAACGTTGTTTAAACTAAATCTATTAGTTGGAGCCAATTTTATATTTACATCTTTAAATATTTTTTGAAATTTATACATCACTGTTGGATTATATGTAAATTTTTAAAGGACGTTTTTTCTTTAATTGTTGATAATATAGTGGAATTTTCAATTCTTTTCTTTCTCTGAAATTTTTTAATCTTATTATGTATTAAATCTTCATTAAAACCATTTAAAATAGCTATTTCTTTTATTTTTTTATATTCTATGTTATATTCTTCTTTACTGATTGGCAAATTGATCAATCTGCATATCAAACTATTAAAAATTGCATGTTTGTGAGTTATAGGATTAAAACCATTTTTTTTTATATAATTATCTACATGTGTGTCCTTTCTATATATGCCAAATTTCAAGTTTTCTTTATTCTTTATAATTTTAATATCCAAAAAAGGTAGCATATTGTCTTTTTCTATTTCATATGTGAATTTTATATCTCTATCATGAATATTCAAAATCTTTAGTGCATCCTCAATTAACTTTTTATTAACTATGGCAAAAATATCATCCACATATCTGTACCAACACTTAAAGAAGTGTGGAAAGGCTGAAGTAATATGTGTTTCAAAATTACTCATGTAAAGATTTCCCAGAAAAGGAGATAGAGGGCTGCAGGCTTGACCATGGGCAGCCCTCTATCTCCTTTCCTGGCAAATCTTTACATGAGTAATTTTGAAACACATTCAATAGCAGCTACTGTATTGCAGTATTGGTGGGCTGTCACTGTTGCTTCATGAAGCAAGTCTAGCAAAAGAACTCCTTTTGCATCCCAAAACACAATATGACCTTGCAGGCAGAGGGGTCACTTTGAACTGCTTCTTGACCACGAATCTTGGATGCTTCCATTTCATGGAGGCACACTTTGTCTTCAGGATGTAGGGAATAATCCTAAAAAGTTATTATATAAGATGATAGAAAATCTTGAAATGAAAATTTAATAGGGTGAACTTATTATGTTATGGTGTTTTTAATATTTATTTCTTTTTTAAAGAAATAGTTTGGAATAAAAAGTATTTGAGGGAAGATTCTGTTGAAATTATATTTGACGGACCCCAGACCCAACTCTGATTCCCAGTCACAATGCATAACAAAAATTTATTGGCTTCCTGTTTATAATGAAATTGATCTTGCAGAGTGATGTTCATTATTTGATACATGTGATAGGGAGACAATTGTCAAGGCATCCATCATACTGCCATATTGCGGTAGTTGAGGATGTTCCTAATGATATAGTGCACATGCCCAATATTCAGTGCTGTGGCAACATGGTGGCCGACTGGTTGGCAATAATCATGACATTTACAAGCTCAATATTTATTCTTGTAGTTGATGTTGCTGGGCTTTTCATTTGCCACAGTCTCATGCCCATCACAAAACTGCTGACACCATCGCAGAGCCATTTTCTACAACATTACGTCATCATACACCTCAATAAGCTGCATATGGATTTCTGTACTATTCATATCACATGCCATTGATAGTACATAATTTCCCTAACCTCTTTTGTCAGTTTTGTAATGTACATCTGTCAGCCATTTTGCTGCCAGCTCTTATGGTGTGGGCAGAAGTCCTTGTTTAGCCTACTGCTACACATGTGTAGTACAAATGCTTGTGATCACATGAAATGCAGTAACATCTTGAACTGCAGATGGTACAATTTCCTCCTGCAAACATTACTTCCTAACATCATATAAATATGCAAAACTTGTTTTCAAAACTAACCTCATATGTTATGCTATTCATATTTTGTTACAGCCAAGGAACTCGAAACAATATAAAGTAACTCAGGCTATTTTATTATCTTATATTTCTGCTGGGGGAAGATGCTTGAAAGACTGCAGGAAAAATCTCCCCCCCCCCCCTTTTCCAATAGTATATCTGAAAGAAACGCTGATGACAATTGTTATTTTTACAAACTCAAAAGGGAAATTATGGAAGCTAAAAATATTTGTCACAGCAGTACTTTTTGTTCATTCAAAGCAATTCTTTCAGCATTAAAAGAAGAATCTGTGTTAAAAAAATAAATACTGGTTTAAAATTTTATTAAATATGTTTTATTGGTGGGGCTTGTGATTAACATGAGGGTTATGGTTCCAGAAAATGTGAAAACAGTAGCTGAGTAAGTTACTTAGAACTTGATTGAAATGTGAAAAATAGAAAAAGGAACTGAGCTTGATCTTAGGGATATTTTTCTTTATTAAGAAACAAATTGTTATAAACAATTGTATTTCATATGGAGTTCACCCTAAGATTGTCGGTTCTTATTAAAGAGGTTGAAAGTGTTTCCTGCAGAATGATAATATAACAGAGTCATATAGGACAATGAATGTTGTTGTTGTTATGATAATGACAAAGCCTTTTATTGCCTTTGAATTTCACAGCTTATTGCAGCAGAATATTCAACTTTCATATGTCATAACCAAGTCAGAGGAATACCCAGACTACATGCAGTTCTCTCCATTAACTTTCTTTTAGGTTTAGCCCATCAAGGTATAATAGTTCATATTCCTGACAGCACACAATGATTAAAAAACAACAGACTTTCAAAAATGACATAAAGAAAGAAGTTTTATACAAAATTGAAAAATAAAATACTAAACCTGGCATTATATCAACTGACCCCTTACAATATCAGATATCAGCATGAAATAAAACCTGGATAGGATGGGCTCCAAGAAGAACGACCTACTGGAAGTATTAAGATGATTGACGGTACTTAGTACCTGAAACAATCATTATCCAACTGATACATGATGTAGAGTATATACAGATAGATCACTCAAAAACAGAGAAACATGCTTTGAAATATACTGTAAACAATTTTCTCAATATACACCTTTGGGACAGCATGCTAACAATTTTGATGGTGAAATAATGGCCATTAGAGAAGCATTAGAAAATCTACTGTATAGACCTAACATAAATAAAAGAATTGTTATCTTAAGTGACTCTAAAGCAGCACTACAAAGTATAATGAATTACAATTACCCACTATTGTACTCTATAAATGAAATATGAAAATTATTACCTACAATCCAGATCAGAAATACAGAAATAGTTTTACAATGGTTTCAAAGCCATTTTGGATTAAAGGGGATGAGATTGCTGATACTTTAGCAAAAAAGAGCCATCATAAAATTAAAACCAACCTTTGAACTAGACCTTACTTCTAAACTGAAACTAATAAAAAGATTAACAACTGAACAAGAACAAAATATTCAACAAAAAGGAAAACTATGAAGATCTAAACACTTTCAAACATATTTCATTTAAACCAAGAAAAATTGAAATTACCCAATTCTGCTTAATTGTTGGGCATGATTGCCTGTCAGAACATCTCTTCAGGATGAAATTAATCTAGGACAGCTACAGCCCATTGTGTAAGGATGTGAATACTCCTAAACAAGAACATCTACTGAAATGAAGACTTCTTGATAGCAACAAACAAATTAAAAATAAATTGGAAGCTCTTTATGGGAAGCTACAGAAAAAATTATAAATATCAGCATTCCCAATGGCCCCTAGCACCAACCAACCAACAGATACCATAGTGTATTTCTTATCTGGATTTTAAGTTGTAGCTTTTTTTTTTTTTTTGTGAAATTAAGTACTCCATAGTTTCTGGGTCAAAGTTCATTGCACTTAATTCCATACAGGAAATACTTGAAACCCATTTCTGCTCAAGTCTCATGAAATTAGCCTGCTGTTCCAGTAAAGGGTTTGGCAAGCAAACTAAAATAAAGAAATAGGTATTTTCCAGATACTCCAGGAAAAAAGAAACCTTACATACCTCTCCCATACAAATTAATTCTTAAGTTATTAATTTCTTCATTTAAGCTTCCACCATTACTTGAATTATGAATACTAAGGCCTCTGCATGTTGCATCTGGAGTATTTTTGACTGCCACATATTGCAAAAGAGGCAGACACTGCATTTACAAATACAGCATGATCAACAATGCAGAGGTACCGAGCTTTCTAAATTCCCTTGGGGGACTATTCTTATGATAATAAAAATTATTAATTGCACATAGAACATACAGTACTTAAATATTATAAGTATCTTTCACAAGTAGTTAATTCAGTAACAGAATTCTTCATTGTAGCAACAACAGACAAATCACCACAGGTGGCCAAGATTGTTAAGGCATGGACTCGTGAGCAGGAGGTCTGGGGTTTGAATCCTACCAGGACCATCCTTTCTGACTTGAGGTTTTTTTTAGGTTTTCCTCAGTCCTCATAAAAGGCAAATGCCAGGGAGGTACTCTAAATTTGGCCTGGAACATTTCCTTTGTAAAAAAACTTTCCCAATATACCATTTCATCTCATGCATCATCATTTTCCACTGCCTGTACTGCATCATTAGTAAAAATGGGTGTTAAATACCATTGGAGGAGGGGGAAAAAACCCAAAGAGAGTGCGCTTACTGCAATATTATAAGTTGCATTAACATTATGATTAAGTCTATTTATGGAGTTGCAATATTCACTGTCCGGCACTTAGCCAGATCATTTGTTGACTTATTTAATTTTATTACACATTGATCCATGTTCAGTAATTACTGTAATGATTATAAATATTAGTGATTACATGACCACATCTAGTAAAATATTTCCATTTACTGAGCATCCCTTGGTCATGAAGCAAATCTTCATTGATGGAATCTAAAACTATTACAATTCTATTTAAGATAAATATCTATAAATAATTTAATATAACAATGTTTACTTTACACCTAATGTAATTTATTATTGTCACTATTTATTTATTTCAAAGTGGTTGAGTCATAAATTGAGATGACCAATATCCATTTTATTGCAAAATAATTGTTGCAAAAAGTAATTAACAAAGGGCACTAACTCATAGGAATATAGGATTTGAATAACTTACTGGAACTTAACTTCTCTGCTTAGAGTTTGATATGATAACTGGTAATGTACGAGGGATGTTCATTAAGAATGATCATACTTTTTTTTGACAACATACCTTTATTTATCCTCATAATTTAGATGATTTTTCTCTGCTGAATGCAATGCCTCTGTCCCGCAATTTCTGCCGATCTTCAAAAGCATGCTGGAAACCATTTTTTGACATATTCTTCAGAAATGCCTCAGCAGCCTTACCCACTGCTTCTGATGATGCAAAATGCCCCCCATGCAGTGTTTCTTCAATTTAAAGAAAAGGAAAATGCCACACAGGGCTAAATCTGGACTATAGGGAGGTTGAAAGGTATATTTCATATTGATTTTTCTGTGATATTCACCAATAGAATTTTCAATGTGCAGCCATGCATTATTATGGTCTAGCATCCAGGTTGTTGCATGAAGTGTGATATTTTTGCCTTTCAGAGTTTCAGAACATCTCTGTAGTATTACACAGTTACAGTTGGGTGTGCAAGCAATACTGGAAAACCATTCCTTGATCAAAAATGAGATGACTATGACTAAGCATAAGCAACCACTTTCTCTTTTTTGGTTTTGGTGATGATGGAGATTTCCATCAGAGTTTTGCTGTTTTTTATCTCAGGATTAAAATGTAAAAACACTTCTCATGTCAACTTTTCAGTTACCAAAATGTGGTTGGCACCCAGTGAAATTTTCAGAATTTCTGAAATTGTTCTTAGTATTATTTGATGACCCTCTCTCACAATGGCAGCATGGTGTTAATGTTTTTCTTCCATTAGAGCATAAACTGGAGCCTTTGAAATAGATTGCCTCTGCTCTTTGAACATTTTAAACAATCTTCGAGCTGCCTATAGGGAAGAACAAACTCTATATAGACCTCCTGCAATATTGAATAAGTCTCAGCTGAAAATATGTTGAGACAAAAGCAGAATTTCAGAACAGCATATTGTTCATCAAGTGTCCCCTCCATTTGCTCTAGGCAGAACTGAACATTGCCACCTCTCACAAGTGGCCACAATGAAACTAGTACAATGTGTAGTTAAATTTTAGTACAACAAGTTATGTCTATAAATAAACTATGATCATTCTTTATTGAATAGTCCTCATATGAAACAACAATTGTTTCACATACAGAAATTCAAATTCATTCAGTAAATCTAAAATATGACATATTAATTTGTAATTTTATACTTTATTTTACTGATAAATTTCATTTATTAATTTAAAAGAATTAGTGTGTTTTTCATAATTCAATCTAGTGTATTTAGATATCTGCATCTGCAAGTGAAATATTTCCTGTAGCTATAGTCTCAGGCATTAAAAATGGAACTTGATATTATTACCACAGTATATGACACCTTCTGCAAATTGTATTATAACTAACAAAACCACTGTAAGTAAAATATGCAGTAAATGTTGCTCATCAGTAATAACAATCCTAAATGATATAACAATGACTAACATTAAAGTGTCAATTGATAAAATATGTCTTTTCACAATGAGTAGCTATAAGTATTTATCTAAATAAATGCATTTACAATACATAATACATTTTCCCTAGTAATCAGTTTTTCAGGCAATGCTTCCTAGCAATGAATTCCTTGGGCACAAATACCCTCTTTTCCTGTGCATAGTCAGCACTTATGCAATAATAGCAGTAACTATAGGTAACAATATTTATTATTATCTTTTGGTGGGAAGGCATATTTTAACAACAGTTTGTACCTGTCTCTGTCACATGGAGGAGGTGGTGTTAAAAGTGGGGGCAGAGCAGTAATGACAGCTGTAGTAGTCTCTGTTGGAATAGTCTCTGCACCTATCTCTACCACCTCTTCCTCTGTTGTAAGTTGTGAGATAGGAGTCGGTTTGCAGTCTGCATTATCACACTCATATTGACTGTTTACACACTGACAAGTCTCACACTGCGACTCTGCTACTGCTTCACCAGGCTGAAATATATATCCATTTTACTGCCATGCTATATATTCATATGACACTCAGTTCAACAGTCTGCTGTTCTTGAATTATGCAAAAATATTTCCAATTAACAGTTATCTTCATAATTGTAGCCTTTTATGAAATAAAATAATTTTAAAAATGTAATATAAATAATTTGGCTTTAATTTTAAAACAGAAAGTATAAAGTACATGATCATGCCTTTATTTCCTGAAGATTTTGTTAGCTTCCCTTATATAATAATGCCAGAAAACTTAAATTCACTTGCACTAATTGTAAAATTTCTTTAACATCAGAATAGCTATATTTCAAGTAAGAGTTGAATACCAACACAAACATAAAACACTGTATTGGACAAAAAATATCAAATAGATTGCAAATCTGACTCTTGCAGTTCATATGTACCTTAATGACCTGACCATTATGAGATCTGCATGTACAGTCAGCAGTTTTAACACAACTCACTTCATCTCGCCACAGAAAACCAGGAGGGCATTCTGTTGTACTATCAATTGGCACGCAACCTGGTAGGGAAACATGAATGAAATTTCTTAAGCAAAATGCAAAAGCAAAATTAGTTATATGTCAAATGGCAAAATATATGGGACAGGCACATTTTGCTCAAAACATTCGGCAGGTTTTTTTACAGTACAACATCTGGCAGAATTGCAAGAGTATTCCACACAAATGTAACAAATATCTTCTGAACAAAATTAGATACTTACCTGGTGCGCAATCTTCACTATTAACACAAAAGCCACTCTGTTTCAGTCTGTAGTCATAAAAGTGACAGAGTTGAGAGCATGGATATACACACCTACTCCAAACAGTACCATCTTCACATACTAAAAACACACGAAATAAAACAAATTATGTATGTTTGGAAAGTTAATTATTGCCCCATCCAATTCTCTAAATAACTCCTACAACTCTGCAATGTCCCCTAATAAATTTACACATCAAGTAGTGCTTTACAGTAATTTGTAGCATTATACAAACTAGACAAAATAAATGCACTAACCCTGAATAGGTCATTCATAGTATAATCAAGACTAAGCATTAGCATGATATCAGGAATAAACAAAGTGTTACATTTCAATTAAAAATGAATGTAGGAATCCACTCAGTGAAATTATCATAATTTTGTTGAATTAAAAGTAAAGCTTCTAAAATTAAAAAGTTTTAATGTGTAACGTCAGATAGTTTAGTATATTGACATGATTTTAGAAGTTTTACTTTTAATTAAAAAAAAAAGTGTTACATCTTTATCACAGAGTTTACCATCAGAGATTTATGAAAATATTTTAATGACAATGACAACATAAAACATTAGAATTATGAGAGGAACCAAATCAGACAACTTCAAATAGATACATGAATTTAAATTTGGACACAAAATTATAATTTTTGGATTTAAGTAACACTCTAAAAGCTGGTGAGACACTGTGTTAAGTCAAGCAGATATGATTATATAAACATTTTTAAATTTTAACTCTGCAGAATTATTTTATAATAAATATCATGAAAAATATACCTCTATTACACAGATCATTAGATAAATTTTGTCATTATAATGGTTGCTATAGACCTAAAAGGAGAATGAAGAGTATGCGTTGGATGCAGAACTATAGCAATGACAGTCAAAATCAACACAATAAAACTGCAATTGTACATAAAGATTTTTTTTTTGATTGATTTATTTATGGACGCTCTTTAACATCTCAGGTCATCAGCATCATATTCAATTCAGGGCATGAAACGGCCAACAAATTTTGCTCAGAGGCCTCTCTTTCAGGCTTAAGGTTCTTTTTGTACCGTAAATGTATGACATGGGATCCACGGCTTTACTTCCCTTCCGAAGGAAGCCATACTTAGGATTTTTACACCTGAAAAAATCCATCGGTCCTGGCTGGGTTCAAACCCGCGATCTTGGGTTTAGGAGGCAAGTATGGTAACCACTACACCACCAGGACTGATGTATATAAAGATCACATTAATGGTTACATGTATCAAAATTTGGAGATTGTAAACATAGCCTGAAGAAAGTCTAACTGCCCTTTATTTACAGAAACAGTAGCAAGTATAATTTGGTTTATATGTGAAAATATGAGCAAGGACAAATTGTTATATTTTCAACTGCTCTGAATTTGAAGCTTATAAATTGTCAAGTACATACAGCAAGATTTCAAAGATGAAACAAGCATGCCAAAATATAAGAAAATTACCTCCCATTTTAAGAAAATAAAATAAAAATCTAACAAGAAGCATAAATACATCAGCATAGTCTCTTAGTAAATGCACCAAGATCCTACTTCACTAAAATAAACTATAAAGAAACAATTGTACAGCTTTTACCTCATACCTTTTACCGTAGAACCTCCATCTATCGGAACCATAGTTTTCCTGGATGTTTTGTTCAATTTATGTGGTCCCAAAAGTGTGATTTCTTCTTGTAATTTCTTCTTGTGCAACATTCTTAAGTGCAATCATGTGTCCCGTTCTTCAGTTCTGTCTTTGTTAAGACTATAGAAGTATATTCTCTGAATTTTCTTTAATTCTATACATTGCTTTACCAAATTATTTGGCTTTCTGTTTTCATATTGTATTTATAATAACAAATTGCTCATATAAGACATTTTTGTATTCTTTGTCATGCAGAGTTTCTTGTTATATGAAGTTGAAACTTGAAATAATAGGTTGTTGGACAATTATAATTTGTATGCATAAATAGTTACTTAATAGATAAATTATAGCTTTGTAAATGTATCACTTAGTTCATTTAGCATTCTTAATTTCAATCCAAAATTTATATCTATTTTAAAACATAGTACCAGCTTTAATTCCTATGCACTGCTCTCAATAACTGCTGTAATTTATTTTTGATTTATTTATATATTATTGATTTAATTGCATGGGCGATTAAATTTATTCAGACTTTCCTGCAAGTTATTTCAAATGAATGATGTCATTATTGTATTGCGATTTTTTGTCAGTATAACCTTTTCATATAGTTGATCTAATTCTTTGAATTTGCTAAGGAGGGTAGCAGTGCACTTTAGAAAGGGAATGAGGGGGAGAGAAGTTTGTGAGTGAAAGAGAAAGTCAAAGTTATGTCAATTTGTTTACAAAATGCAGCTGTGTTAGTTCTTTAATCACTACTAGGTTGCAGAAGAGTATTGTATCTCAGTACCAATACTCTTCAAGGAGAAATGTGCTGAATAGCAATTACATTATCCTTTCAAACTAATTCATCATAAAGTTGAATAAATTAGATCACCCTCTATACAATTCAATTAATGTAATTATTTTACAGGTTACATATTTTTCCTTAAAATTTATTTCATTTATATATTTTTTCATTGTAATATTTCTTAGTTGGTTATATTTAAATGCATTATTGTACAAGACTTAACAATGCAGATTGTACTAAGCTGATATTTATATATATTTATATAATATGGGGTAAGTGTCCTGAGACCTGCTACCAAAAATGAAAGCTTAAAGCATTGAAGAAATAAGATTGACTATCCTAAAAAAACTTGCTATGCATCTCAATGATCACTCATTCCAGGCTTGTTTATGTAATGATAAAAGAACTTCTGATATAATCTCTAACTACCAGCAAAAACAGCTTGAACTCCAATTCAAAGGAGAAAAGTAAAAGTGGCAGATACAGAGCAAGAGTTTTATGCATTTGATGTCATCTTGTACTGGGACTGGAGCAAAACCAACTACAAGTTCAGACATGTAACAACTAGGTTCTGTGTACATAGTTTTCATGACAAATTATGCACAGTTAAAATATTTCATGAATCCAACAGTGAATGGTTTGTGAACTTGTGGCTGAGAGAGTGGAAATTATCACATTTAGTGGGGTAAAATACAGACAGAATCTTTAAAGGCTTACGTAAGGAAATATTGCAAATACCATCAAAATGAACTGAAGAAAATTACCTTTCTATGCACATTAGTGTACCCTCCTCCTCCTCCTCCTCATCATCATCATCATCATTACAAACCTCAAAAATAGAGCAGGAATTGAAATCTGTTTTGGAAGTTTCTCATATTGCATTGCGCCAGGATGTTTCAACAGCGAAGAAATATTTTATTAAGAACCACAATAAATGAAAACGTATTTATTTTGTTAGCTTTAAAGTTGATAGCAAATAGCTGAGGTAATTATTTGGAAATCATCGACCAGTATTAATAACTAAAAATTCTTAAAATACCCTCACATTATTAGTGGCAATTAAAAGGATGGTCTTATCCATTATTAAGCACAAATCTAACTGTATGGACTACATAAAAGAAAAACTTTCAGGAAAGAAATATAATATATTGATGATTTTTACAAACATATACAAAATCTAAAATGGATAAAATCTTTGTGTTCAGACTGAAAACTGATTATGCATGCTTGAACTAACAATTCAACAAATAGGTGAATAATATTCATAGCTATATATGCCAACAATTTAATTTCAAGAACCAGCATTTTACTAGGAAATAATAAGTAGTGGTAGACTTTGATGAAAAGAAAAGAATAGTGGATAAATGTTATTAAATTGTAACTTCGCAGGAGTTGTAAATAAATAAATTCTATATAAATTCAAAATAAATATGTAGTATAATTGTTAATTAGTGATTAATGAATTCAAGAAAAATTGAAATAGAGTAGGAATTTTAAAGAGAGCAATAATTAGGAAAATAAAGAAGAATAAATAAACAATTCTCTGAGATTGGGAAAGAATTGTTTGAAGTGATGGATCTTTTGGATTTCCAATAGGTGATCTGATGAACCAAAGGTTTATAGAAGATAGAGGCTAATGTAATTATGCAATCATTATTATTTTTTGTATGGCCTGTGTATTGGAATAAGAATAATTCTGTTCAATTTATAATTTAGCAAAGAAATTTATTATGTTATATACACTGTATTGTGATTTCAATAAAATTTCAGTAGTTTTAGAATTTAAAAGAGAGTGAGTGAAATAGAAAAAAAAACAAACAAACAAACTGGGAAATAAGGAAGAAAATAATGCATGGTTTCATTACCACTAGATAGATGTAATGTTCTAATATGTTCTAATTATTCTTTGCAACAATTAACAAGCAGCTCAATTTGATAACAGCAGCTGGCAGTTCAGGACATGTTTCAAAGAGCATTTGCTCCCATTAGCTGTAGACTGAACTGACAGCAGAATAAGCTTGCCCAATCTTTCCAGAGGCAGAATGTAAAACATGATGAAATTTTTGTCTTTGAGAATAAAAATCATTTCTTACCTTGATAACTCTGTTAACTCTGACTGTTATAATAATTTTAGATTTCTTTTAAATATTGTGATTTTTAGACCAGAAATATAGTACACCTGCTGATTTTTCAATATGTTTATACTTAATGGTCCTGAAGTGATCTTTTTTTTCAATTTCTAACTTTCTCTTAGTTTTTTCTGTATCTATTTGATTTTAATTCTCACAACACCATAAATTCTGAATTTCTTGTAATTTTGCACTGCATTTTTTGGGGATGATTTTAAATAAATTTTAATGCTAAATTTATTCTGGGAAACCAACAAAATGTTATACAATTTAAATTTTTTTAAAATTTGTAGTGTAATTTTGGGTGGTGAATGAATTTTTTGAGCTTGTCATTTTTGTAAGTGTGCATGTGTGAGTATTTCGATGGCTTAAATGCTCTTAAATTTAACAGTTTTTTGTCTACACTGTTGAAACTGTTCCAAAGAGCTGTGTTGAGGATGTTTCATGTTCTTTTTTTATACTCTTATCACCAATCTAAGTGTAAGGTTATTGACTGTTAACTGTCGTTCTTGAAGTAATTATCTCTGTGAGTCGTTTCTTATATATTTCAAAGGCCAATTTGTTGCCATTTTTAATTATTTTTAGCTGTAAGAAGGGCAAATATCCATCTTCTTTAATTTCCAATATGCAGGCTGAAGAGAAAGTAAGGCAACATATTCATATTCTGGACCCCAGAGATTTTTATATTCTTTAATTGTAATTCCCTGCCACATTTATCACTTGCATGCAGGTGGATCAATATCCTTAGTTAAGTCATTTTTGTTGGTGTCTGAGAAAGGGCGTCCTACTACAACACTGTAGTGTGATTGATCTGGCTGTTACAGTTAAACACGCTCATGGTCCATTGTTTATCCACCTCCAGCAGTTAATGAATCAAATCAACATCATGCACATATGCATCTTTCACTCTATCACATCCTTTTGAAAGGGTGACACTCAACAGGTCACCATTTGGTATGAAAAGGTTTCACTGCTTCTCAGAGATCTCATGATATTCCCTCACACTTTTGCCATATGTCACCTCAATTTTCATTCATGCAAGCTGTTCACTTTTATTAAATATTGCTTTAGAGATGTCCAATTTATACCACTGCTTGACTGCTTCTTATTTGTTCATCTATACGCAGTGCATTAGCAATACTGTGTTGAAAAGCTATGTCCTTTCTCTAGACATGCTGAAAACAACAATGTGCTCACACGTTCATTTATTGTGGTTACAGTGTTGCCACTACTTTCTTTCCAGCCCTTAAAAATTTAAGAGTTTTAAAGTATTGGTAAAGTATAATAGTGTTACTACTGTAAAATTATATATTACTTCACTGTCAACAATTTCTTTTTAATTTATAATTATTAAGAAGCTCAGGACTCAAAACAGCTGGTACGGAATACAATGGCTCAAATATTCAACACATTAAAGCATATATAAATGAAAAATAAAAGTGACTAAGACAAAATCATTCTAAAAAAACTTCATATATCTACCAGTTCATATACCTACATTGTATGCAATTGTGTAATTATAAGAACAGTTGAATTCTCAAATTGCTTACATTTGGAGACATTTAAAATGATTGCTGATAGTAATAGTTGCAAAATACATTGTAATATTCTAATAGAATTGAACACCAGAATTAGATATGTTAATAAAACAATAGCAAAGTTTATTATTATAGTCAGGTAGGAAAAATTGGAGGTTACAGATTCAACCCATGGATCTTCAGCTCAATGTACTGATGCTTTAACCATTGACCTATTGGGTCCTGTCCAGCCACAATTACAAATATCTCCCATCTGCTATGGTTACCTTATTGAGAACATAATAGTTTAATGGTTAGAGCATCAGAATCAGCCTAAAGATCTAAGAATTGAATCCTGACTGTGATCTTGAATTCTTTCTATCTGGTTCTAATAACAAACCTTAACCAACACACATGCACTGTATGAAAAATCACATTAAACATAAAGCTATTGTGATCCTGACTGAGATCTTGAACTCTTTCTATCTGGTTTTAATAACAAACCTGAACCAACACACTTGCACTGTATGAAAAATCACATTAAACATAAAACTACTAGTATGCTCTGAAAATTATGCTCAACATATAAAGTTGATTTAACAGCCAAACACCCATTGCTCTTTGGTTATATTCTTCATTTGACCTAATATCTTATTCATATTGGCTTCTTCCGTTGGTCCTGGTGCCATACAGTTTCAACATATTCCAATATGTAGTGACCATGAGTACTTAGGTTAAAAAAAATCAATATATCCCTATATTAAATAAATTATCATCCTGACATTAAAATGAGCATTAGAGACAAAATCTATTTTTGACTATTTGTAAATCAGGATGTTTTAATGTAGCACTTTCACCACTTACCCTCTGATGGACATAATTCAATCTTCAGTCATTAAAGTGCCAACTAATGAGGGAGACAAACTGAATGACAAAATAAAAATCAAGTTATAAAAGTAGAAGCTAGAAAACTAAAATGCAATGAATAATGCCATGTAATTAGTTTCTTAAAAAAATACTAAATGCTTAAACCTTATTTGATTAAAACTAATACTGAGATTATTCACCTGTAAGTGTTGCCAAAGTGGATGTTGGAGGTGTTGGTGCTAATGTAGTTGAAGTTTGAAGTTCTGAAAATAAAGGAAAAACAACTGTTATAAAAATTTTGGCACAGTATTGTTTCCAAGACTAGTTCAGCACTTTAACTAGCTATAGATTCCATGTCAGCTTCAGCAATTTGAACTGAAAAATATCAAAGTTAAAAAAACAGAAAAAACTATAATATTGCACATTTATTGTTAGTGCCAAAAATAATTTGTTCGTTCAACAGTGTTACAGTATGATGGTAAGTGTACCTATAAAAATAATTTCTGAATGGATTATAAAATAAAATTGATGATTAAGGGAGAACACTACAAAATGCATCACTAAAATCCAGATAAATTTCAATTTGAAATTCCCTGTGAGTTATACTTCAGTACTATAGATCATGCTAAGAGAAGCCCAATTTTTTTTTTTTATTTGCAGATGCTCTTTAACATCTCAGGTCATCAGCATCCCATTCTATTCAGGGCGTGAAACGGTTGACAAATTTTGCTCAGAGGCCTCTTCTTTCAGGTTTGAGGTTCTTTTTCGTGCCATAAATGTACGACATGGGACCCATGGCTTTACTTCCCTTCCGAAAGAAGCCATACTTAAGATTTTTATGCCCTGAAAAAAATCCGGGTTTTAACCCATGATCTTGGGTTTAGAAGTTAACTATGTTTACCACTACACCACCAGGACTGACAGAAGAAGCCAATGTGAATAAGAAATTAGGTCAAAGGAAGAATATAACCAAAGAGCAATGATTGTCCAAAGCTTGCTAGAAGAATACTAACTGAAATAATAGGGTTTTCTGAGTAATGAGAATGAACATTTTTTTCCATATGCATCATTCTATTGGAGTATGGATTTCTTTTAACAAAATGACTTCTTGCTTTATTTCATGGTTCTATTTCAGTGTTTAGAATGAAAAAAAAAATCATTTAAAAAATTAATTTATAATATTATAACGAATTTTGATATTCCACTTTGAATGGATTCAATAAATTCCTATTGCAGCCAACAGATGGCAAGATCACACCAAACAGCCCAAAACTTACGAAGTAGTCAACAACTGAAGGTGGGAATGAAGATTCC
This sequence comes from Metallyticus violacea, assembly GCA_030762175.1. Classification (NCBI taxonomy): domain Eukaryota; kingdom Metazoa; phylum Arthropoda; class Insecta; order Mantodea; family Metallyticidae; genus Metallyticus; species Metallyticus violacea. The sequence continues at coordinate 457,473 of CM060839.1, forward strand.
TTGAACATATCCTAATTTAAAAACCCTGTAAATGAGTTTGTTGTCAACATTCAATTTGGAACAGACATGTAAAGTTCACCATTTGCCATTTCCATATGCCCTTACTGCACAGGTAGTTAGATGACTGTTTACAAAAATCGAGTAATTAGTTTTTCTTTTTCCATTCAGTTAATAATTGCTATCCATAATGAAAATCATCCCTTTGTATTTAAAAACAATCAGATTTCCATTATCTAAAATTTTACAATCAGGTTTACCACACCCACAACTGTAGAAGATACTCTATTTCTGGTGAAAACTGCTTGATTTAGTGGCAGACAATTATATTGACAATGCTGCTATGTTCACTTCAGAGAGAACTGAACTGTAGAAGATATTCATCCAATATGTCAGTGAAAAGTAGTAGATTTTGAGTTCACAACCATATTAACAATTATATTAATGTCCATATCAGAGGCTCTTGTCTACTGCTGGACGTGATTTGAGCTGTACATGAAATAAAATGGGTGTGCACATGTTAAATTTATTTTCCTCATTGAAGATTATATCCCTATATAAAAGCAACAATGTAGTATTCTGAAAATTAAATAACATTAACATAAAAATTTCACCAAAACCAATGTGGTAAAATGATGGTCTGAAAAACAGAGTATGAAAAAAATTGTTCTTTATAAAGGGTATATTAAAATGGTAATGAAGTTTAATAAATAGTAACTGAATAGCTGAAGTGAGTAAAGAAGTGCCTTGCAGCTTGAAAATCTAATGCATAATTCTAAGATTAGTGTGTTATGTGTCATAATTGCAAAACGAATATTTGATGCTACTATTTACCATGAAACAACCTAGTACCTATTCTTAATTTTGGATTCAGTTAACTGAAGAATGTATTGTGTGTTCCAGCAAGATTGGAAATACAAACTTCAAATCACTGTCACAATATGTAAATGAAACTGTGCAAAAAACTCAGCTTTGGTTTAGAAGCAATTTTTTTTTGTTTTATGAATGCAAACAAACTACAAAATATAATTTTCATCCTAAAAAATATAAACATTCTCTGTGACAATGTGAACCTTCTTGGCATGATAATTAATAAGCATCTATCTTGGAATCCTCACATAGATTTTATATGTAGTAAGTTATCATGTACTGTATTCCTACTAGCAAACCTAAAAAAGGCTGTCCCTAAAGATTTTGTTCATATGGCTTATTTTTCATTCTTTCAAAGCATTTTTAGGTAAGGGTTAGTGTTATGGGGTAGTAATTCAAGGATAGTAGAAATGCTAAAAATTCAAAAAAAAGTTATTAGAATATTAACAAACTCTAAGAAAACTGAACATTGTAAACCACTATTTATAGATCTAGAAATTCTTACAGTTATTAATTTATATATTTATGATGTTTTGGTACATATTAAAGAGAATTTGCTAATTCATAATGTAAGGGGTGAAATACACACATATAACACATGTAACAGGAACAGAGTAGATGTGTCATATCACAGGTTGCAGAAGACCTCTGGATAGTACAAAATAACAGGAATAAAACTTTTCAATTCATTTCCTATAGAAATAAGTGCTGTAAATATTCAGCTATTCAAAGAGAGAGTATATAAATGGTTAATTAAACATCCTTTCTACAACATACAAGAATTTGAAGTAGAAAATAAAAGTAATATGAAATAAAAAAAAGTTATAATTTATATAATGTAAATAAGCTGTTACTCTTCATCCATAGGCTTTAAGCCTCTTTCACCCTTTTTTCTTTTGACAAAGCCTATTGTAATTATCAAATGGTGAATAGACTATTATTATTGTTGTTGTGAGAGATTGCTGACATTTGATGATTTTTTTTAGTTATAAGTTCTAATAACGAGTTTTAGAAGTCATTCTTTTTTGCTTCTCAGTATACAGATGGTAAATTAGTTCTATCCTTTTATGTGAATTAATTGCTGCACTGAAGTAGGCAGTCTTTGTTCATAATGGTGGCTGGGACTTGCAGATTATACATGCAGGTAAATTTTTTATATTTATTTTGAGAAGGTGGCAAATTAACAGCTGATTAATTTGAGTCCGAACATAGCTGCTGCCCTTTCTTGCTTTTGTTCTATATTACATCTGTAATATTTCTTTTGTAAAAGTGATCTGAGATTATGGAAGGGTAGTTTGGTCCTTTTTTGGTGTAATATTGTATCTTTCTTTGCCAATTTATTTGGTATCTTGTTTCCTAGGAGGTTCATATGGAATGGAATCCACTGAAGAATATGGTTTTATTCATTTTTGTGCATATAAAGTATAATATAATGTTGTGGGAAAATATTACCATGAAAAAGGGGAGTGTTTTTAAGGTAAAAGAAAAAAAGAGAGAGATAATAATAGGAAGACTAGAAAAAGAACTTGTGCAGATACAGTTTCAAAAACATCAATATATTAACTGTCCCATGCATATACACTTATAGATACATTAAAAAAAGTGTACAAAACAAAGATGAACTCAAAAATTGTATTATTACACAATTATAATCTAATAAATAATAATTATTTTAGATCCAGTCTTAGGGGAACACTAAACAACCAGAACTCACAAATCAAACTAAAGTCATAATTATTTAAGAGAAAATATATTTTATAGTTTAGAAGAGTTCACACACAAAATTAAGTAAATCTTTGAATAAATGTTTTTAAAACTTTACTTATTGTTGTACTATATAAACAAAGGATTAAATAGAATGAGAATGAGCTGCCCGACTGATATGCATATTTCCAATAGAACTGTTTTTTGATGTTCAATTGTTCTGAACTCTACCTCCTATTTCAGCATTGACATTGGTAGTATTTTGGTTGACTGGTAGATAGGTGAAAAGTTTAGTCTATTCCAGCTTCTGCTCCTTCTGACTGGTTCATTTTAGACCCACTGGTAAAAAATATGTAAGCAGAAAAATCATGCAAAATCATAATGAGGGTACTGCTGAAGGATTATGACCTACTTTGTCCCTGGATTTAACACCCTGCAATTTTTATTTCAAGGCAGTTTAAAAGATGGAGTCTACAAATTGTTTACAGAAATATAAAATGAACTACAAAACAAATAGGAGAAGAAATAGCTAACATTTCAAAAGAAAAGTTACAACATGCAAATCAAAGTATAGTTAGATGCTACACTGTAATGAGCATCTTATTTATAAAATTACACATTTTTTAAGAAAGTTCAAAATGTTTAAATTACATTTGATTGATGAGAGTTCTTTGTTATCTATATTGAATTTAACATACCCAGTAAGTAAAGTGTGAGCTGCAGGACCATATAATTTCACTTCTATTCTGTTCTAAGCATTGTCATATAAATGGAATAATGAGTTGCAATGTCTCAAATATAACATCCTTTAAGCGTGTACAGATTTTCTAAAGCTTCTCAGTTTATGAAGAATAAAGAGGATAAATTACAAGTCATGACAATTCTTTTCATCATGAACAAGGGGCAACATGAAACATCTAATATGTACGATTGAAAGTAGTTGAGAAGTATCCAACAAAGTCCTTTTGCACTATTTCAACATGCTGCAATCTAGTACATTTTCTTTGTTTTTAAGTTGTAATTTCAATACTTCCTTTCTTTCTGTGTTGATGTCTCTATGGGTTTTACCTACATTCTTTTAAGTTTCAGTTCTGAGACTGATCCAAATCTTAATAGCCTTCTTATTTGTATACATAGGTCTCTTGTTGGCAATATTGACTTATTTCTTGAGAATTTTGATATATTATTAAATATTATAAAAAATTAGCATGAGCATGTAATTATATGTGGTGAGTTTAATGTATTTTGATAGAATACAGCATTAAACACAAGCTTCTCTTCATAGCTCTGTCATACAATTTAGTGCCAGTTGTAGAAAGTCTAATCCATATAACAAACTACACTAAACCCTGTCTAGATCAGATCTTTATTAGTTGTACACTTGAGGATTTCTCAGTAACATAGATGCAGGAATATTAGGTTACAATTCAACATTTATACCCCTTCATTCATTATACCCTACAAAACAGCAATCATGTGAAGTTCAAGTAGTTAGGAAGTGATAACATAGTTCTCTAAATATAAACTATTTTAGGTATTTACTGAATAACAAAACTTGGCCTGATTCAAATGTTATTATTATGAGTGTACAAATTAGCAATTTCCTAGAAACTGTAATTCATTCTTAATTAGTTAGTGAGTCGATTTAATACTCTAATGCTCCACTTCCCATTGAATTATACAGAACATGTCAAGTTGACTCATAGCTGATGATGCAGGCAAAAGCCTGTGAAACATGCTCTGTATAAGTCAATGGTAAGTGGAGCATATGAGTATTAAATTGACTCTAGCTAATTAAGAATGAATTAATGGCCTCGCTGTATTTCCCAAATGAAATTAATTTTAAATTTAATATTGTGCTCCATAATTGCAATGTAGCATTTCCAGTTAAAAACTTTTGTATACCTGCCAAATTGAAAAAGAAAAAAGGGACATGATTTACAAAATGGATTTTAATATCGTGCAAGAATAGATGCTTACTTGGGGAAACAAACAATACCACAAATAATCAAAATTTTAAAAATTACTTAAACATTACTGCAGTATTCTAAACAAACAAAAGCAAAAAATGAAAATAATAGGACTATAAAAAAAAGTAATAACAGAGGCAAGATAATGTGGGATTAGTTAAAAGAGAAGCTAATAGCACTAGAACACTATTAATAAAATTATATTATCTCCAAAAAATGTTATTACTGATTCAAAAACACTTACTTCCATTTTTAATAAATATTTTGCTAATATAGCTACCAGATTAATTGAAACAAAGCAACTAGATAAAAATTATATTAATGTTTTGCACATTGTAACTAACCATGCCTCATTATACTTGCACCCTTTAACTGAAAATGAAATATTACAAGCTATTAACAACCTTAAGAATAAATAATGCTGTGGTTATGATGAAATTCCAGACTTTCGTGAAAAGCAGTATGCAGAATATCTTATTAAACCTCTGGCTAATATTTGTAACCCATTATTTTCAACTGGTTGTTTCCCTAAAGCACTAAAAGCGGCAAAAATTAAACCAATACTTAAAATGGGGGATAAAACAAAAATTGAAAACTATAGACCAATATCTTTATTATCTATTTTTTTCAAAAATAAGTGAAAAATGTGTATAAGCATTTGGTAATTTTTCTGGAAAAATATTATATAATTTCATGCTCACAATTTAGTTTTCAGAAAGGCAAGACAATAAACAATGCAATATTCTCTTTTTTGGGAAATGTCTTAAATGCAAAGAACAATAAAGAAAATGTTCTAGGTCTATTTGTAGATCTTACTAAAACCTTTGATGTGGTGGACCATGACATTTTGTTAAAAAAAACTAGAAGCTTATGGCATAAGTTTGCTATATAAAAATTAGAATCCAATTTGAAAAATTAGATGGAATGCAACCTGCTCCCCTGCTGACCAAGTTTGGTGTACCACAAGACTCAATAATGGGACTATTTTTATTTACAATCTATATTAATGATCTCCCAGCATTAACTTCACCTGCAAGTATGGTTCTGTTTGCTGATCGATGCCACCCTTATATTTAGGAACCTAAGTAAAAGTACTTTGCAATATCAATGATGCGCTGCAAAATTGAAAAATTGATTAAAATCTAATTAGTTAATATTAAATATCAAAAAGACCAATTATGTAAATTTCAGTAAACATATTCTTCTTGATAATTCATATAGTGTAGAAATTGAAAATACTTATAAAAATCCTTAGTAGTAAAAAATTTTTAGGTGTTGTATAATTGACTTGGACTTATCTTGGAATGAACACATTTTTACCTTATGTAATAAATTAAGCCAAATATCTTATTCTATATTAGCTTATGGTATATTCTTGTGGGGAACACCATGTTCATCATCTATGGGTTTTAAATGGCAAAAGAAAATTTTAAGAATAATGCAGCAAGTACCATCTCATGCCCCCAATAAACCAATTTTTAATGAATTAAATGTTCTATCATTTTAGTCCATATATATAGTAGAAACTGTATCTTTGTGTATGATAATTAACAGCTTTTTAGGAATAACAAAGATTATGAAGTGCTTCACACTAGATCATATGGGCTAATTCATTTACAATATCACAGACTTATAAAAAGGCATTAATTATGTATCACATAGAGGTACAATCCTGTATAATAAAATAGGAAAATCATTTAAAAGCAAGCACTTTAAGAACAAAATTTAAAAGTGTTAAAAACCTATTGTTAAATACAATTTTTATACTATGGAAGATATCTTGGAAACTAAATTATAGAGCTACATATGTGTGTTTATATATATAATTAATTTGTGGTTGTGTATTAATATTAATTAACAAAGCCAAATGTGCAAACTGTACACAATTAGTAAATAAAAACCTTGAACCGTAAACCTAGTTAGTTAGCTGTGACAGAAAAACAAACTGCCCATATGACCACCTACGAATATAAAAAAATAATGTTCAAAGAACATTATGAAGCTTAGTAGCAATGATAAAACTGCATTTTTCTCAATTTAAAATTACTCATGCAAGTAATGAAAAATGGCATTTACAAGCAGAGACTAGGCTTATAGCATATTGCTTGGTGCACAAGGAACTGGAGAAGTAGCTTTGCTGCAACTAGACATACCTTCATTCTAAATTTCCTGGACATTTCAGAATTGAGGATGAGGTCAGACCTAATGAATACTCAATACTGTCATTTCTCCCCATTTAGGGTTATTCTTGGATCTCTAGAAGACTAGATGGATGGAACTGTGCATAATAAAGAAGGTAACCAACTTACACAGTATACCGATGAATCTTGTAAAGAGATACAATCGGGTGCAGGTATATATGGTCTATCTCCAAGAACTAACTTTAGCCCAACCTTGGTATATATTCCATAGTTTTTCAGGCAGAAATATTTGCTATCCTGAACTATGCTTATAAAGGACTTGAGAAGGATTATTACGAAAAATGAAATGAACTCTTATTCTCTCAGACAGTCAAAGTGCCTTAAAAGCATTTTCCTCTGACCAGGTAAAATCTAAACTGGTATGGGAGTGCCAAATTTCCTCTCTGGCCTGGCATTCCACAACAGGCTTGAATTGTAATTGCCGGGACATCAGGGGAAAGGGAAGGCAAATTAGTTGATAAAAAAGGGATGCTAATACACCCTTTTATGGCTCTAAGTCCGTGGTTGGAATCAATACATCAATGGAATCAATACATCAATACTACTAAGATCACAATTAAAATATGGATTGGGAATAAACGTCAACTAAGGTTGCAAACCTATTCAGACAAATGCAACTAGAAAATTTATCCTAGATCCTAGCAATACTCTTTCTACAACTCTTCTCAAATTGGGCAAAAGAGGAATAAGGAAAATAATTGCATTAATCACTGAACATGGCCACTTCAGGAATCATCTATGAAAAGTGTGTCTTTGTAAAGATGAACTCACTTACAGATTGTGTAAACAGGATGAGGAATCTGCCTTGCATATTCTATCCTGGAAGGAAAGAGACTTGTTCTCTCAATAATCAGGGACGATCTGGGAAAGGGTGCCAACATTGGAACCAAAATACTGCAACTTGTACCAGGAAGGCATCTTTCCCAATGGAAGAGCAAGATAAGCCTTATAGGCTGACGTCTGGAGGTTGTTCAAACTTCACATCCTCCAAATACCTGTCTCATCTAATCTTATCTATTCTATCTAATTTATTCCATCCATTGAAAAGTGGCAACTTTTGTCTAAGTTGTTGTTGATTTGGTTTATTTAACATCTCAAGTCATCAGGGTTCCATTCTATTCAGGGCATGAAACAGCCAACAAATTTTGCTGAGCGGCCACTTCATTCAAGCTTGAGGTTTTTTTTTGTGCTGTAAATGTATGACACGGGACCCACAGCTTTACTTTCCATCCAAAGGAAGCCATACTTAGAATTTTTATGCCCTAAAAATCCATCGATCCTGGATGGGTTTAGAATGTCTAAGTTGCTTTTAGTTTAATTAAAGATAGCTCTGCTTTAAACTAGTATTTAACATCTAAGCCTTGAACTTAAGAAATCAGGTGTTATGATAAATTTATCATATGGAATAACTACCTTCACATTGGGGCCTCACTTGGATTACATTTGCTGGCCAGTCACACACTTGCATTAGTGGATTGTACATCATGAATTTACCACAAGATTTTTCAACCAGTTCTGGTCCAAATGGCATGTCTTTGCAGTGATAGAATTTGTGGCAATCTCTGTGAGGCAAGTTTGGATGAGCCACATCACACGGTTCTGTAAAAACAAACACGAACTCAAAATTTGCAGTGAAAGAGAAAAAGATGACAATTTCTCTCTAGTAGCTACTACTATCCCACCTTTCTCTATTTCTTTCTCATTAGTTTAACTTTTCTTAATTTTTATTATAAAAAACTAAATTTTCAATATGATACAATTTTTTTTTAGTTTCTTAGAAGTCGCATGTGGAATATCTAATGGTGATTTACAACAATGCAATTTGTCTTCGGAGAACTATCACTTTGTTGCTTGTTAGTCATTTTCTCTTTTGTTGATTTGGTTTATTTATGGATACTCTTTAACATCTCAGGTCATCCCATTCAATTCAGGACATGAAATGGCTGATAAATTTTGTTTACAGGTCTCTCCTTTCATCCTTGAGGTTCTTTTAAGTGCTGTGAATCTATGACACAGGACCACAACTTTACTTTCCTTCCAAAGAAAGCCTTATTTAGGATTTTTGTGCCCAAAAAAAATCTATTGACTCTAGCCAGGATTGAACCCGGGATCTTGGGTCTACGAAGCAAGTAGACCACTATACCACCACAACCAACCTCATTTTCTCTTGCTGAGGTATGAAGAACCACAGAAAACTGTCATCTAAGCATCAATGAACTCATTGAACATAGTATTCAAATTTTAAAACTCCCACCCATATAAGAATTTCCCCTTCTGGCAGTTGTAAATTTGTCAGTTTTCATGTCAGTTATACACAATATTTTTTTCTCATACTGCCAGCCCCACTCTGGAATTTACATCTTAAAGATTTAGGCAAAGTTTTACTTTTTATTCATTAAACATGTTTTTTTTCCCCCTTATTTAAATTTCATCTTGGATTTATTAATGTAAAATTTATTCTAAAATAGAAGAGATATAGTTGATATATAAATGAGGCACCTCAAATAGTCTTAGATTAAAAAGAATGATAAAGTTGAATATTATACTCCAGTCCATTGATTACATCTTCAGTAAAAATCTAAGCATCTTCTCTGCTGGGATAGTGGTTAGTGTTCTATGCCAATTTCCTTGAACTTTGAAACAATAAAAATGAATAAATTAAAATAGATGTTAACCAAGATTCCAGCAACATTAAAATGAATTAATACCTGCTTTTTCAGATTTAGGGTAATTGTAGCAAAACCTTATCCCAGCAACTTGTATTATCAACTGACAAACTAACCACATTTACAGAACACTCTGATCTCATACTCCTGGCAGCCACCATCACATTTGAGTCCACCTTCTTGCAAGTTGCATATAATGTTGTCTCCCGTCTCTTTGAAGTGTTGACTTGTGCCTTTGGCCCTACACTCTATGTCCAGCATGTCGGTTATGTTGCATACACCCAGCATTACATCCAGTGAATGGGCTGCATACTGTAAATTTAGAAGGAATGAATTATACAGATACCACTGTATGGTCTTATGGAGCAAATAACATCATATTATTCACTTCAACCATACTGCTATAATATTATATGAAACAATTAAATAGAAATAGGAGCAAAGTTTTAAGTCTGAATGAGATACTGATTAGCTGAGAAAAATGTTACTCATAAAACAAACTGAAATCATAAACAATTTTCATACATACAAATCACTGTTTGTCAGAAATGAAAGCAACATCACTTGAAACTGGTTATATATGTAGTTATACAGATTATTAGTAATTTCAAATAAGAAAAATCTGTCACCCAGGAACTGCATAAACTAAGCAAATTCCTCCTGGTTGAATAACTTTTAGTAAAAATGAATATAAAATCCAAATTAGGCCATATTAATTAATGAAATAAGCTATGGCATTACTGTGTGGTATTAAGAGAACAAAATTAGAATTCTTGCAATGTATAAGTATCACAAAAAAGAAACCAATTTTTAGAATTACTGCTATTATTATTATTATTATTATTATTATTATTATTATTATTGTTGTTGTTGTTGTTGTTGCTGTTGTTGTTGTTGTTGGTGTTGTTGATGTTGTTGTTCAGATTAAACCACAAGAATTAAGGGTATCCTATTAATTAAATTAAATATGTCACCACTGATAGACAAAGCTATATTGTGTGGGTATTTTTAAGCATTTTTAAATATCACCATATGATGAACTTATCCAATGATATCCTTACAATCACTTAAATAGAGAAAAATAACAGAAAGTTTTGAGTTATATTCTGTATTTAAGAAGATAATGTTCATATATTTCAATAAAACAAACACATATTACTATTTAAAAAAAATTTATGTCCTAGTCAGAATCAGCAAAGAACAATCAAAAGTTTCATCAATTTTCATTGGCTTTGAAATGTAATTTAAATGTTACTGTAGTGAAAACATATAATGCAAACATTTTTTGAAGGTTATTACAAAGCTCTCTTACATACAAATATAATTCTCAAACACATCTTAGATTGTGAGTAGTCGGAAGCTTTCATTGCTGGAGTCAGACTTAAATCTTAGATTAATATTTCATAGCTTCTATCTTCACCATGATACTTTTATTAAACATAAAATATATGCAACGAATAAATACAGTTTATATGCTGAATTAATTTTTCATTTTATTTTAAAACAATATAGAGAAAATTAAATGCAAGAACACTTTTTAAATTTCGGTTCTCAAATACACCTTTACTCCTAATAGTCCAATTTCCCTAATTTTCAGAAATGATTATTCTTATTTATTTAAATGATATGTACCAAATTTTGTAATGAAGAAACAAATATTGGTGCCAATAGGGTGTCTAAGAGCCTGATATCCCTGAGTTTCCAAAACTATTTTTCTTATTCTATTTAAATGGCATATACAGAGTTTCATTGTGAAAAAACATATTAATGCCAGTGGAGCAATTTTTAAAATTTGGTGTGCAGGCAACCCACCCTGCTAATGCTCTAATTTCACTGATTTTCAGGAACTTTTTTTCTTATTTTATTTATGGATTTTCATTCCAAAACAAATATTAATGTTGCTAGACCAATTTTTAAATTTTGGATAAACTCACCCCCCTTGTTAATAGCCCAATTTCACTGATTTTGGGAAACTGTTTTTCTTATTTTATTTTAATGACATATATGAAGCTTCCTTCTTAAAAATATTAAATTGCTACAGTTAGAGCATTTTTTAAATCTGGGCTTAACCCCCATAAGTTTTTCAGATATACCCCACTCCCAATAATCTGATAATTTTCAATCTAAGTTTCTTATTTTATTTAAATGGTATATGCAGACTTTTGTTATGAAAAAACAAATATTGGTGCTGCAAGAGTGATTTTTAAATTATGGGTTTCAGATAAACCCCTGATTTTTAGAAACAATTTTTTTTTTCTATTTAAATGGCATATACAGAGTTTCGTTGCGAAAAAATATATATTAATGCCTCTATAACAATTTTTATATTTTGGGGTGCAGTGCTCTGCCTCTCATGCTAATAGTCTGATTTCATGATTTTCAGGAACTGTTTTTTTTCCCCCTATTTTATTTAAATAGTATATACGAAGTTTCGTTGCAAAACAAATATGCTGCTAGAGCCATTTTTAAATTTTGTGTTAACCCCCATTCCCTGATAATAATGAAATTTCAAGGATTTTCAGAAACTGTATTTCTTATTTTATTTCAATGGCATATATGGAGATTAAAAAAAAAAAACTGCAGCCATTAAGAGTGATTTTTACATTTGGGCTTAATCCCCAAGAGTTTTTCAGGTATACCCTAAATCTAATAATCTGATAATTTTCAAAAACTATTTTTCTTGTTTGATTTAAATGATATATACCGAATTTTGTTGTAATAAAACTATTTGTGCTGCTAGAGCGATTTTTAAATTTTGGGTTTCAGGTAACCCCCCTTCCTTTTTTTTTTTTTTTTTTTGAGTAGTATTTAACGCTCGTTTTTACTACTGAGGTACCACAGGCGGTGGACACGGATGATACATGAGATTAAATGATAAATTGGAAAAGGGTATTTTATTAAGAAAGGAAGCGTTCCAGACCTAAGTTTAGGGTACCTCCCGGCATTTGCCAGTTATGAAGACTGAGAAAAAACCCCAGTCAGGAAGGACGGTCCTGGTGGGATTTGAACCCCAGACCTCCCGCTTACGAGTCCGCGCCTTAACGATCTCGGCCACCCGTGGCGGTGGCCCCCCTTCATAATAACGCGATTTCCCTTATTTTCAGAAATTATTTTTCTTATTCTATTTAAATGGTACAAACGGAGTTTCGTTGCAAAAGACCATATATTAATGCTACTAGAGTGAATTTTAAATTTTGGGGTGCAGGCAATTCCCACCTTCCCGTGCTAATAGTCCGATTTCACTGATTTTCAGAAACCGTTATTTTTTTTTTTATTTAAATGGCATATACGGAGTTTCGTTGCGAAACAAATATTAATGCCGATTTTTAAATTCTGAATAAGGCCCGCGCCCGCCACTAATAGTAAAATTTCACTGATTTTTAGAAACTTTTTCATATTTTATTTGAATGGCATATATCGATTTTCCTTTTAAAAAATTAAGATTGTTGCCGTTAGAGCGATTTATAAATTTGGGCTTAACCTCCAAAAGTTTATCAGGTATACTCCCATTGCCAATAATCTGATAATTTTCAAAAACTATTATTGAATTTAAATTGTATATGCCAATTTTGTTATGAAAAAAACAATTATTGGTGTTGCTAGAGCAATTTTTAAATTTTGGGTTTCAGTAACATCCCCCTCCTAATGACCCGATTTCCCTAATTTTCAGTAATTATTTTTATTATTCTATTTAATTGGGATATGCAGAGTTTTGTTACAAAAAATATATATATTACTGCCACTAGAGAGATTTTTAAATTTTGCGGTGCAGGCAAATCCTCCTCTTAATCCCCCTATTTCCTGGAACTATTTTTCTTATTCTATTTAAATGGCATATATGGATTTCAAATGCAAAAAATCATATATCAATGTTACTAGAGCAATTTTTAATTTTGGGTTTTAGGTAAACTCCCTATCCTAATAGTTTGATTTCACTGATTTTCAAAAACTATTTTTCCTACTTTATTTCAATGGCATGTACCAAGTTTACTGTTAAAACGTTAAAAATTTCAGCTGCTGGAGTGATTTTTAAATTTTGGTTTAACCACCAAAGTTTTTCAGTTATACCCCTACTGGGAGTGGGTCGATTGCCATGGTTTTTGAAAACTACTGCTTTCAATTTACATAAATTTTATACCAAGTTTTGTTGAGATAAAGCAAAAGTTGCCGCTGCTAGAGCAATTTTTCAATTTTTTTTTTAATACAATTTTCACTCTAGGTTAACCCCCAATCCCAAGAGTACAATTTTTCTGGTTAACGAACTCAACGAATCATTTGCTAATTGGTGACTATGTGCCAAATTTCATTGAGAAAAGAGGAAAATTGTGACCGTTGGACACACATATGTATATGTCTGGAGGGCATACAAATGTGGAACACATCTTATGGGATTGCAAAATCTTTAAGAAAGAATGACAAATATTCTGGAAAGATGCAGCAAAAGTAAGGCGATGGCCAATATACAATAGTGAACTTGTTATAAAATATAATAAACAGTTTAAAAGATTTGTAGACAGCATCACTTTTGACAGATTTCAAATTAACACATATTGATTAATAGGCTAGAAAATGTGGTGCCTAAGAATGTTAATGTAAATAATGTAAAAGTATTAATTTGCATATAGTACCAATTTTGACAATCTTCTAAATATGACGATCAGATTAGAATAAGAATGTAACAGTGTAAACAAATAGTGTTAAGGATAACATATAACAATGAAATGATAGCAATATATGTATTATTACTAATTATTATAGTAATGGGACATGCAGTAAATAAAGAAGATAAAAAAAGCACACTCATACACACACCCACACATACTTTCAAAATATATTATTTTTTTTAAACATCTTTTTAGGTGCATATTTACCACAATGTAAGGAAACTGAAAGATAAAGAGAGGAAATTTAGGAACAAAAATGGGACATATGGCAAGAAGATTTTGTAGCAACAAAGGTGATAGCAGTCTGTAGAGAAGAAAGAAGTAAAAGGATAGGGAGTATTTAAAAACAGCACAAGAAAAATGGATTTGCAAGGTTAAGAAAAGATGAGTGATGCAGAAGGAAGTTTTATATATAGAATAGAAGACATCTAAATATACTGATGATGTATAGCATATCCTTGGTTTGGGCTGTACTACATTATTTAGAAACTAGATATATCTCAAAGTTTGTTGAGATTCATGTTATGGTGTGCACTGTCTAGAATTTAGTTAACATTAAAAGTTATAATATATATAGAGTTGGTTTGGTAACATTGTACATAATGGTTTCCATTAAAAATTGGAAGATAACATTATAAAAAAGTTTAAAAGAAATAAAGATGACAAAGATACAAGTTTGCTATTACAAATAAAAGAAGATAAGCGATTCAAAAAGTTTACATACTGCCCTAGCATGTTCAGTATATTTAAAATTCTTTTTTAAAAACAGATAATAATTTTGGCTTCTCAAAATTCCACAGTATTAAACATTTATTACAATCTTTCTGTAAAGAACCTCTGACAGGAAGTTTGGGTATCTACCAAATCAATTGCAAAGACTTGCAATCAGATATATATTTGAAAAACAAAAAGAAATTTGGAAATGCATACCAAAGAACATTTCAGAAATATCCAATACAAGCAGATATAGAAATCAATAGTGATAGCTCACTTTTGGTCACAAAACCATGAAACTGATAAAAAAAATAAAATTATTGAAACACAATTGCAAACCTTTGGAACTAACAACATGGGAAAAGTTACATCATAAATAAAAACTGCATCATGAACTTCTAGGCACCATTGTTGGGTATATTCAAAAATTTTCTCTAACTACCTTAAAGTACGTTTTTACACTTGGTTTTCTGCTGATGATGGGCCAAATGTTTCCAAAACATGTCCAATAAAAAACAAGTGAGTGAAGTGTATCATCAAATCAGTTCTATATCAACATTATTTTACTACTTCACTATTGATAGTTCCATGACTATAATTATTATTATTAATAATAATAATAATAATAATAATAATAATATATTGAGTAACAGAAAAGTTACTCAATATGTATAGTAAGTAACATTTGTTTTTACCTCTGGTTCATTGGGGTGGGGATGTTGTACCTACTTGTAAATCCTAGATTCGCCATTGTTATGCTCATTCTGTTTCATGTAGTCCCCTTTTTATGCTACTCCCTTCATAACTTGACATAGCACTGATCATGTCACTAATTTCTGTGTGTTATGAACCTTGTTTCATGTACAGTAAAATGAGATATTCAAATGTAGAGTTGGTAGATGCTCTTATCATCTAAGGATTAGCCAAAGGTTTAGAGAGTCTTCATGCTTGTATTCTGCAAGGTTGTCAGACAACATGAGATATTTCAGGGATACATCAGCTTATCAGAGAGTTCATGTGATGGTGGGTTGATGGATGTATACAGATGGTGCCAAAAAATGTATACACACTTCAAGCAAACAAAAAACTGTGTTAACATAACAAAACTGAATTCAAACAAACAGAAAATTATTATCACTAATCATCTTATACTTTTACAGTTACAACAGTTGCTCAAAATGCCCACCATCTGCATCGACATACTTCTGAGTACGTTGAATTACTGATTGAGCAAATTTGCAAAAGTGTCCTCAGTGATTACAGCACATGCTGTTTCAATTTCATCCCAAAGTACTGGCAGTGTAGCTGGTTTTTTACAGTATACATCATCCATAAGGCCCCCACCGGTGGCCAAGGTCGCAGACGGGCCCTAAACTTAGGCCTGGAATGTTTTCTTTCTTAAAAAAAAATCCTTTCCCAATATATCATCACTATTCAAAGAAAACTCATCCTTAAGAGTTTCTCATAGATAGAAGTTCAATGGAGTTAAATCCAGAGAACACAGTGGAAACTCAATTGGATTTTTTCATCCTATCCAGTGCCTTGGATCCATTGCTCAGGACTTGTTGCTATGCAAGGTCTCCCAGATCTGCCCTCATGAACGCTTGCAGTACCATGAGTCTCAAATTTGTCTCAAATGCATGCAATTCTTACTCACATTGGCGGTTTTGTTCAGTACACACGTCTCCATTGCCTTTGAACTTCAACAACATTCTCGGTTTTCCAATACCACTTCAAAATTGCTTTCTGCTGTTCAAATGATAATCTTGGCTCCACTTTGTTGTAGCAATGCTTTAGCATAACGTAATGTGAGTCATATCTGTTTATAGATCATACGATAATATTGGCTTCATTTGTTCATTGTTGATTTACCTGTCATATAGCAATGCTATCAAAATGTATATGAGTCGCATTTTTTCACAGAACATCATACTACACAGTACTGTTTTTTGGTTCAACTTTTAAATATATTAAATAGATATCTACTGTGAAAGTGGGTATACATTTTTTTGGCACCCTTTGTATATACTAATTGAGGACATTTTGAACATTTTATGTGATTTTCTGTTTTCCACAGTTCTGTTTTTTGAATATTCTGCTATGCAGTGCAGGTGTAGAAAAAGGGCTCTAACAAGAAAATAAGGCAATTTTGGAGCCATGTTCATATTATAATTCTTTATCCTATATATGTGAGGATTATATTCCCAAAGTTCTTAGAGACCTTTTTGTTACACTCTGTATGTACATCTGTGTATTATAACTGTTTTAACTCATGTTTAAACTTATTTCTTATATGTGCCTTAATTAGTGTAGTATCAATCCTATCATTAAAGGATCTTTATAAGTTCATATTAAAGATTATGCTTGTTTAGATGTAGATGAGTTCAGGTCTTCTAGATATTCCAGCATGTAACTGCTGATCAAAGATAAGGAGCAGCAGTCAATTATGTAAAATATGTTTATAATGTTGATTATTATTAAAATATGGTGTGATATTTTGGGGTAATTGTGATAAAGAAAATATAATGTTCAAAATTAAAAAATCAGCAATTAGAATAATAATAGGGAAGAAACAAAGGGGTACCTGTAAAAATTTATTCTAAAAACTCCACACATTATCATTTTCTTGCTTATATATATTAAAAGTCATAATATTTAGGATATATTACCACTTCATTGTCAACAGCTTCGTAAGTACAATATTTAAGTTATGTGAAATATGTAATAATTTAGGCATTCTCAGTATATGTACATAAAATTCTGGATAATGAGCTAAGTGATCTAGTTGATTTCACCAAGCTTTTGATGACATTAAGCTCTGCCATCATCTTCAAGGGATTGAAATGTCATTTAAATTTGTTCACAAAGCATACAGCTTCTTCATAATTATGGTGATCTTATTCATACTTCCCCATAGATGCCTAAATTTCAGTATAGGTGATTTGGTTCCTTATTTAATCATTTGATACACAACATCAATATTTCTGTCATTTGTCTCTGTAGCAGTTTTACTGTAACAGAAATTGTTGTTGACATAAGTATATTCACATTCGAATACACAGTCCTTGCTGATGATGCTTTATTTGCAAAAGTCTTTTGAAATCATTGGATGCACTGTTTTGGATCAATGGATGATTTACAACTATAATAAAATCCTAGCTCAAAGCTTATTGACTTACATCCATTAGAGTTAACTTTAAAAATATATGGCAGTTACAATTGAAAGATTTGGCTCTGTACACAGCATTTACCTTGGAAATAAAATTGCATTTGTTATTAAATAAAAGAAAATTCAGTTTATTTGTTATACCTATCAGTTTGCAAAAACTTTCAGAGTGACCAGGAATTGCACATTAGGAATGTGGTAGTTATGCTAAACTTCATGGAAGGAAAAACAAAGCATATAAATATTGTACTTATGAAGATGTTGACAATGGAGTGGTAATATATCCTAAACTTAGGTATTCATTTTTTACACTAAACTCCACTTACATAAAAACAACACGCATTTTGGGAGAATCTCTCCCATCTTCAGTTGCTCACTGAACTCAAGGGTTCAGTGTTCAGCAGTAGAAACTCATTTTTGGACTAAAAACCATGAATTTAACCCGAAATTAAACTGCTGAAACATTCTTCTCAACCCAATGGAGTTATCCACTTGGGAAAAAATTTTATATTACAAAATAAAGAAAACCTAATGAACTTCAAGTTTCCCCTATAGATGAACTCAGCCATTTCCTATTTCAGCCAACAGATGCCAATACAGGAACTTCTGGGTGTCTAACCATCGTTTCAAGTAATGGCAGTTCAATGGGCAACTGAAGATGGGAGAGATTCTCCTGAAATGCGTCTTATTTTATGTAAGTAAATGGAGTTCAGTGTAAAAAATGAATACCTAAGTTTAGGATTCACATAACTTGATAGAGCTGAGACATAAACAACATTGGTACAAGAAAATGTTTGAAAAATTCAATCAAGATTGATAAAATTGTGCTTTTGATATCTGAACAGATTTGATTTGATTTGATTTGATTTATTTACGGACACTCTTTAACATCACAGGTCATCAGCGTCCCATTCTATTCTGGGCGTGAAACAGCCAACAAATTTTGCTCAGAGGCCTCTTCTTTCAGGCTTGAGGTTCTTTTTCACACCATAAATGTACGACACGGGACCCACAGCTTTACTTCCCTTCCATAGGGAATAGGATTTTTACACCCAAAAAAATCCATTGATCCTGACCAGGTTTGAACCCACGACCTTGGGTTTAGAAGGCAAGTATGGTTACCACTCCACCACCAGGACCGATTGATATTTGAACAGGAGATGAAACCTGGGTTTTATGTTATGAGCCAGAAAATAAAAGCAATGGATCTTGGGCAGATTAAAAGTAAAACTTGTTAAAATTAAAATCATGTTAACACATTAAAAAAACACTCCTGACATTCCACTTTTAAAACTTTTGAAATTAAAACTGGAGCATGTTTTGTGAGACGTTGCTCATATTGTCAACCATAGAACGACTGGGGGTTCAAACTAGTTGGAGGTGGAAGTGACTGTGGGTGCTCTGGTGATCTGTTAATGAACTTAAACAACATGGTGTCTGCCATTGGAATATCGAAATTTATGAGTCTATGCTCATACTTCTTTATAAAAATTTTTTCCATATATTGAGTTCCTTTGGTTGTTCAACTGCTTTTAACAATGTGATATCCTTCTCTATTTCATGGTGTCCATTCAAAAAATGTGCTGCCACCACTGATTTTTCTATCTGTTTGTGTTTAATATTTCTCCAGTATTCTTTCAATCTCATACCCAATTTTCTTTTTGTTTTGCCTATGTACACCTTATTACAGTCTACAAATAATTTTATATATGCCAGAATTTTCTTCTTTAGGTCTGGGGGGTGTTTTATTTAGTTTTAACAATTTGCTAACACTGTACTTATTTTTAGGTGCTAAGGTGATGATGTATTGTTTAATTTTTTTGAAATTTATTATTGAGGAATGGGTGGTAAGTGAACTTATGGTAAGTTTTTTCTTTAGATAAAGTGCTGAGTATAGAAATTTGTTTAATTTTCTTTTTTCCTGTGAATCTTTTTATATTTTTATCAATCATTTTTTGGTTAATATCCATTGAATTTAGCTGTTTCTATTATGTTTAAGTATTCTTTTTTATACTACTTCTTATTGAGAAGTATATTCACCAATCTGTAAACCATACTGTTAAAGGCTGCTTCCTTATGATATCTAGGGTTGAAACCAGGAGTTTTTAGATGTGAATTTGAATTTATTTCCACTTAATAATATTATAAACTTCCACAGTTCTCATCTGCAATTACTCAGCCATACAAGAAAATACAACCATAGTCACTCTAGCAGCTCTTCCCGAGTTGCTGTGTAACCAGGTTGCCTGAATAGTTTCAACCTTGCAGTTACTTAACTATCAGGCAACTTCCATCCACAAAATTAACTCAATCCATAAACCAACTTATCATGTTTTTGTCCGATTTGGTTCCTCATTTCTTATTTATGTTCTTCAACCATTTTCTTTTAACCTTACCTAAATAATTCCCAAACTCCAAGATTTTCTGCCTTGTTTTCATATTCATAAACTTGTTCCTCCTTATTTTTATTGATAAATTATCCTCCTAAGTTTTGCTCTTATTTCTTTAGTTTCTCTATATTTTACAATTGCATGCCAGTAACTATCTTGCATTCCACACATCAGACATTCCTCTATATTTAAACCTCCTCTTATTCCTTTCATATTTAATACCCTGTCTGGCCCATGCAATTCCCTCCCTTGCCCACCTATCACCTTCAACCACATAATTCTCTCTACCCCATATTTCCTTTAACACCCTATAAACCCTCAATGACTTTTTACTACTAAAACTACCTAATATCTCCTGTCTTTCCACATCATCAGTTCTTTGTTTAATTTCTCTCCAAAAACCTCTTTCTTTACTCCCTCTATTATGCCACACAATGCCCAAGCCAAGTTTTTCCATAATCTCATTTATTCCATAACCCAAGTATTTCCTTCCCTTCATTTTCTCTTGCATCACTAGACAATATTTCAAAATACAATTCTCTTCCGAGTTCTTACACTTCAGAGTTCTTGTCATTATTTTTTCTTTACTTCCTACTGTACCTAATTCAGCACGTGCAACACCATTTGGTAGGCCCATAATTTGTTTGCAGAAATTCCTGTAAATTAAATCTATATTTAGCCATCCCTCTTCACTACCCCAAATTTCTACCCCAAACATTATTTTAGCCTCTACTACTGCTCTACATATTTTCTCTAACCACTTTATATGCATTTCTGGTACTTTACACCTACAGGAAGTAATAGCTTTCAAAGTTAATAACTAGTTCGTTTTTTGTTAGAACCTTTCCTTTTCATTCCCTCCACCCTCCATCCTTATTAAGCCTAATGCCCAATAGTCAAATTTATTAACCATCTAAATTTCTGTCCCTTCCCAATACCATTTCTCATTCTTGCATAACTTGTTTCCATTCTTAAATACCATGATTTTTGATTTTCAAATATTTATTCTTAGTCGCCACTTCTTACAGAATTTAGCGATTACTTTGACTGGTTTTGCTAGATCAATATTAGTAATTGACCCCACTACCAAATCATCTGCAAATAATAGTCCTCGAATCTCAACATTTTCAATTGTGGGCATGTGGGTATTAACTTTGTTAACTTCTGCTAAAATATCATTAATAAATAACTTAACTTACATCCGTCTTAGACTATTGTGTTCAAATTATTTGGAGTCACCCTATCCTGGGCAATCTTAATACAGTACTCATTTTCATAATGTAAATTTTGTAATGCTTTTATAAACTTATCACCAACTCCTATCCCATTCAATTTTGACCATAATGCCTTGCAGTTAATTGTATCAAATGCCTTTTCAAAATCCACAAACAACATCTCTTTTTGGCCTATATATTTTTCTACCATTGTATTAACAATTAAGACATTATCCACTGTTCTCTTATTTTTCCTGAAGCTTATTTTCTTGTTCTGCCCAATTTTGAAGCCTTTCTGCCAGAATGCCCATATAGCTTACCTAAGCACCGATAATAGACTAATTCCTCTATAATTAGGTGGTTTGTTTGTATCACCTTTTCTTTTAAATATAGGTACTACAATTGCTGTTCTCTAACCTTTGATTTTTTTTTTTTGATTGATTTATTTTTGGATGCTCTTTAACATTTCAGGTCATCAGCGTCCCATTCAATTCAGGGCATGAAATGACCGACAAATTTTGCTCAGAGGCCTCTCTTTCAGGCTTGAGGTTCTTTTTCGTGCTGTAAATGTACGACACAGCACCCATGGCTTTACTTCCCTTCCGAAAGAAGCTATACTTAGGATTTTTGCGCCGAAAAAAATCCATCACTCCTGGCCGGGTTCAAACCCACAATCTTAGGTTTAGGAGGCATGTATGGTATCCACTACGCCACCAGGACTGACTCTCTCTAACCTTTGGGAACTTTAGTCTCTTCATATATTGAATTAAATATCTGTGCCAATAACATACCTCTATCATCATCTTGCCCCCATGCCCTTCAGAATTCCCCCATAATTCTATCAATCATGCAAGCTCTATTTTTTAATTTTTTTATCTGTTCCTTTATTTCATTTATATCAATCTGTTTATCCAAATAATCTACACTTAATATATTTTCTCCCCTCTGGTGGAATATCTCCTCCACCCCTAAAAGGTTTTTAAAGTATAAACACTATCCCTCAGCATTGATATTATTCTCATTTACTCTCCTTTTATATAATCTCTTAACTATCATCCACATTGTTTTATTGTCATTTGTCCTCATTGCCTCCTGTATTTTCTTACTAATATTCTAACTTCATTCTTTCCTTTTGCCTCCATAAAGGATTTATATCCCAGTCTTTCAATCCTAAAATTCTCTCTTTCTGCCTGTTTCCCCATTTGTCTCCTTTTACCAATTCTGCATTCATTATCATACCAATCCTCCTGTATCTTGTTATCAATTTCTCTCATTCTCATCTTAAACCCCCGCTTGTTTAACCAATTCTCTAAAATCTCCATTATTTCTCCTATTTTCCTTACCTTCATTAGAGCTTCTAAATTGAACTTGTAAATTAACTCCTAACTCTCTTATAAAGCCTGGTGCCCTCTCATCATTCCAATTATATCCCTATATTTTATCTCCATATTTCTTAACTTGAACCACTTTCTTAAACTGGTTTTGAAATTTCCCAGCTTTTATATAATTATCAGCATGTGTGTGTCTTTTCTGCAAATCCCAAATTCTAACTTGTTATTGCTTTTTATAATCCTCAAATCCAAAAAAGGTAAAGTGTTATTAATTTCAGTTTCTATAGTAAATTTTATAGTTTGAGTGCATCTTCTATATATCTGTTCTGTACAATGGCAAAAATATCACTCACATATCTATGCCAGGTCTTAAATGTGTAGGAGAAGGCTTTTGTGATATGCATGTCAAAGAAGCACACAAATAAATCTGCCAGGAAAGGAGAGAGAGGACTACCCATAACTGAACCTGATTTTTGTTTAAAGAACCTTCCTTCAAAGGTAAAGAAGGCTTGATCTAAATATAATTCCATAAGTTTCATATATTCTTTTGTGTGTGTTTCTGTAAGATGAGTGGATATCAACCATTTTCTTAAAAGAGTCAAGGTTTTATTTTTTGAAATGCTGGGGGGGAAAAAACTTTTACTTTGAAAGAAACTAGTGTGTCATTTGAAGATGATTTAAAATCTTTAATTTTGTTAACCATATCCAAAGAATTTTTTAAACTTAAACTGGGAAATTTTGGAAAGATGTTGAAACTGTGTGGATAACTAATTTTCTAGGTAGTAACAGAGGGTATTAATGTTATTGATTGTTCTCATACTTGTTCTGGGCTTGTATATCTTCCATAAGCCAAAAATGTTGGCTAAAGATGGATTTGGTACCTAGATTTTGTAAAGATGAGATTTGACAAGAGAGTACTTTCTTTTATAGTGTGTTTTGTTACATTTTTGCATTTATGTAGTGAATCTGTTTTTATTTCAATAAAATCATCACTGCTTAAAAGTTTTTGCATCCTCTGCCTATAACCTTCTTTGTCCAAAATTACAATTTGATTTCCTTTGTCAGCCTTAGTTTAAACTACTTTTTTTTTATTAAGAAATTTAATAGATCTGAGATGAGAAATAAGTAGTTTTACTTTTAAACTACCTAAGATTTTATGATCATTTCACTATGTGAATTCCTATATTCATCATTAATTGTAGAACAATGGATCTTTGCAGACAAAGACGAACCAAGAAAAGCAAAACTTGATTGTCTCAATTCTTTTATTGCTCTGGTCCTGTTATTTCTTTATAGAAAGTGTTGGAAAAATTGCATGTAGCATAAAGCTCTCTCATTTTCACCATGATTGCATCTTCTGCACTGGGGAGCAAATAGTGGACTATTTAGTCATTTCAGGCATGAAATTAAAGACTCATCCATCCATTCCATATAGAATTTTTTTATAGCTCAATAATTAATTCATCCATCATACATACCTGATCTGACACCATGCCACAACTTTTTGTTCCCAACCATCAAGCAAATGCACAGATTTTCCTTTATCCTTGCTAAGGCTGCAATTTAGGATGTAAATAAGCACATGCCTGAAGTGCCTTTAGAAAAGTGGGTGCAGCACTTTGATAATTGATTCCATTGAATGGGCATGTACATAAGATTTAAGAGGAAATATTCTGAGAGGCAATAAAGTCAAAAGACGAATGATTTGGTGCTATACATGTCAGTTTACAGAAAATGGTAGTGTGATCCTTGTAGGAGTATAACTGGTTGCTGAATAATTACTCATATGAGTGCAAGCACATCACCCATTATGTTAAACTTTTGTTTGTATGATGGAAAGCATCTAATTTTCAAAATTTTACCATCCAAATTTTAAAAACTGGCAGATTTCCCACCTAAAGAAATTATGTACCTGCTACATGGAAGATGAAAACCACAGATATGGCAATATGACAATATTCCTATACCTCCACAGTAACAGGTCACACAAAAATGCTGCTGTGACCTAAAAGAGCAAGATATCCATTGACTGTACATACTAAAATCACTGAGTGTGAAAATGGTTCCACTGTCCAATAGTGATCAAAATTATAATTTCATTTTATGAAAATTATAAATTTGTGAAAATGTCGGGGGATTTTGATGCCTTTTGTTATGTAAAAATCAGCAGAAGTGCATGAAATTAATGGATGGGCAACAGAATTTTAATGCAGAGGAAATGTAGAAAAAGTGGTAACAAATATGTGTAAAATATGTATGCGACAAAATAACCTACAAGCATATAGATAAGAGGTTTATATCAGTCTATATTTTTTAAATAAATCATAAAAAAAATTACATGCAGAACCTATACAAAAGAAAAGCATGAAGGAAATAGTGCAAAAATACTATTATATCAACATATATATGAATATCAGTTGACAAGGCAGCAGAGTGTTGATCCTGGTGGTATAGTGGTAACCATACTTGCCTAAACCCAAGATCTTGAGTTCAACCCCGGCCAGGATCAATGGACTTTTTCAGGTGTAAAAATCCTAAGTATGCCTTCCTTTGGTAGGAAAGTAAATCATGGGACCCATGTTGTTGATTTAAGACAATAAAGAACCTCAAGTCTGAAAGAAGAGCAAAATTTGTGTGCCATTTTACACCCTGAATTGAAAGGAATGCTGATGACCTGAGATGTTAAAGAGCATCATTAAAAACAAACAAACAAACAAATAAACAAAAAACATAAAAAAAAAATAAAACAGCAACACTCAACCTATTGCATTTTTCCAATATTGCATGATAGTCAATGTGTGACAGTGACATTTAACAGGGCAAAATCTAAGGAATTCCTCCAGGACAAAGGACCTGCAGATCATTAAAGTATTAGGCATGCACCCATTATGGCATTCAGAAATATTGTGAATGTATATCACTAAATGCAATATAAATCTAACCCATTCTAAATTAACAAAACTAACCTAAGTGACAAAAGTACATTAACATAATTTAACATGACTTAGCTAACCTAACATAACCTAACCTAACCTGAACTAAAGTAACAAGATATGCTAAAATCAACAAAAGTAACACATGCTAACATAATCTATCACCAAATAGATAACTACCGATGCTCTTTAACATCTCAGATCATCAGCATTCCATTTAGTTCAGGGCATGAAATGGCCAATAAAATTTGCTCAGAGTCTCTTCTTTCAAGCTTGAGGTTCTTTTATATGCCATAAATCTATGACATGGGACCCACAGCTTTATTTCTCTTCTGAAGGAAGCTATACTTAGGATTTTTACCCAAAAAAATCCATTAATCCTGGCCGGGACTGAACCAGTGATCCTAAGCTTCCTCTGTATTCATCTTTCAGATATGGGTACCAGTTCACCTTTAGTGCAATCAGTGGTAATAGGAAGTTGCATGTATGAGAGATAAATAATATTATTGCATAATATTAGCAAATTAATATTACAGTGTATGCAGTAAACACTGTGTAAACCAATACATCTACCACAAGGGTGTAACAACTTTGCATAGCAGTGTGTCAGTGTCCAATATGTGGTGGAATAGAGAATATTAACCACATACTATTTAAGTGCAAAGGAACAGAGCTGTGGAGAAATAAGTTTATTAATAAGAAATGACTCAAGATGGATAGAAATGTAAACTTAATGGAAATGTTTAAAAAGATAGTAAGAATTTGGGGTAATACTTAACAAAAGTGAAGAACAAATGGAATTTTACAGTGAACAGAGACAATAGCGATATATAAGCCATATCAATTTAGAAAATAGGAATTAAGTAATAAAATATTAGTATAAGAACAATGCTGTAAATGAGGAATATAGCTGGTAAAGAGCCAGGGCTAACGCCGGCTACAGAATGTATAAATTTTCTTTAGTTTTGTATTTTTTAATAAATTTGATCAGAGATAGTGTCTTCTGGAACTGCCTTAGGCACTGTTCCTAATTGTTATATTTAAAGTTAAGGTTTTCTTTTAGTTGTGTTTATTTTATTATAAAATTTTGTATGTTCATATATGAGAAATAAATAGATTCCAAATAAATAAAAAAAATAGTAATGTGCAAATACAGATAGCAGCAGGGAAAAGCAAGTAAAAGCATAGATGTGCATTTGATTTGTGCGTAACTACAATTTTCCCATGTATTGATCTTGGATGGTTCAGTTATCAGTATGATGAAATGAGCATGTGAGACATTGTGACACTAAGAGAATAGAACCAAAGCTAAAGCTAACAGTTTAACACTCACCAGCTGCCCCACTGTTGGGGGTGATATTTCATATGAATTTGTAGCGAACTTCTCATCATAGGGGTTGCTTATCCAACTGGACCAACCTGGTATACAGTGTGGTTTCTCTTCCTGTTGTACTGGAGGTACAGATGTAACTAGTGGCTTAGGTACAGACAGTGTAGGAGTTGGGGTAGGCGATGTGCATGGTAGCCCTACACACACTTCTCTATACTGGGAGCAAACACTGAAATCACATGTAGTAGTAATGGTAGTAGTATATAAAAAAATGGTGTCTTATTACATTACTATAGTTGTCTAACTTGTGTATACATCTACATTACAAAATCCCTTATTGCATTACTACATATAGTTCATACACATATATAGATTAGATTAAATTTATTTCCTAGGTATGCCTTTGTCATTGGTAATTTATTATACAATATCAAATCTTTTATTAATGAATCTTAATAAGTTGATTTAAAATTTACATGAATTCTATGGAAGTTATCCTTACCTTTAATGTTATAATTATATGTGCCACTATTTATTATTTAATTGATTCCCTTCTTCAAGACCATTAAAATTACCCTGTATACATATAATCCAACTACTGTTATGATACCCATTTACCTGAAACATTTTTGCCTGACTCCATGCTAACTAATCCTTATATATATTGTTTACATTTTTTGTATAAAACTAAAATTCTATTCATGTTGGTAATACCAGTAATTCCCGATACTGCTATAGCATATTATAAAAATGGATAAACTATGCCATAATATACAGATAACAGTACACTATCATGTAGATACAAAGATAGATATCTCAACACATAAGCTTGAGCTGATTTTTTTACATTTATACATGACATGGAAGTCCCAAGTTAATCACCATGCAAGCTTGTTGTGTGTTAAACAAGTAAAAATGTTTAGTGCAAACATACCTTCCTGTTACTAGGCACAATTATGTACTAGATAAATTTTGAGATATGACAATCTGGTGTTAGGCATACTGAAATGCAAATTAAAAGCTCCCTCCTTGCATGCCACAATAATGGCAGTCAGAATGAACTTGGTTTAGATAGCTCTGAGCAGTGGGCTGTTTCATTTGTCTGAGTTTAGAAACCAGTGAACATAAAAATAAACTTGAATGGAAACATTTCATGTAGTGATTTTCTATGACTTTACAGGTGAGTTAAACAAATCAGAGCTTGAGCATTTGGGGATTAAAAAATACTTTTCTATGGTGGAAATCATTATAAAAGATTCAAGGGTAATCTCGTTGGCCTTAGGGAGTAATTTGCTGAGAGTTTTCACCTTTCTGCATCAATATTTAAGAGAGAGGAAATTTTTCTCTTGACACAAAACCTTACTTACAGTAAAATCAGGCCAGAGTGGAATGTTGGAAAGATTTAACAATAAAGACTCTTGGAAAATTTTATATGTTGTAATAGATGACAATATGATCAGCTGTCAGCCAGTTTCCCAGATGTTTAGAAATGATAAAACTTAAATACAGTCTACTTCCGATAGTTTGCAAGCAGATAATTTGCTTTGAGGTTAATGAATGGTTCATCTTCTCTCTCTTGTTTTTAACTTATTTAATTGTTGTATAGAAAATATTTCACCTTTACTGAATCAGTCAACTTAATTTTCCAAATTTTCTTTCATAATGCCTTCTACTGAATTCCCCCCCTCAAATTTTTGCTCTTAATACATTTAAGCCAAGCTATCATACTTCTTCCCTTCAGTAGCATTGTGAATAGTATGACAGCTAGTGCTTATAATGTGCTGTATGCCTTTTTTCAGTTTACATTTGTGTATTCTGTATTGCACTTAAAAATGAGTGGTCTTAAAATGAATCATTCAGAGAAAGGCACGGAAGATGCAAAAAGGTCATTCGGTCAAGTTAGCATCACTATTGATATGCTTCTATTATATATGGAAAATTATGACTTTTTTCATTTACAGAAGTTGTTTTCCTATGAAATCTGCCTGCTGAAACCAGGGAAATTAACTGTCTTCAAGGATAAAAGCAAAAGTGACTGATATTTTCTGTTAAAGTGAAACATATGTTTATTATTTTTGATTTTGTTTCATTGCAGTTTATTCACTCTTAAAGGAGTGAAATGCTCATGAGTATTGATTATTTTAACTTTTTAATAAACAAAGAAGATACATTGCATTGTTTCAAATATGTTGATTATGAAGTGCACTTTATTTTCCTAAACTGTTAACAAACTTTAGGTGAAAGAAACAAACTTTTGCAGATAATTTGCAAATTTTTAAAGTTTGTGGAAGTTCATACATTAATTACCATTAATTACTGAGAGTTGACTGTAGTACTAAGGTATGTGCTATTGATTCATTGCTAATTTCTTTTAAAAGAAATAATCTTACAAGTGAAACATATTAATCACACTTGTTAAATATCAGAAAATCCTTGTACCTCTTAAGGTATTTTAGGAACATTTTAAATCAAAATGTTTTCAAACAATATATTATGTTATACATCTACACATTTTATATGAAACAGAAATTAGGGGCTCTGCTACGAAAACTTACATGGGAAGGGTCTTTAATCTACAGAAAAAAAAGTGATTAGATTAATTTACCACAATTTAAATGCTAGTGTGTCATGTAGGGACATTTTAAAGAGAAACAAATATTTACAGACTAAAAATGTTAATTGAAACTTGTACAGTGAAGCTAATCATATAATTAAGATCATTGTATGATTCAGTCAAACTACACACTCTTATTGCTCCACTTACTGTTTATAATATGTAGTACTAGTTTCACAAACCTCTGTTCCCATCCTCAGGTAACACATTTATATATATATATATATATATATATATATATGCTCAATTTAGTAATATATTTTTCAAGAGAACAGTTGTAAAACAGTCACCTATCCAGCATATAATTCATTGTGTTCCCAAGTGTGAAGAATTATTAAGCTGTTAGGCCTATAAAGAGGGACTGAGTGACAAGTTCAAAAATGAGTAGAATGAATGCTCCTAAACATACAACAGTGTATAGTGTGTGCTGGAAAAATTGTGACAGTCTCTTCTGTGTAGGATATTTAGAATTTTTAGATCTGAAGATAATAAAATGTAATAATAAACTTGAATTTGGCATCTATAGAAAGGAGAGAGAGACAGGCAGGCAGGCAGGCAGGCATGCACGCAGAGAGAGACAATTATATCAAAGCCCATAGGTTCAATCCAAGATAACATTAGGAAGCAACATTCAACAGCATGATATACAGACTAATAAATATACTACTGAGTAAAGAAGAATACAAGAATGAATATCTACACATAATAGAAGCAGCTGAATTCAATGAATTTAACAAACAGATGATTAACAAAAAATTAAAAGATTCCAGAATCAAAAAGAATTAAACAAATAACTTTGAGTGATTTATCAGGGGGAAAAAACAATTAAAAAGTTCACTTACCACCCATCAGCCAATAAAAAATTTCAAAAATTTTTCAAGCAGTGCAAATCATCTTAGCACCTCAAAGGTTAAAAAATTTATTAAAATTAAACAAAACAGATTTCAAGCCCAAAGAGAAAAAATCTGGTATTTACCACATTAATTGTAAGAATTGTGAAAAAAATCTATGTAGGGAAGATAAAGAGAAATATAGGCATTAGGTTGAAGGAACATTGGAGAAACATCCGTTACAAACAAATAGATTAATCAGCTGTGGCAGCACATTTTTGGAGTGAAAACAATGAAATAGAAAAAGGCATGAAGTTATTAAAAACTGTTTAATAACTGAAAGAACTGAACATATGGGAAAGGATTTATATAAAAAAACTTGAGCATAACCTAATGAATATTGAATACTTACATAAAAGTAAGTAAGTACCAGGCCAGGATGAAGATGATGTGTCTTCAAAACCGATTCCATACTTCAAAAAGTAAGTGAAGCATAAAGAGTGTGTAGATGACATATTTAAATGATTTTATAATATGAGCTTCACTGTATTAGTTCCATATATCATTTTTAAAAAGGGACACCTTTTTAAAAAATTTTAATGTAGTAAATATTTTTATAAAATTCTTGAGTTTTCAGTTAAAGGTACCTGAAGCCTCAAATTTTGTTAGATATGGATATGCATGAAATGATAAAACTTAAGATCTTATTTATAAGTATGAATTTCACATTTAGTTAAAAGCCCCTCCATATGAGATCTTTTATTTAGGAAAAGTGTTTTCTTGTTACTATTAGTACACTCACCATCTGTGACAGTTGTCTTCTCTCATTACATCTCCTTCCCTATAGACCTTGCTTCCTATCTTCATGCAAACTGCAGGTTCACACTCCTTAACAGAAACACATTGCAGGAATGAAGAGTTGTAGTGCACTTGTCCTTCAGGACAAGGTGTCACCTCACAGCCTGTGGCAATAGATACAAGTTTCTTGCATTAGTAACATATCCTATTATTATCCAAATAAACTCAGCTTTATTTTGTATTATTCTCAAAATTTTCACCCAATTTGAGAATAGAATAGAACAGAAATTAATGTTAAGGAAACATCGTTTCTCTATAGCATGCAAAATAAAATTGCTTTTTCTCTTTTATCATTTCCAATAAAGCAGTATTGTGGATCAGTGGTTGTAACATTATACTGCTGACATCTGCATCCGTGCCACCAAATGTGGTGTAATGGAAGAAGAGTTGCTGGTATGCATGCCTCTGGCTGTGACATTATATTTATGTTATAAAAACTTATACTCTTTAAGGTATAAATAGTGAAGGAGTAAAATAGTGTTGATATGGAGTTGGCTTGGTGACATTTAAATGGATATGTTTTGGGAACGTTCCCTTCCATCATCAGCAGATGACTGATAGAAACATACTCTGTAGGTGATCAGAGATATTTATGGAATACATCCAACGATGGTGTCTCAAAGTTCCTGATGCAATTTTCATTTTTGCTTATGTAAATTTTTTCTCTTTTTGTTAGTTCCAAAGTTTTGCATGTGTGTTTCAATAATTATGCCTTTTATCTATTTTGTGATTTTCTGACCAAAAGTGAGCTGTCAATGCAGATTTCTCTAAGTTTGTAATGGATATTTCTGAAATGTTCTGGTATGGGTTTCCAAATTTCATTTCATTTTTCCAATATATACCTGATCACAGTCTTTGCAATTGATTTGGTAGAGAGCAGAGCATTTCTGCCAGAAAGTATAGGATCCTTATAGGAAGATTGTAATAATTTAAAAAACTTTTATTAATTTATTTAAATTTTTGTATTTTATTTAAAATTTTATTTCAATTTTCCTGAAAGTATAGTTTTTATTTAGAATTCAAAACAGGAAGGTAAAAAAATCAATTGATGGGATGCAAACCATAACTTTCTATACATTGATTGCTGCTCATCTAGCTTGTTAGACCCCTTAGCTACCCTGCCAGCAGTAGCTGAGTGTATATGTTTACGGAATTTGGGAATCCACACAGTGAAACTTTTGTTAATCTTATTTTGATTTAAAGTAAAACACTAAAAATCATGTCGTCACATTAAAACTCTCTTTAAGTTTCACAAACACACTCTTGTTCCCGATGACTCGAATGCCGTTGTAATATGTTTACGGAATTTGGGAATCCACACAGTGAAACTTTTGTTAATCTTATTTTGATTTAAAGTAAAACACTAAAAATCATGTCGTCACATTAAAACTCTCTTTAAGTTTCACAAACACACTCTTGTTCCCGATGACTCGAATGCCGTTGTAATATGTTTACGGAATTTGGGAATCCACACAGTGAAACTGTGTGTTTGTGAAACTTAAAGAGAGTTTTAATGTGACGACATGATTTTTAGTGTTTTACTTTAAATCAAAATAAGCTGAGTGTATGTTTTGCAGATATTATTTCAGTAATCAACCTGTTTGATTGTTGTTTCAACAACAAGTATATTTTAACCTATTTACAATTTTAAATAGACTGGACACTGGACATGATTGTCTGGTGGAACATCTACACAGATTTGGTTTTATGAATGATAACACATGTAAGATCTGCAATACTGACAAGATTCTAAATGGAGAACATCTGTTGGAATGCACAGAACTGAGGAAAGCTGCACCTGATGGGAAAATACACAAATTATATTGACTGGCCAGGGAAAAATTGATGGATCAAAATCCTGCACTTTAGATCAACAACAACACATTTTAATTAGCACATTAACAAATGAAAACATAGAAATCCATGTGACTAACAATAAGCATGATGCTTGCATGTGACAGACTCCTAAAATAAATGTTACAAGAGACAGCTGCCAATAATGGGAATGGTATAATGTTGTGCATCCATTTATCAAAAAGAGCTAATTTATTAAACATAACATGTCCACCATGCAGGGGTGCTGCCTAAACTAAGCAACTTTCTCACAAAGTTGAATAATTTTAAAATGAATGAAATCCAAATTAGGCTTTATTAATTAATGAAATGAAATAAATTATGGCATTACTATGCAGTATTAGGGTAACAAAATTAGAATTCTTGCAACATATAAGTATTACAAAATAGAAACCACATTTTTAGAATAGTCATTATTATTACTGAGACTATACCATAAATATACCCCTACTCCTAAAGGCCAGATTTCCCTAATTTTCAGAAACTATTTTTCTCTTAATTAAATGAAATGTATGACCACTGATAGACAAAGATATACTGTGCGAGTGTTTTTAAACATCTTTAAATGTAACCATATATATGAAAGGAGTCCTTGGTATCATCTTTATATTCACTAAAATAGAGAGAAACAAAAGAAAGTTTTAAGATGTTCATGTGTTTAAATAAAACAAAAACATATTAAACATTTTCATAAGGTTATTATGGAGAGCTCTTACATACAAATATAATCTCAAACACATATAGATTAATATTTCACATTTGCTATCTTCACAACAATGCTTTTGTTAAATATAATACATATACAATGTTATAAATGTGTAGTTTATATGCTAAGTAAATATGCCATTTTATTTTAAAACATTATAGAAAAAATTTAAATGCAAGAACGCTTTTTAAATTTCAGTTTTCAAGTATACTCTTACTGCTAAAGGTCCAATTTTCATAATTTTCAGAAACTAATATTGGCATTGGTAGAGCAATTTTTACATTTTGGGTTTCAGATAAATTCCCCCTCCGAATAGTCTGATTTCACTGATTTTCAGAAACTATTTTTCTTATTTTATTTCAGTGGTATATATTGAGTTTCATTTAGAAAATTTTAAAAATGTGGCCACTAGCGCAATTTTTAAATTTTGGTTTAATCCCCACTCATTTTTTAGGCAAAACTATTCCTAATAATCTGATCTAATAATCTTTCTGAATTTCAGAAACTATTTTTCTTATTTGATTTAAATGGTATATGCCAAGTTTAGATAAGAAAAAACAAATATTGGTGTTGCTAGGGCGATTTTAAATTTAGGGTTTCAGGTTAACCTCCTGCTCCTAATGGTCAGATTTCCCTGGTTTTCAGAAACTATATTTTTTACTTTATTTAAATGGTATATGTTTAGTTTCGTTGCAAAAAAATAAATATTAGAACCATTTTTAAATTTTGGGTTTCAGGTAACACCTTCTCTGAATAGTTCAATTTCATTGATATTTCAGAAAATATTTTTCTTATTTTATTTCAATGGCATATACAGAGTTTCCATAAAAAAAAAAAATTAAAATTGCAGCCGGTAGAGTGATTTTTAAATTTTGCTTCAACCTCCACTTGTTTTTCAAGTATAACCCCACTTCTTATAGCCTGATGGTCCTGACTTTTAGCAACTACTTTTATCCATTAACTTTAAAGAAATCCACTGAGTTTCGTTGACATAAATAAAAAATTGGGGACACGAGCAATTTTTCAGTTTTTTTAAAACATTTTCGGTTTAGGTTAATCCCCAACCCCCCAGTGGTCCCAGTTTGCTAGTTAATGAACTTGACAAATCACTTGTTAATTGAGGGTTATATGTCGAGTTCATTGATAAAAAATAAAAATTGCGACTGCTACAGAGTTAACACATGCACTCACAAACGCGTGCATGTGTGTGTGTGTGTGTGTGTGTGTGTATTTATTTATTTATTTATTTATTTATGGACACAGACACATTTTTAAATTTTTTTTGTCTTTTTCGGTGCCTAGTAGGTATGACCAATGGAGATTTAGAAAG
Organism: Metallyticus violacea; assembly: GCA_030762175.1. Classification (NCBI taxonomy): domain Eukaryota; kingdom Metazoa; phylum Arthropoda; class Insecta; order Mantodea; family Metallyticidae; genus Metallyticus; species Metallyticus violacea. The sequence continues at coordinate 492,815 of CM060839.1, forward strand.
ATTAATCAAAATAATATCCATGACAACCACAATAGCTTACATTACTTTGGAATTTGCTATGGATACGGCTGCAATAGCTTTATTCCTTTGGAATTCCCTAAAAATGAAATGACACCTGGAGGATGTGAACTACGATTTATGACAAAGCCAAAAACATGTGGCACTGAATTTATCTGCTCTGCTATCACATTCTATTAAACAAGTTGTATAGTTAACTCGATTATGACAAGTTTGTATAGTTAAGATATACGTTCACTGCATAACAATTACAGGTGTTTCATTTTATATTCAATGCAGTTATATTGTCATTAGCTGAACTACATGTAGATTTTCACCAGATTCATAGCATTTAGCATGTATTTTGACAAAGTAACTAAATAAGGAGTTGAAAAATTTTGAAGCAAGCACTGGCTATACTAGCTCTATGAACTTGACTGATTTATAATTTTCATACCTTCCATACAACTGAACCTGAACCTGGAAAAAGGATACATTTACTTTCTTGAAAGTTAGTACACATTTTTATTATGTCATGTATATTGTATACAAAATGAACAAAATGCAGCAAGAGGTTAACATGTGAAACTGAGAACTACCTTCAACACAAACATCTTCACCACAAAGCTGGTTAAGGCGAGGATGAGCAATAATGTTGTCACAGGTCTTCTTTGGGCATGTTGGAACACAAGGACTATATTGAGAACAGCTTTCATCACACTGTATAGCTGAAAAATAAATCACATAATGCAATCTACCTCTGTAAACCAAAACTTTATAAACATATTACATACTTTTATTTAAAATAAAACAGCATGTTTTACTTTAGAACATCAAAAAAACTGAAAATAGACTTTTTGTCAAAATCCATATGTTAAAAACTATAGCTTAGAGACAATGAAATCCCAAAGCATAGCATGTTTAAATTCATGGAAAGTAGGGCGAATATTGTAAACAATAACTTTGGGATAGCAACAAAAGTTTTAAGCAAGAATTTTAAATAATTTTATTAGATATGTAAAACTTCATTAGTTCCTATGAAACTTTTGTAATTCATTGTTATTTTATAAAATTTTTATAGCTTCTTACTCATACACAGTCACTGTTAATTTAGATCATTGTATGATTTTGTCGAACTACATACTCTTATTGCTCCACTTACTTGTTTATGATATGTAGTACTGGTTTCACAAACCCATTATCCACATGCTCGGCTGCCCATTGACTGCTGGATAATTCGTTATGCTATGGGAATGTGTATTCTGCTAAGAAGAATACTTCAAACAATACAAACAAATAGAAAGAACAGTGATTAAAAATGTTTTTAAAAAAGAACTAAAACCTAAAAAGTACAGCAATCAAAGGCAAAAACTTATTAAAGAAACCACAACACTTTTAGCGGGAAAATATTATTTAATTTTTAAAAAATTCACTTAACAACCATGGGCTACTCAAAAATTTCAAAATGTTCTAAAAGATATTAAAATCAGGTTAACTACTGCAAACAGATTTAATGTTAAAAATCTCCTGATAGACAATGTAAATTACAGTATTCCACCAGAGAAAAAAGCAGGTATTTACAAAATAAGTTGTGCAGAATGTCAAAAAAATCTATATTGGAAAAACAAAGAGAAACACAGGCACACAGCTAAAAAAAAAAAATCAGGAACATAAAATATATGCAAATGGAGAAATCAGCAGTAGCATCTTATTTCTGGACAGAAAACCATGACATTGTGAATAAAGCAAATAATTAAAATTAGTACAAGGACCTACAGAATTAGCAACATGGGAGAAAATCTATATTTTAAAATACAGAAACAGGTAGTTTAAAGATTATCGACACTTCTGGGGATGAAAACATAAACTTTAAGTTCATCAGACCTCCACCAGAGGAGAATACACATTCCCACAGCATAACAAGTTATCCAGCAATTGACGGGTAGCTGAGGATGTGAACAATGGGTTCGTGAAACTAGTACTACATATTATAAACAAGTAAATGCTGCAATAAGAGTATGTTGTTCAACTCAATCATACAATGATTTTAATTATATGATTAGTTTCACTATACAAGTTTCAATTAACATTTCTAGACAACCACTATTAATACCTATGGTACCTCAGCAGTAAAAACACTATTAAACAAACAAACAAACAAAACAAAAAATACTATTGTTGTTGTAGTAAACATTACTTCTGTTACAACCAATGATGGCTTGGTAAGGAGCTCAGCTTCCTGCATTAGCCAAGAAGAAAAGGATGAAGATACAGACTTCCTTAAGTTTTTTGGCACATTGAAGGCGATTGTATTAAACTATTATAAAGTAATTTACTCTTCCCTGTTCCACATATAACAAATGTGAGATATATTCATCAGAACCATGATTTGTGAGCAATCAATGCAATTGGACTTCTGGTCAATAAAACCAAGCAAAAGTGAAAAAAACTGTAGTTAAGTGAAGAAACAGAAATGATGCATTGCTGTTTCAATGTGTATAACAATGTGGCATACTGCTTAGGGTCATATATTTCAAGTAGCAGTATAAGCACTTAATATTATGCTTTCTCAGTCATACATTCTAAAGGCTATAACTTTTAAATATTGTTTCAGACTTCCATGGCTGGTGTCATTGGTAAGGATTATGTTTTTCAGAATATTCTATGTCTTTGAATACTCACACTTTGCTTTTGAGCAAAATGTTTGTGTATTGTACCAATGATGAAAGTGATATGATTTGAAAGCATTGGTGATATGGTGCATTAGTAGAATCAAGATGGACTTGTGGAATGGAAATTTCAGGTATAGAGATTGGAGAAAATTGTATTTATATTAATATTGCTATGTAAGTTATTTCGGGTATCCCTAAGAAAATGATGGAGAGCATAATAAAATATACATTTTGAGAATGCCAGTTATCAGAAATTCATGTATTAATCTTTCTCTAAAGTTTCAAGAAAAGAATTTGAATAATAATAACTGGTTAGATAAGGTTAAGAAAAGAATGGATTGGATGATGCGTGGTCAGCAAGAGGGAGGACAATAAATGCATAGTGGAGGGATGTTTATCAAGAGGTTGAAGGATACAGACAGGCAGATTTAGTGTTCTTTTAGTAGTGACAAGAAATATGTTATCCTTTTATAGATATTTAATAGTAAATTAAATAGGGAGAAATAGATAAATGTAATAAAAGGAGAGAGAGGATCAATTGCTTTAGTTTGGGAATTTGAAAATTAAGAGGGTTAAGAAAGAATGTTCTGCAGGATATTTGCTCTATTTGTGGGGAAAGTGGGGATGCTGAACATATTCTGATGGAATGAAATGGAACATAGAAATGAAGGAGAGAATTAGAGAAGGTGAATAAAATGGTTTAGGTACAAAAATGTTTGGAGATCAGATACAGATAACAGGCTTAGGAATGAAATGAAAGTGGTTAGTGTTAGAGACTGTTGCTAAGATGAGAGCAGTTAGTCAAAGGCACCAAAGGTGCAAGCCCATAGCCAGGTGTGGCAACATCCTCCTATTTTTTTCTGATTTTGATCAAATATAATAAATACTCATAAAATATTTTAAAAAGCAAAAGTAAAAAGTAAATCCACACTAACAGGAAAGCTGAGCAAAACTTTTGTTTCAATAAAAGGTAAACGATATGGTCATTTTAGGGTAATCATTGCATCTCAGCTTGTGATCTGTAATACTTTTTATTTTTTGAGACTGGTATTAGATGTGACAACACTGCATTGCTATGACTTGTATTGTTGCACCATCAGTAGTTACATTGCATAAGTAATATTATTGTTCAGTGAGCTAAAACCATACTGTCAGTTTATACACTAAAATAATGTTCAAGATGTCAAAACGAATATCGTTAAGACATTCTTCTCATTTTCCAGTCAAACTGGTTAAGTGTGAATCTAGCATTAATACTGACTATAACACTCCTGTTAATGTTAAGAAAAACTATATCACTGTTTGAAAGGAATAGTTTTAGGTCTTATTTTGATTATTATTAGTGCTATGTAATTATATATCTCAGAATTAGAGACAGCAAGAAAGAGAAATTAGTTAGCTTCCTGTAAAATTTAATTCTACCCACCTAAATTTGAACCTTTGCTATAGGTACGTAAATATGCATAAAGACAATGGTATAAATACTCATATATGACTTGGAATAAAGCATAAGCTAAACCAAGCCATATTACTCTTTGTGAAACTTGCAATGAAATAAAAAAGGAATTCTTCTTGTTGCCTTCAATATACTGACCAAGTACAAGCTGGCTACTTACGGCAGAGGTCCTGTGATCGCCATTTAATGTGAACACCACGAATATTGCACTGCTGAACATAAGCTGCAATTGCTGTACAGAGACACTCGCAATCTCCACCAAGGTCACAGCCACAAGTGTCGAAGATACATCTAATGCAAACAAAACATGTAAGCTATAAATAACATATCTAGCAAAATATTCATACCAGAATTATTAAAGCTCCTATTAAAATAATGAAAGTAAACAATGTAAAATTACCTTTATCTAGTACTGATGTCAATATTAATTAAATTATTCATAATGATGTATTTAAGATTACTGGATGCTGTACTATCCACTACACCTAATTTGTGTATGTGTTTACAAATTATACTGTTATCTATGTAAACACCTTTATCTTGGTTAAGAAATCAAAACGTCATAGTATGCTCTCATCAGTTAGAACTGAATTAGATTCCCAATTGAGAAAATTAGCTGGATAAGACTGCCTAAGAAACACTCTTTCTCCATTTTTGGCAACTTTTTATAAACAAACATAATCATCTTTTTGTTAATTTTTAAACTGTGGTAATATCTAGATGATACATATGCAACAATACCAAAGAAATATTCATCAGATGCTTTAAATTTCCTTAATTTACAAGAGAAAATTATAACATTCACTGTAGAAAGGGCAAAAAAATGGAAAACTCCCATTTTATACTTAAAATCATTACAAACTCAGACAAATTCAATTTTGGTGTCCATATTAATTTAATTTGAAATCTAACTCAGTGAAATATGCATTAACAATCTCTTCTGAGCCAAAATATTTAGACCACTCCTTATGGTTTCACTTACATGTTCTGAGTAAATCTCATGTAAGTGAAACCATAAAGAGTGTTCAAAATATTTTGACTCCGAAGAGATTATCAACTTTGGTATTTACAGAAAAGGCACACACACACACACATACTGACAATTGCATGAAAACAATAGCTATAACCCAATTCTCCACTTTCAATTGCCTTGGAACACTTGTTAACACTTACAAAAACAGAAAATTTATATATTCAAGTGTAACTTTATCTAAGTGTTTTATCCATATCTACTTTTATTATTACTGTTAATAGTGTTTCTTTATTTTTATCTTTCCTACATATATATGGTTAGCTAATAGATAAAAGACATTACCAAAATTTCAAAGCAGGAGTATAAACAATTCATATCAGATAATAGAAAAAATTAAGGACATAAAACTACATCCCTCTGACACCCTAATATCTTTCGACATAGAATCTTTTTTTCCAAGCATACCAAAAGAAAAACTCCTGATTTATCTTCATGATTGGCTTAAAACAAGTGAAATTAAGGATATACACATAAAAGAATACACTGAACTCACAAAAATTTGCATAAACCAAGCCTTTTTACTTTCAAAGGAAAATTTGAAAGTAAACAACAAGCAGGACTTACAATGGGCAGCCCCTTATCTCCATTTCTAGCTAACCTCTTCGTGAGTAGGTTTGAAACACACATCAACACAGCTTTTCCATACATATTTAAGGTATGTTACAGATTTTTAGGCAATTATTTGCCATAGTTAACAAAAAACTCATTGATGATGTCTTAAAACTTTTGAATATACAAAATAGAAACATATCATTTACATACAAAATAGAAACAGATAACATGTTGCCATTCCTAGATATTAAAATAATGAAATGTCAAGAAAATCTTGAATTTGGAATATACAGAAAGCATATACACACAGATACTCATATCAAAGCTGACAGTTTTAACCCCACAGCGCACAAACATGCAGTTATTAACAGTAACACACTGGCTAGTTAACCTACAAATTAGCAAAGAAGAATATTTTAATAAATACAAGCAAAGAGAAGAAACAGCAGTTAAAAATGGTTTTAAAAAATAACTAGTACACAAAAAGGTGCAGAAATTCAAGAGACAAAAACATATCAAAGAAACCACAACACTTTCAGCAAGAAAAGATAAGCAAATTTTTAAAAAGTTCACATATCATCCATGGGCTACAAATATATTTTAGAATATTCTTAAAGATTTTAATAAGATTGGCACTGATTAATAGATTTAATGTTAAAAACTTACTGATAGATAATGTTAATGACAGTATTCCACAAGAGGAAAAAGCAGGTATTTACAAAATAAACTGTGTAGAATGTGATAAAATCTACATTGGCTAAACAAAGAGAAACATAGGCACGTGGTTAAAGGAACATGAAGTACAAGCAAATAGAGAAATCAGTAATAGTATATCATTTTTTGACACAAAATCATGACATAATAAATAAAACAAAATTATTAAAATCGGTACAAGGACCTATGGAACTAGCAACCTGGGAGAAAATCTACATCTACAAATACAAAGACAGTCTAATGAACTTCAACATTTCCGGAGATGAAAACATGAACTACAAGTTTATCACACCTCTAGAATACACATTCCCACAGCTCAACGAATGATCCGACAGTTGAACTTTAGCCTGGCTGAAGATGGGAACTAAATGTTCTCAAAACCCATTCCATACATTTATGAAAAGTAAGTGAAGCTTTAAGAGTGTGTAGTTCAACTGAATCATAGAATGATATCAATTAATAAAATATATATATTTTCAATACAGCACTAATCAATGGATGTAGTACTAATATAGTAGTGATAAAGATTTACAAATTCAGCAGACAAAAGTCAAATAAAGACATTTTTATGCTTAAAAAGATCAAACATATTTTCAAATACACTAGACACACATATCAGTCAGAATATCACAAATTTGTGAAAAATTTCAAAGAATGTGCATTAAATTAGCACAACAAAATAGATACAAAATCAAATTTTAATTGATTAAAGACAATATACCACCAGAGAAGAAATCTGGCATAGTATAGAATGCTTAGACTATAATTTAAAATACTCATGAAAAACTAAGAGAAATTTGGAAAACAGGAAGAAAATATATTTGAGAAATATCTGGTCAAAACAATTGAAAAATTAGCAGTAGCAGCATAAAACCATGAAATTAAATCAGTCAGTAAATAGCTGAGGATGAGAATGAAGATTCTTGAAACATGTCCTAAATTTAAAACTTGTTTTCCCCCCAGTCCTGTAAAAATAAATGCCAGAACCTGACTCTAAACTCATTCATTTCACATTTATTATGGGATTTACAAATTTGTTTAGTTTTCAAGCAGCATTGATATGTCCATAACACTCTAAAGTTATGGGTTTTTCTTGAATTCACTGCAACAACTCAGGAAGAAGTATTTTTTCTGTACTATGATGTATGAATCATTTTTTAATACTTCATGCCAAATCATCATATCTATACATAATTCTCACATTGAATTCTTTAATAGAAAGGCAAATTTTATTTTCTATAGCTAAATTACCTGTCTAGATATGGTTCTAGAGGAACTTCAGAGTGACAAGGTTGAAATACTGCTGTTTTAAATACACCACATTTCTTCATGGCCCAAAGTTTGCGATTTGGATGTGAAATGCAAACATCCTGTTAAAAAATAACTTATTTTAATACTGTGCTCTACTTATTTTCCATGCCAATTCTTACATTTTATTTACATTATTTACATTTATTTCAGTAGATTCCGGACAATATGATTGCATTCTCCATGAATCACCAAAAAGTCGAGGTGAAACTTCTGTCACACCACCAGAGGGAGTTTGGAAATCATCAAGTTCATCATCATTATAGTTACCACAGAGACCTTTAACCTAAAAAATAAAAAAAATTAAGCATATTTTCACAATTTTTATTATTAATTTTTGATCTATTATAAGAAAAATGTTATCCTTTATGCGAAATAAAATTCAAAGAAGACATTCATGTACTGTAACACTAAAAGAAAAGCAGAATCATGATATATAAAAGGTGAAACTTTGCTTACCTTTCCCTTCCAAATGGGATCTAATTTTACATAAGCTGTACTTTTTCTGTCCCACTGAACCACTACTCCTAAGTCATAAACTTCCGCAAAGACAAACAGACCAGCCTCTCTGATTGTAGTCCTATACACAAATTTATGACAAATTAATATGAAAAAGTAACTACAAGTTGTCTACTTTGTATAATTTCTTCAAATGCATACCTTCTCAGTCCTGAAAGTGGATAGTGGTTCTCTCTGGTAAGAGTAACTGTTTCCTGATTTTCTGGGGAGCCAACCCGCAGTGTTACTGCCTTTGAACAAGTTATACCTTCAGATCCACAGGGTTCTGTCTGTAATTTGACAAGACACAATATTAACTAAAATTGTTTATTGGAACATCGCACAGTGAAGCTAATCATTATTAAGATCATTGTGTGATTGATTCAAACTATTACTCTTTTGCTCCACTTACTTTGAGTGTGGAGCTAAAGAGTGTTAATTCGACTCAATCACCCAATGATCTTAAGACACAATATATTTATGAAGAAGATTTAAGTGCCCTCTAGTTCTCTAATTATAGTGGGTTATTTATGACTTAAATTTTAAACTTCCTAATTCATTTAAGAACTTTCGAAAAATAAGACATTTTTAAAAAATTCTGATGAATTCACACAGTGAAGCTTGTTAAATGTAATTTACATTTAAACTTCCTGTTTGAGAAGATTTATTTATTTGGTTTATTTACAGATACTCTTTAATTTATCAGGTCATCGGTGTTGCATTCAATTCAGGGCATGAAACGGCTGATAAATTTTGCTCAGAGGCTTCTTCTTTCTGGCTTGAGACTATTTTACACGTACATGATATGGGAACCCAGCTTTACTTACCTTCCAAAGGAAGGCATATTTAGAACTTTTATACCCCAAAAAATATGATGATCTTGGGCCTACTAGGCAAGTATGGTTACCACTTTTGTGAAGTATAACTAAAAATATGGATCATATTCTTATATTATGAAATAAAGTAACTCTTGGAACAATATAACTAAAATAACAAGAACAAGAGAAGAAGAAAAATCATTTAAATAGTCGCACAATTTTCACTTGTGTTCATTTTTATTATTTTTTCTTTTTATTTATTTTATGTTGTTTTAACTTACATTTGTAATCCTATTATGACAATATATTAATTACAGGATTTACAGTTTTATATAGTAGATGCATAACATTAATATAATATTATTATAGGAATTTCATCATATGTTATGTGATATTTCATTATATAAATTTGTTCATTTTAATAATTTAAACAGGGTTTTACTGTGAGATGGATTGTTGAGGACTTCTTGAGAAGGTCTGGTAGATTATATTGTGCTCTCTGAAGTTGATATTGTAGACATTTGAAAAATATGTGTCATAGAGAGATGAGAGATGTTGCATTCAGTATGAACCATTTTATTCAGTAGATACAAGGTGTTAGTTTAGTTTGTCCAATCTGAAATTGAGAAATGATTTGATCCTTTTGATTCAAATTTAGTTAGTTACAATTGGTACTTCATTGCTTATCATGCTATTGTTAACATATGTAGGCACCCCTTCATTGGAACAGAGATATGTGGTATGGTTCTTATTGTATGAAGAGTATTGTCATATGTTTACTGCAGAATTATTTTTGAAATTAGTTTCCTGAAAACAGATTATTTGAGGGCAGTGTGTAATATTAATTTCTGTAGAATTTGTACTGGGAATTAAATCCATTTAGATTCCATTGAAGTGTGAGAGTAGTCATACTTCTAGCAAATTAATTTAAGTGTGTATGTGTGTGTATAAAATATAAAAGAAAAATAAAAATAAAAATAAAGTAACACTATTAACAATGTAACAAATTTACAGTAATTATAATAGTAGAAAAGAATAAAACACTAAGAAAAAGTCACACTTGAGATCGCTATATTTCGGACTCATGGAGTTCTTCTTGCCATAGAAGGACTCCACGAGTCCAAAATATAGTGATCTCAAGTGTGACTTTCTTAGTGTTTTATCCTTTTCTACTCTTATAATTACTATATATATAAAATCAAAATTAGAGAAGCAAAAATAAATAAATACTGAAAATTGTCTAGTGCCTGTGAAGAAGAACATTTGCTGTCAAATATGGTGCTATTTATGTGACTGTTACAGTGTTTTTACTTATTTCTGCTTCTCTAGTGCTTATTACTTTTAGTTATATTGTTCTTTATTAATTGCTTTATTTAAGGCAAAATCAGAGAGTTACAGAAAAAATATCACTGAGGTACAAGATTCAAAGAAAATTATAAACAAGGAATTGAAAGAAATATAAGTGAAAATGATCCATATATCAAAGGCATAAATCTTTATGATAAATTGTCAAATAAAATTAGAACATTAGGGGAAATTTTTATAAAAATGGTTGAGAAATGTTTGATTAATGTAGTTTTATATTCCATTCAGAAATATTAACTATTTGTTTATTGTTCACTATTTGTATGATTTTAGAATTATTGCTCTTCTATATTATACTTATATGTAAATAAGCTTTGTACTCTTTATTTTTATCTTATACATTTTGTAATGGCCAGTGTCAATATTGTATTGTTCAGTCTTAGCAAATTAAAAAAAAATGAAACTAATCCCACAACTCCCAATTCCCCCTGCTGAGAGCTCCACTGCCTGAAATATATCAAGGAATAAATGAAACTGAGATACTTGATCCATATGAAAAATACTTAACCAAGTGAACTATACTGATGCTAGTGTAGAAACAAATGGACATATTTTATAACTTATAATGATAGAAAAGAGCTGAAATTAATTCAAATGTGAAGTGCAGTAATTAGTTCTGTAACTTTTTTTTTTCCCTTTTTTCTTTCAGGTTTAGGAAGTGACTGGCATTTGCAGTGCTTGTTGCTAATCGCATATTACCTTCCCAATAATGAATCCAACAACATTGCTTATAATATTTAATGCTTGAGGTAGAAAATATTTCCAAATTGTTACTGTGCTGATATGTCAATGTGTTCAATTGATTATTATGTCTATCAGTATGCCCATCGCCTACAAATATGAAGCATTTTACCTGAAGTGAGACAAAGAATGTGTCGTCATCAACTCGAGAGCCCTTCACCAACACATATTCACAGTTGCCTTGAAAATCATACATGCGGCCATCAAATGTTTTAAAGTGCAGCTCTCCCCATGCAGCGCAAATTCCTGGACATACATTAGCTGTGCAGTTCCAAGAGGCACCTTCACATTTGCTGAAATGTAAATAAATATTGTTCCCAAAGCTTGCATTAGAACATGTAGTGAAAGAGAGAGCATTTTGCACAACTTACCATATGTTGCAATCTTCTTGCATGACCTGCCCTTCAGAGTAACTCTTGCCACCATGATGACATGGGCATTCTGCAGGACGTATACATTTCTTGGTAATAGAATCCAACACAAAACCTTTCTTGCACTTGCATCCTGGTCTACAAATGGCTGGGGTAAACTGCTCAGGGTTGTGCATATTCTGTAAAACAGAAGAGAACACTCTACAATGCAATAGCACAGTGACAGTATGACAAAATAACAAATAGGCTAAGTTTGCAGCAAATGATAACACAGATCACACCTGTAACACAAAAATTAACTGTAACTACCTCAAGCTGGATAAATTAAACAATGGAAAGCCTTATTTTTGTTCCTCATAATAGTTATCACTTCTGCATCTGAAAGATTAATATCACCATCACTAAAATTTACCTACTAATCAGCCTTTATTTTAACTTCCATCAGGTTCAAAGGCAGAAGGAGTCTATCATCAGTCAAGGATATTTGCTTTTGCATTTGTAGTACATGGTTTTTGTATATCAGTTAATTTATTTGGTTTGTTGTGTTGTTCATTTTAATATATATCCTTGCTGTGTTCTAATTTTCTTCATTTGTGTTTAATAATTATTTTCAGTAATCTAACATTTGTTAATGAATGTGCTGTATATGTTTAAATTACTTTCCCTGCATTACTGGAAGCTAAGAACTCCTTCCTTTAAAAACAGAACTGAAAATATACATTAGCACTGCAGCACTTGCTCAAATAGTCTTTTACATATTCCTGTGTCAATTCTGTTTCATTCTCATGGTCTTCATGATAAGTGAATACGAAAATAAACAGATCACAATAACAGCTGACAAAATGCACATTATATGCATTATATCCAATACATACAGTGAAGTCAGTGAGATTTTCTTCTTGGATGGCCAACCAAATTACTAATGATGGATTTTCTTTATATACTTCACTGAAAGATTTGTTGATGGTATCAAAGCACAATAAAACATTGCTCAAAAATAAATTTGCTATTTTTATACCTTTTTCAAAGCATCTCATTACTTAACCACCATAGACACATCTTAACTAATGTTATTTGAACTGAGATCTTGATAATTTTATCACTTCCACTTTTACAACATGCCTAAATACCTATATGATCAAAAGAACTCACAAAACCATACAAATTTCATATAAGCAAATATTTAAACATTAATTTGCACAGATTTTGGGCCTTAAGACCAATTATTTACCTGATTGATCTTAAGAGTTTTTCTTAATTTGAATATGCAGTTATTTAGCTTACAAGATCCCTTGATGGTGTACATCTTAAGATAAATCCAAGGACTGCACAAGGTGTTAAGTGTTCATGGTTTGTTTTGATCCAAGCTGTTATGGTAAGACACTCCCATGGCATTCTTCTTCTTAATCAGCTCTTGGAAAATACTTTTGTTCATATATAGATGGCAGAGTAACACAACAAATACTACTTTATGAAAAATAATTCTCTCTCCAAAATATACGCTAAGGAACAGTATATTGATATTAATATTGCACATACTAGGGATAAAGAAATCATGCAAAACAAAATGTAGTTTATATGCTTCATTAAAAACTCATCCTTTCAATCCTAAAATAAAATGACTACATAAAATATAAAACAATCCTATCCAGAGTCATAAGAGAAGCAAAACAACAGGCTAAAGTAAAGCAATTAAATAGCTAGTAACAAATCAAAGGCCATGTGGACTATAATTAAGAGAGAAACAACAGGTAATTTACCCCAAGTCACAAACATAACTCTGATGGAGAACTCGCAATACATCTCACACCCTATGAAAGTAGCAAATAATTTCAACAATAACTTGGTCAACATAGCAGTAATATATAGCAAACAAGCCAAAAATACATGTTTGCCTGCGTATGAAGTCAGTAGCATAGTTAAAGATTCAATGTACCTTGTCCCAGAAATGAAGATGAAATATGAGTACTACAAATAATAAAGGAACTAAAACCAAAATGTTCTGCAGAAATAGATGACATATCTGACTTCCTCATTAATAAATGTGCACATCTAATTGCTCTTCCATTACACAAAAAGAAATAAAATGTCAACTATTGACTCATAGCTTTACATCAGTTTTCTCAAAAATAGTGCAAAATTATTTTACAAGCAAATCTTGAGTTTCCTAGAAAAAAATAGATTACTATCCACAGACCAACTTGATTTTAGAAGCATGCTCTACTGAATCAGCAATTTTCTCTTTTTTTAGTGAATCACTCAGAACTATCGATGAAAAAGAGCATATTTCAGCCATTTTCCTAGATCTGTCAAAAGCATTTGACACAAATGACGATCAAAAACTATTAGTAATACTAGAAAAGGTTGGAATTAGAGGACTGCCCTACAACTGGATAAAATCATATTTGAATAATAGGATAAAAATAGTTGAAATAAAACACAAAGAAACTAGAGAAGTATCAATCAAGTGCACTAGCAGAAAATAATAGAGTACCTCAAGGTTTTATATTAAATCCTATCGTTTTCTTGCTATTCATTAACGACTTCATGATAGCTGATGATTCTGCAAAATCTCTCCTCTTTGCTAATGACACAAATATCTTGGTAAGGGCAGTAAACAAAGAAAACTTGTTAAAATCAATTCACCAAGTAACAGACCAAATTGTTAACTATTTCATAGAAAACAATCTCATAATAAATGTCAATAAGACAGTAGCAATTGATATTCATTTAAAAGAAAATAAATAATATATAGCTCCACAAATTAAACTCCTAAACCAGATAATTGGGAAAGTAGAATCCACCAAATTTCTTGGCCTATGGGTTCAAAGCAATTTAAAATGGGATACCCACACAAACAAAAAACTCAGTTGTAATATGTTTACGGAATGTCGGAATCCACACAGTGAAACTTTTGTTAATCTTATTTTGATTTAAAGTAAACACTAAAAATCATGTCGTCACATTAAAACTCTCTTTAAGTTTCACAAACACACTTATAAAAGTAATTTTGGTACATGTTTCGTGAGGTACATTCCTCACATTGTCAACCAAATTGACTCCTCAGTCGTCATTTTGGTTGACAATGTGAGGAATGTACCTCACGAAACATGTACCAAAATTACTTTTATAAGTGTGTTTGTGAAACTTAAAGAGAGTTTTAATGTGACGACATGATTTTTAGTGTTTACTTTAAATCAAAATAAGATTAAAAAACTCAGTATGTATGATAAAGATAATAGCAAGATGTACAAGGGTAGATAATGTTAGAATGGCTTACTTTGCATATGTCCACTGCTTGTTCAGATATGACATAATATTCTGGGGGAATAACTGTATAGTATGTAAGGTATGTTTCATAATGTAAGCAAAAAAATTGATATTATTGTATGGTTTAGTTTAATGATTTTAAAAAAAAGTTATTAAAGCCATGATAGGAGCAAGTCCAAGAACAACACGTACACCTGTTTTTAAAAAAAATAGGCACTCTTCCTCTTCCTTGTATTTACATTTTTCAAATAATGTTTATCCTTATAACTATCAATAATACAGACTCACCCTTAATTAAGAATGAAGCAGTCCATCAAAATATAACACAAGACAAAACTCAAACCTCCATGTATATAAGCATAATACTTCCTTATACCAAAGAAACATATTGTACTCTGGTATAAAGATGTACAATAACCTTCTGAACTACTTAAAAGAAAATAAAACAAGATAAAAGTTTCAAACTCCCTAAAGGCGCATCTAATTAATCATGGTTTCTACTCCATTCAAAATTTCCTTATAAATAATGATAAATAACTAGGTAGTCTAGTTAGTCTACTAGGTGTCCTAGTAATGCCAGGATGACAATTATTTCATCTTACTTACTTACCTTGATACTATTGTATATACCTAATTATATTATGTTTTTTACTTTTGATATTATTATATATAATTCCATATTTTATTAAGGTATGTCCAACATCAATTGTACTACTATGTACGAAAGGAGTCAACTGGATCAATTAATTAAGTTAAAACCTTTTGAGAACTTCTTTAGAAATACATCCAGGATGTTATTCTTGGAAAGAGAGAGTTTTTTATTTTAATGTATTATTTATTTATGCATTGCATAGATAATGAAAGAGACTGCAGAGATGTTGCAATGTTGTTTTCTTGGATGAACTCTGATACACCTGTTTCCTCATGCTCACCATATCAACTTACCGTAAATCAGCAGCTGAAAAACTGTAATCTCAGTTATGGGAAAAAAGACAATTAAGCTTTGTTCTGTATTACTATATCATCATAAGAAAATCAAAGTTGAAAGTTGAAAGATAATGGATAGATAAAACTTACTCACTTCTAGTACCCATAAACAATATTATACATTAAAATATTGTACTTACGAAGCTGTTAACAATGGAGTGGCAATATAACCTCAACTTAGGTATTCATTTTTTACACTAAACTCCATTCACTTACACAAAAGTAAGATGCATTTCGGGAGAATCTCTCCCATCTTCAGTTGCTCACTGAACCGCCGTTACTCGAAACTATGGCTGGACAAACGGATGTTCCTGTGGTGGCCTCTGTTGGTTGAAGTAGGAAGTTGCTGAGCTCATCCATAGGAGGAAAATGGAAATTCATTAGGTTTTCTCTATTTTTTAATATGAAAATGTTTTCCTAAATGGGTAACTCCAATGGGCTGTGAACATGTTTCAGCAGTTTTATTCCCGGTTTTATTTCATTGTTTTTGGTCCAAAAGTGAGCTGCTACTGCTCATTTATCCACCTGTTTAAACCGAATATTCCTAAAATATTCTTTCCTCCGAATTTTCAAATTTCTTTTTGTTTTGCCTATGTAGCTCTATTCAAATCTGCACATTTTATTTCGTAAATTCCTGGTTTCTGTTCTGGTGGTATGGAGTCTTATAGAGTGCAACTCAATAAATTCTTGATGTTGTATCTGTTCTTTGGGGCTAACATTATCCCATGTTCTTTGAAGATTTTCTTGAACTTGTTGTCATAAATTGGATGGTAGGTGAAATTTTGAATTTGTATTCTCCTTTTGTATTTTTCAGTGTGGAAACTTCCCTTATCCCTTTGTTTCTTTTAGATTTATTGATAATTTTTATCACTGTGTCTTTGTTGAAAGCATTGATTATAGCTGTCTTTATTATTTGTTTGTATTCTATTTTGTACTCTGCTTCTGTGAGTGGAATAGTCATCAATCTGTGTGCCAGACTGTGAAAAATTGCATATTTATGTGGAATGGGATTATAACTCTCATTTTTTATGTAGTTTTCTGTGTGTGTTTCTTTTCTGTAAATTCCAAAATTCAAACAATCTCCATTTCTTATAATTTTTAAATCTATAAATGGTAGCCACCCATTTCTTTCTTATTCTATAGTAAGTTGTATGGATTCATGTTGCAAATTAAGAAGTTTCAAGGCATCTATTCAGTGTTTCTTCGGTATTATTGCAAAAATGTCATCTACATACCTATGGCATTACTTGAAAATTAAAGGGAAGGCTTTTGTGATGTGTATTTCAAATGAGCTCATGAATAACTCTGCAGAAAAGGTGACAAAAGGTTTCCCATAGCTAGGCCTGAAACTTGTTGGTAATATTTTTTGTTGAAGCTGAAGTAATTTTGTTTAATGCAAATATTAGTAAGTTTAATAAGTCTTCTATTTCTTCTGTTTTTAAATTTAACCATTTCTCTAGTATAAGCATTAGTTTCTCCATAGGTATGCTGGGGAATAAGGCTTTTACATAAAATGAAACCATTATATCTCCAGTCGTAATTCTGCTATTTTCAAGTTTTTTAACTAGGTGAACTGAATTTTTCAGCTTCAACAAAAAATATTACCAACACGTTTCAGGCCTAGCTATGGGAAACCTTTTGTCACCTTTTCTGCAGAATTATTCATGAGCTCATTTGAAATACATATCACAAAAGCCTTCCCTTTAATTTTCAAGTCATGCCATAGGTATGTAGATGACATTTTTGCAATAATACCGAAGAAATACTGAATAGATGCCTTGAAACTTCTTAATTTGCAACATGAATCCATACAACTTACTATAGAAGAAGAAAGAAATGGGTGGCTACCATTTATAGATTTAAAAATTATAAGAAATGGAGATTGTTTGAATTTTGGAATTTACAGAAAAGAAACACACACAGAAAACTATGTAAAAAATGAGAGTTGTAACCCCATTTCACATAAATGTGCAATTTCTCACAGTCTGGCACACAGATTGATGACTATTCCACTCACAGAAGCAGAGTACAAAATAGAATACAAACAAATAATAAAGACAGCTATAATCAATGCTTTCAACAAAGACACAGTGATAAAAATTATCAATAAATCTAAAAGAAACAAAGGGATAAGGGAAGTTTCCACACTGAAAAATACAAAAGGAGAATACAAATTCAAAATTTCACCTACCATCCAATTTATGACAACAAGTTCAAGAAAATCTTCAAAGAATATGGAATAATGTTAGCCCCAAAGAACAGATACAACATCAAGAATTTATTGGGTTGCACAGTAAAAGACTCCGTACCACCAGAACAGAAATCAGGAATTTACGAAATAAAATGTGCAGATTTTGAACAGAGCTATATAGGCAAAACAAAGAGAAATTTGGAAATTCGGAGGAAAGAACATTTTAGGAATATTCGGTTTAAACAGGTGGATAAATCAGCAGTATAAGCTCACTTTTGGACCAAAAACAATGAAATAAAACCGGGAATAAAACTGCTGAAACATGTTCACAGTCCATTAGAGTTACCCACTTAGGAAAAAATTTTCATATTAAAAAATAGAGAAAACCTAATGAATTTCCATTTTCCTCCTATGGATGAGCTCAGCAACTTCTTACTTCAACCAACAGAGGCCACCACAGGAACATCCGTTTGGCCAGCCATAGTTTCAAATAACGGCAGTTCAGTGAGCAACTGAGGATGGGAGAGATTCTCCCGAAACGTGTCTTACTTTTGTGTGAGTGAATGGAGTTTAGTGTAAAAAATGAATAACTAAGTTGAGTATTATGCATTTCTTAATGTTGCCAAATATGCACAATTTTACTCATTAATCTCATATCAATGAGATTGACTATTTTACTTTCTCCAAATAATTATACATAGCCATATCTCATCTTGCCTCCCAGCATTCTTCTAAATGGCATTATACTTGCCTAATTTCTTACTGCCAAATAAATAAATGACCCATACTTTGCATGTTGTAGCAACAGCTGGTTCACAATTGGTAAATTCCTGATTGGCTGCTGCACTACACATAACCCTCATGGCCTCTGCTTGTGGAAATTCAGTTATTTCCTCTTCTGTTGCTGGTCTGCACTCCCATAATGCATTGCGACACATACTGAAAATTTAAGTTATGTTATGTAATAAAAATGAAAGATTTTGGATATTTTGAGCTTTTCCTGGAGATGATTTATATGAATAAAACTACAGTAATACAATAGGAAACTAATTCTAAATTATGGGATCAATGAAGAACAAGAAAGCAAATTGAAGACATTGCATTTTAGCAGAGGGAAAGATTGATAATATATAATAATTTGTATAAAAATCTCTCTCCAAGTTAGCACAAGTGGGGAAGGGGTGAGCTATTATTCAGCACATAGTGTTACAAAATTACTGAAACTTTATCCTTACATGATATAGAAAGAAACTCTTAAGGTCCAGGGGCATACAGAGGACAATAAAATGTTGCAACTTTCTCTTTGGCCATTGTATGACAATATTTAAAACCGAACTTGTGTTTTTTAGAGCTGTAGTATGACTTTATTTGCATGTTGATAGTCAAAATAACTGGCTAAGAGTAAACCTAATAATCCTACACAAAAGTCTTTCATCTTCAGCTTAGTGTGTTTGGTGTTCCATTTGTTTAAAATGGATATTAGCCTTGTTTTTTACTACATCTTAAGTTTGGTGATGTGTCCCAGCAAGATGGGGCAAGTTTGCACAGTTCAAATTAGTAATTTTATGGCCTGCTCAATTTGAAATTTTAATTTCATGACAGTTTAAGGGAGCATTACAGCTGAATTGCAAAACAACACACCAGATAAAGTCAACATATCAGAAGCAGATTTGTTACTTTGAATCAAAATATAATTAGCATTGCTTTTCTTGCTCCAAGCTGTGAACATTTTCAGCATCTTTTTTAAAATGTATGCATTTTAAACACACTCACAATTTTAAAATTACATGCTTTATCTGTTTTATCTCTCCTGTACTTTGCCAACTGTGCAGCAGGAAGTGCGGACTGCTTCTTATGTAATGTTGCCTCTATGATATCTTAGCAAGTGTTGCCAATACTGTGCATTGAAAGTATCAGCATGCTATTATTTTTATGTAATTATTATTATTATTATTATTATTATTATTATTATTATTATTATTGTTGTTGTTGTTGTTGTTGTTGTTGGCATACAGAAATAATTTACAATAATAGTTTTGTACCATTGAAAAACCATTGTTTGGGAGCACCACTTATGGATGCTGCCCTAATTTTCTCATTGTTGCCACAAGGAGTTCATGTTGTTGAATAAGGCATAATCAAATAGAGTGCAATTCAGTGAATATGCAGCACAACAATGAAGCCCAGCAAAGGCAGCTTCACTGTCATAGATTATTGGTGTGGGGTTGTGCTTTGTCAAGTTGGAGGAACTCCTGTCACTTCCCCTTTAATCATTGCCAAATCCTGCTTCTAGACCATGTAAAGGTCTTGCAGTACACCTCAATATTAACAGTTATTCCTTGAGGAAGCCAGTCCATTAGCAGTGAGCTTGAAATGTTCCAAAGATATATGCATTCCACAGATGGAGCAGCATATATTTTTTTGGGTAGGGAACTCCCTGAGTGTTTCCATTGTATGGATTGTACTTTCTTCTCTGGTGCATGGTAATGCCATCATGACTCATCATCAGTCACCAGCTTCTCCAAAATATCTGGATCTTAATTATATATTTCCATGTAGCTGATGACAGACTTCAACCCTTTTGTCCTTCTGTACCTCTATTATGTACCATGGAACCCAATGTGCACACACCTTTTATATATTCATATCATTGTGAATAATATGTGCAGGGTTGTGCGACTGGGCCTGTCTAGCATTCCAGTTCATCAAAGGTTATGTGCCTATCAGCCATAATCAATTCAGACATAAACTGGGAGCCTGTGATGTTGATGGATTCTCACATTCTTGTGTGCAGATTTAGTGTTGCAATGACCTAGGTGTAAATGATCTTCTGTGCAGGAGCTTCTTGGTCACATACTGCAATTAAACATCTGTGAATTTCTGCAGTTTTGATGCCTTCCTTCCACAAAAACTATGCAGTCCATCTTTGTCTATGCCTTCCATTTTGTCCACATCTTTCTCTACTCGACAACAGATGAACACTATGCTTTCGCTGCAAACTCTGCTTACAACTGCCATCTAGCATCTGTATGACATACTAGTATCACTTCATCTCCTATGAATGGACAATTCCATAGATTGCATATTATTTATAATACATCGCTTTTGTAAATAATTTCTGAATGTCCCTCATATTATTAAAAGTTATTCCTACATTTAAATATACAAGGGTAGGTGCAAGGATTATGGCCTTCACAAAATCTTTATCCTTGTCATACCTTATCTACTAATTAAATAATTGCAGCTGTAACTTTCACTCTGCTGTATTCTGCTGTTCAGATATAAACGCATAAAGAAGGCTATGTGTAGAAGATTGTGACATGTTCAAAATGGAGAATCCAGCTGTTATTAAGTTCTTCACAAAAGAAGGACTTACTCCAAATGAAATTAAACAGCAATTGGATGGTTTATATGGAGAAGCATCTACCTCATATTCTACCATAAAAAATAGGCCAAACTTTTCCCAATGGGTTGAGAAAGCATTGAAGATGAAGAGCGTGCAGGTCGGCTTTTGGAGGTGCTCACTCCTAAAAACATCCCTCTTGTGGAAGGAGAAATTATGGAAGACTGGTGGTTCAAAGTTACAGAAATAGCAGCAAGTTTTGGCCTTTCTAAAACAACACTCCTTCAAATTATTCATGAACATTTAAACATGAACATGAACATTTAAACATGAATAAGGTTAGTGCAAGATAGTCCAGCAGCAATGAGTCATCTGTTGTCAGGCATTTTTGCAGCTCTGCCATGGCAACAAGAGAGAAGTTGTGCAAACCATTGTTACAGGAGATGATACTATGGTCCTCTACTATGATCCCTTGTCCAAAAGAGAATCAATGGAGTAGCAGGCACAAACCTGGCGAAGCACCACTTCTAAAGGCCAAGGTCACTCAGTCAACTAAGAATATAATGGGCGCAATCTTTTGGGACTGTGAAGAAGGAATACTCTTCATTGACTTCAAGGAGAGGAACACTACAGTAAATGAGGAGTACTATGCTGGCCTACTGCACAGACAACATGCTTCCATCAAAGAAAACAGGCGAGGAAACTGAGTAGTGGTATGTGCCTTCTTCACAATAATGCACCTGTGCACACAGCTCTTGTTGCAAAGGAAGCTGTGAAGAAATGTGACTTCAAGGGGATCAACCATTCACCCTACAGCCCAGATCTAGCTCCCAGAGATTATTTTCTCTTCTCAAAGCTCAAGAAGGATCTTCAAGGAAGGAAATTTAAGTGTGGCGAAGAAATGATGGATGCTGTTTATGCCCATTTTGCAGACAACACTTTTGATTATTTGGGGGGGGGGGATTGAAATGTTAATTCAAGATGTGAGAAGTGTATTGCAATAAAAGGTAACTGTATTGAAAAGTGAAACATAGTTTTTGTCTTTATCATACCTAGAAAATAATTAGGCCAGAAACTTATGAACCTAACATCGTATATCTTACTCCAATTTGTAATCTGCATAAATGAATATACATCTAAAAGACATCAATGGCTTGAGCAATACAAACGACACTCACTGTTAGATCCTGTTACCTCATTTTTACATTAAAATATTCCAAAATACTTTACTGATCTTTGTAAAAATTTAGCTACATTTGAACAAACCTCTCCCTAGGATTATAAACTATACATGTTATGTTAGATATAAATTATCTTAAGCCATAAAGAACACTGAATACAGGAGTACAAGTGACTTTTGTTTGGTTTGGTTTATTTACAGATGCTCCTTAACATTTTAGGTCATCAGCATCCCATTCAAATCAGGGTGTGAAATGGCAGACAAATTTTTCTCAGATATCTCTTTTTTTCAGGCTTGAGGTTCTTTATTGTGCCATAAATGTATGACACGGGACCCCACGGCTTTACTTCCCTTCCAAAGGATTTTTACATCATTTTTACATCAGAAAAAATCCATTGATCCTGCCCAGGATCAAACCCACAATCTTAGGTTTAGAAGGCAAGTAGGTTACCACTACACCACCAGGATCGATGTACAAGTTGATTTATAACATTTAGACAAAATGAGAAAGTTGACAGAAAATTGCTAACTTTTTTTCCTTTCTGTGCAATAAAAATGATTTGATAAATTGCAGCTTTTGTTCCAAAATTTTCTGAGTATACATTTGAAGGAAACTAAAATATTGTTTAATGGAATTTATTTATAACTTTAAAGTTTATCCTAATGCAGAAAAAGTATTAAAATTCTGGTATGAAACAAAGATAAAAACAGTGTATTAGCCAAATATTTACCACAGCTCTTTTGTTCCTCTGCTTCCTGTTCGTATCTCTTTATACCCTGCAAGGTACTCAATTCCATTGTACTGACAGGGGCATTGTGATATGGGAATGCACTCTCCTGTATTTATATCCAAGGTCAGACCATCTGGGCAGTTGCAGCCTTCAACACATTGCTTCCTGCACTGTGTGTTGCGAGATATATCATAACAAGAGTGTGAGCAAGGGTTTCCACAAATTTGGTAAACTTGTTCTCCAGGACAATGAATTCCTGGAACAAAATATTAAATGTATGTTCTGAAAATCATCTATGAGCAAAAAGTGATTTTATTGTCAAGAATAAGTCATTGTAAAAATATAGAACAAATGTTGCAAATCTCAGACATGGTTTTAATTTTGTGCCTAATCACATGATAGGAAAAATTAGCCTTCAGTTTCATAACTAAATATAAAAATAAAGTTTTAACAGCACTAACAGTAATAGCAGTATTATTAGAATCTTTACAAAATGGCAATGACAGTGGTTGATGTTGAGGCAAATAGATTTTCCTCTGATTTCTGTTATTTAAGGGTTAGTAAAGAATGTAATTGTACTGATTTGCTTATGAACCACCTTACAATATTAATAACTTTACAAAATAATCTCTTCTGAGTAAAAATATTTAGAACACTATTTATGGTTTCACTTATTGGAGATTTACTATAAAGAGTGTTCTAAATATTCCAACTCAGAAGAGATTATTAATGCATGTTTCACTGTGTTCGATTTCAAATTGAATTAATATTGAAGTTTTACAAAAAATGAAGATTCATTGCACATTATACAGAGTTATGAAAAAACCAGACAAATTGCTGCATAAAACTATGCAATCAATAGCATCACTTCACATTGAATTAAGAGTTGCTGAATCAAGATTTATAGGAAGCAGAGAAAGAAATTAAGAGACTTAAACAAAAATACATAAAATAGTAAGTTATTTAGGAGGAAATCACTTAAAATTTATCCACTTACTTGGGCACATTTCGAAGGCTGTTGTCTTTTTCATCAATGTGACTCTAAAAATGTTAAGAACTTAAAACAAACAAGCAAACAAAAATTTACATTATGAGAGAGAAATATGTTTACGGAATGTCGGAATCCACACAGTGAAACTTTTGTTAATCTTATTTTGATTTAAAGTGAAACACTAAAATCATGTCGTCACATTAAAACTCTCTTTAAGTTTCACAATCACACTTATAAAAGTAATTTTGGTTCATGTTTTGTGAGGTACATTCCTCACATTGTCAACCAAAATGATGACTGAGGAGTCAATTTCAGCAAAGTATGTATGTTACTATGCTTGCTCTGGTGGTCTGTTAATGAACTTAAACAATATGTTGTCTGCTTCCAGTATATCAAAATTCATAAGTTTGTATTCATATTTTTTTATGTAAATTTTTTCCCATATGTTAAGTTCTTTCGGATGTTGAATTGTTTTTAGTAATGTTATGTCCTTCTCTATTTCATGATTCTCATTCCAAAAATGTGCAGCCACTGCTGATTTTTCTACTTGTTTGTGTCTAATATTTCTCCAGTGTTCCTTTAATCTTATCCCCAGATTTCTCTTTGTTTTTCCTATGTATATTTTGTCACAATCCTTGCAATTAATTCTATATATACCTGGATTTTCTTCTTTCTTCTTTTTTTTGTTTAATTTTATTTAGATTTAATAGTTTACCAACACTATATCTGTTTATTGGTGCCAGAGTAATGTTGTACTTTTTGAAAATTTTTTGGAATTTATGGTTAACATAAGGGTGATATGTGAATTTTTGATAAGCATTTTCTTTAAGTGAAGATCTGAGTGTAGTGATTAGTTTAATTTCCTTTTTATTTTTTTATCTACCATTTGTTTGTTAAATCCATTTATTTCTGCTGCGTGTATTATGTGTGCGTATTTTTTCCTGTATTCTTCTTTACTGAGTGGTGTATTAACTAGCCTATATGTCATACTATTGAATGCTGCTTCCTTGTGGGGTCTGGGGTTGAAACCTTTTGCTTTTATGTAACTGTCGGTATGTGTGTCCTTTCTGTATATACCAAATTCTATATTTATATTATTTATATATTCTATATATTCTATATACCAAATTCTATATTTATATTATTTATATATTCTATATACCAATATAGAATTTGGTATATACAGAAAGGACACACATACCGACAGTTACATAAAAGCAAAAGGTTTCAACCCCAGACCCCACAAGGAAGCAGCATTCAATAGTATGGCATATAGGCTAGTTAATACACCATTCAGTAAAGAAGAATACAGGAAAAAATACGCACACATAATACACGCAGCAGAAATAAATGGATTTAACAAACAAATGGTAGATAAAAAAATAAAAAGGAAATTAAACTAATCACTACACTCAGATCTTCACTTAAAGAAAATGCTTATCAAAAATTCACATATCACCCTTATGTTAACCATAAATTCCAAAAAATTTTCAAAAAGTACAACATTACTCTGGCACCAATAAACAGATATAGTGTTGGTAAACTATTAAATCTAAATAAAATTAAACAAAAAAAAGAAGAAAGAAGAAAATCCAGGTATATATAGAATTAATTGCAAGGATTGTGACAAAATATACATAGGAAAAACAAAGAGAAATCTGGGGATAAGATTAAAGGAACACTGGAGAAATATTAGACACAAACAAGTAGAAAAATCAGCAGTGGCTGCACATTTTTGGAATGAGAATCATGAAATAGAGAAGGACATAACATTACTAAAAACAATTCAACATCCGAAAGAACTTAACATATGGGAAAAAATTTACATAAAAAAATATGAATACAAACTTATGAATTTTGAATATACTGGAAGCAGACAACATATTGTTTAAGTTCATTAACAGACCACCAGAGCAAGCATAGTAACATACATACTTTGCTGAAATTGACTCCTCAGTCATCATTTTGGTTGACAATGTGAGGAATGTACCTCACAAAACATGTACCAAAATTACTTTTATAAGTGTGATTGTGAAACTTAAAGAGAGTTTTAATGTGACGACATGATTTTTAGTAACATTTAGGCGGTAGCTTGGCACTTTTGGAAAGAGCAACATAACATTAATAAAAACCCCAAATTACTTAAAAATATTAAAGGAAAAACTGAACTTACAGTCTGGGAAAATATCTATATTTGGAAGAATAAGGATAAAGTTTTTAATTTCAAAATCCTGCCAAGTGATGTACTAATATAAAAGTTCATCAAACCTCCACCAGAGATGAATCGATCTATCACAAACAGCGAGGCCGGCAGTCGACCAGGAACTGATGATAGGAGCGATGGCTCTCGAAACTAGTCTTCCATTTAATTCAATTTTAGTGGTGTGTATGTTACTATCACGACTCAATTTCTCTTAAATGTTAATAATTGACACCACTGTTACAAAAGTTCACTATATTTTATACAATGATTTTTAGTGTTTTACTTTAAATCAAAATAAGATGAGAGAGAAACTTCTCATTCAATTCATTACAACTTCAACAGTACTGAAATAGAGGAACATGAAGTTGGAAACAACCTTAGAAACATTAAGTCCACATGTAGCAAAAGTCAAGCAATTGAAATTAATAATTGCCTTGAAGTGCTTTTGGTGCTCATAGATATAATATTGATAACTTATATTCAAATTCAAAATAAACTATCCACTGTTATCTAAGATGGCCAACAAATTATTACATTACTGTGGTTTTTATTTCATCCTTGGAATTTTACCAGCAATTATTTATATTTATGCTGTAAGGGAGTTAAGTAATAGTTACCAATTACGACAATTTAACAAATCAAAATGAAATATAATTTAATTATAGTAGTCAGCAGTTGTTGAAGAGGATGTGTTGGTATTTATGACTCTTCTTGCCATACTCCCTCTTGATAAAGAAGAGTATAAGAAAGCATACCAACATATTCTCTACAAAGCTCTTTGGAACAGTTTCAACAGTATGTTGGTACAACAAATTGCTACATTCAAGAGAATTAAAGCCATCAGAAACACATAAAACTTACAGAAACAAATGAAAATGGCAAGTAGAAATTCTTACCACCCAAAACAGATAATACAATTTAAAAAATGTTTATAGAGTATGACTAAGTTGGTTCCCCAAAATAAATTCTGCATTAAAATTCATTAAAATCATCTTAAAAAGATACTGTACCAAGTTACAAGAAAGCTCGAATTACTCATATTGATTGCAAGGACTGTAATCAAATATATCAACCAATCTACAGCTGATGGGAGCAAATACTGTTGAAATATATACTACATTTTAAACAAGTGAAATATAACAGTGTTACTACTACTGACTGCTATTATTGCTTCAGTGTCAAATTCTGCTTAATTCATCATTATGAAACCTTGTACTACATCTATACATTTACACATGCTTACCACATTCTCTGATTTCACTTCTCCAATTAACTTGAAAACCCTGGTGAGCACATTCCTTTGCATATGCTGCTATAATGGGACACAGGCACTGTCCCACTTTAAGTTGGCATGCACACATGTCATACATACAGTCATGATAAAATGACTGGGGATCAACCAGCCAATGGCAACCTGTGGATACAGTGCTTCTTAATGTATTGCTTGTAACACTCAAATAAATATATGCATAATTTGAAATGTACAATGACTGCAATGTATGACCTAAAGGTAGGATTGCCATAGGTCTTGGATGGTGAAAAGGCAGAAGAATGGATCTAGGATGAAAAATGGGAAAAACTGCAACAAGATATAGTGCCAATTAAAATGTCTGCAGATATGAGTGTATAAAAAATAAACAGATTGGGGAATTCTTAGGAAAAGTGAGGGATAAGTAGATGAGAAGTATAACGAAAGAGCTTGAGGGCAAATATAGTCGTGAAAATTGTGTTTTATTTTAGAGGTCCTTTACCATACATATCACCAGGTGGTTAAAATATGAGAGAATCTTAATTTGGTAGTGATAAATTCTTAGATATTTTGTTTGTGTGGTGTTTGTTAAGCTGTTTTATGATGAATATAGGGATAAATACTAGCTTACAAATAAGGGACTTATTAGTTTTTAGAATTTGTAGCTAATTGATAAAATATATCAATTATAATCGTAGATATTATTGATGATAAAACTTCATTCATTCATGCATTCATTCATTCATTCATTCATTCATTCATTCATTCTTAGATATGGTGCCTTTAGTTAGATCAGAGCTTGGTCCTCTGGATATTTCATTAGGCAGTTGCTGATGAACCAGGAACTAGTTGTGAAGCAATCTTATTGGAAAATTACGTATTTAATTATTTAGAATTAAAAAAAAAAATAATAGTATTTGGTATTTAATTGTAATATTGTTTGTTGAAATAAAACTCATTCATTCATATGTCATGGATTTTACTGATTATTTTTAATTCTATAGAGTATGAAAAACGTTTGGGACAAGAAGATGGACATCTTATGATTTTGAATGCACATGAACAAGAATCTGGAAAATTGTAATAATTTGTGCTAATTTAGGTTTTCCACATAATACACTTTGAATGTATGTTTCTTATTTCTAAGGCTAAAGAGTTGATGTCTGATCTCATGCAGTATGAACAGCCACTTGTAAACAGCAGTCTTAACAAATGAAATCTTTCCCATTGGATTATAAAGACAAAAGATTTAAAGATACACTTTCAAGCAAAATCTCAGTAATTTTTTTTACATTCGTTTTTTTCTATAAGTAGTATTCAGAATTGTTAAAATTAATAGTATTATTGGCATTATGTCTGTACCTAGACATAATGCCAATTTTGAAAGAGTGTTTTCTCTTATGAATGTTCAGTGGACAGAATAAAAGAATAGATTATCATTTAACTCTGTAAATGATTCTACGGTAAATAATGAAAAATGTATAATTCAAGTGATCCAGAAACCAAGGTCCAATATTTAATGTGCTTCGAGCCTATTTGTGCGAAGCAACTGAAATCTCCAAGCTGAATGTTTCCAAATGTTAACATGAACATCATTTATAGGGTTTTTAATTAGAACATGTTTGGGAATGCTCCCATCTTCAGCTATTTACTGTCAATTCCCAAAACATGCCCTAATTAAAAAACCATGAAAGTGAAGTTTATGTCAACATTCAGAAACATTCAACTTGGAAACAAAGTTCTTCCCATCTGTCCACAGTTCTGAGAAATATGAATGATACTATGTTATAGGTACAAACATTTGAATGCCTGCTGCTAAAAAAACAGTAATAATGCTAATAAAGTGATGGGTAATAATAAAACTAAAGTGCATTGCTGAAAGGTTCTCTTGTCCATATGAAGTAAATAAATGATATTTTTAGTATGTATAGTATTAATAATGGTTTCTAAGGTGACCACTGTGTCAAATTATATTATAACAATAAATCTGCAAATGGCTGAAAGCTTGGGTTTCATTAATATGACGTGCCTGAGAAGTCATAATCAATAATCAGCTTTTAATGCTGTGAAGGCTTCAAGTTGTCCTATGTGTATAGTATTATTCTAATAGCTATTTTAATATACATGTTAAATTAGTTTTTTTGGGGGGGGGAAGGTTTGGGGTATAGATCAGTTGAATTTATCTATCATGTGTTGATCCTGTCTTGATTTTCTGTTTCTTCATTATGGTAACCCTACCTAAAGGACAAAATAAAATTAAATGAAAGTAAACACTGTATCTACTAGATAGCATAAGAAAACAATGATAAAAATATTTTGTTAAGTAAACAATGCAAATAACAGATATGAAGTTAATGTATAACTCAAATCCTAACCTTCAAAGAGTGGTCCTTTCAGTTTGGAGCAGTGTTTATCTGCCAGTACTTTGTTCTGTGTGTTAACTTCACAAGGATGAGTTGGTGACTCCTTAGTAACAACATTTTGGCAAACCTCATTTGTTTTCCACTTGTTTGCAAATGCAACAACATCTTGTTCCACATCTCCTTCAGGAGTTAGGAAATCATCCTTTTGATTCTGGTTGAAAGTACCACATAGCCCCTTAAATAACAATATATTAATAAATAGATACAGTAAAATCTCAATTTAATAAATCACATAAGAAATGATGCCACTGTTACAATATTTTCTCACTTAGTGAATATCAGCAAGGATGCTACACTCAGGAATTTGCTGAAATGAATATTATTTGAAGGAAAAGTTTGAGCACATTAATTATATTAATGTTATCCTGAAAAGAAATGTTATTTAGCTACTGTCTCAAAGTTAGTAATATTCGATTTATATTTTGAGTACTAAAACTTAATTATAAAATCCTTGTGAGTTGAACTACTCTTGCATGCTTTATTGTGTTACATTCCAAATGAACTTAAAATAAAAATTCATGTTTCTGTATCAAAAAAGAACAAAATCATGTTCAACTGGAAAGGATTACATATACAGAATGGCAATATTGTCTGTCCATTACGAAGTTGAGCTAGCAATACTCAGAAGGAAATAAAAAATGGAAATTTACATATTGTTCAAAGGAAGAAATGAAATATTCATTATACTATTTTAAGTTGTTACTACTTTGCTTAAAATTGTTTAAAATGCTTAATATAATTAAAAAGCCTTAGTACAAGACCTTTAGTAGACCCTTGTGAACTTCAGGACTCCATATCTATGAACAGCATTCACTTAGAGAGAGAGAGAGTGCACACACACAGAGCAAAACATGTGTGATTAATCTGTTGCCTTAGGAAATGATCACCTTATTCATAAGTGAATCTAAATATGGTTAACTAACAACAAAGAGTTTTCATCAAAACATTAGAAAGAGAATAAATTGCTTTTACAAACCTGTAGACAATGGAGTATGTCCTAGTGTTATGTAAGTAAATGGAATCAGCTTGAACAGATTTGTAAACTAAACTGTATTAGAAAGAGATTTTAGTTTTAGAAGATAATAATAAACAAAGTATAAAATAAAACTTGCATAGCAACAAGACTGCATAAAGAAATAAAGAATCAGCATTAAACCCATTACTGTGGGAATGTAATATAAATATTTCTAAAGCACATGACATATTTATTTACACATGAAGGTCAATTGCCAAATTAAACACCTACTACAAAAAAATTTTTAAAATTTTTCCTGTTATTCAGGTACCCTTAAAAACCAATTAAATATGCAATGCATAAAATTTGCATAATCAACATAAGTATTAAAATCCCTAACTTTAAAAATATACTTTTATTTAAAAAAGCAGAGACAAAGAAATAAAAGATAAAAAAAGCACAACAATTTAATCACCTCCCCTCAAAAATTATGTAAATAAATTTAAAATAACATGACATTTAAACACTTGATGTTCAAAAGCTTTGAAATGATGCAAATGTAATTTCAGATCTATTAATATTTGATATTTATTATACCATTATTTAAAACCTGGAGAAATAAATTATTTTAAATATTGTTGAAATAACGATGCTTCAAAATATTTAATTATGTGAATAAATAAGTTAATTTAAAAAAACAAAACAGCTCAGTTTTATCTAAAAATTACAGCATAATCTCCATTTTAAAGTCTTCTTCTATATATTTTATTTATTTATGAATGTTCTTTAATATCTCGGGTCATCAGCATCCAATTCAATTCAGGCCATGAGATGGCTGATAAATTTTACTCAGAGGCCTCTTCTTTCAGGCATGAGGTTCTTTTATGTACCGTAAAACTATGACATGAGACCCTGGCTCTACTACCCTTCCAAAGGAGCCACACTTAGGATTTTTATATCTGAAAAAATCCATCAATTCTGGCTGGGTTTGAAGCCACAATCTTGGGTCTACAATGCAAGCACGGTTACCACTAGATCACCAGGACCAATTTTAAAGTCTAAATATGTTACGCCAACCCTCAGATTTTTGGGATATTAAATTATGCTGCAAATGAACTCAGGATTGATACCAAAATATATCGCTATATTATACCAACCAGGAATCATATCTAGCTTATTTGCTGATTAGCAGTCACACTTAAGCAAATATATGCATTCAAGAAAGTATAGCACATAGAATGTTGACTGATAAGCAGACAAACAGAATAAAATGAGGGGAATGTTTAGGAAAAGTAAGAGAGAAATGGATTAGAATAGTTAAGAAGAATAAGGGAATTGGGGTATGATTGATAAAATAGTGCTAACAAGGGAAATACAAGAAGTGGAGGGGTTTCTTTATGCAAATAACCTGGGAGTTATATGCAATGAGACCTCATATAGATGAAT
Organism: Metallyticus violacea; assembly: GCA_030762175.1. Taxonomy (NCBI): domain Eukaryota; kingdom Metazoa; phylum Arthropoda; class Insecta; order Mantodea; family Metallyticidae; genus Metallyticus; species Metallyticus violacea. The sequence continues at coordinate 525,309 of CM060839.1, forward strand.
GTTAGATTTATTATTAGTACAAAGCAGTATGTGTAAAGGGTTTTAAGCATTTTGGTTAATATTATTTTTCATGGTGTTAAATTTTCTGGATATTTTGTGTATTTGTTTAGGAAGTAACTTATAAATATGAGAATTGTTAGTGTAGAAATTCCACTTAATTGCTTAAAATAATGATTTGTGTATAAATTATTCATAGTACTGATTTATTTTAGCTGGGTCACAACCTGGTCCCCTGGATATTCCAGTAGGTAGCTGCTGGTGAACCAGGGACTAGGGGACTGAGCTAATCAAATTGAAATATTTTGAATGAGTAATAAAAATTAAAAATATTGTTATACATTCATAATGTTATAAATATGTTACTAATTATATTTTGTTTATTAAATTTTGATTAGCATAATACCTTCTGAAATTACCAACGGCACTGATCCTATTTGTTATTTTTAATTTAATGTAATTTTTTTTTGTCTGTATTTATTTTGTTATAAATATTTTGTATGTTGATGTAGGAAAAATAAATTCATATTCAAAATATACATTTGAATTTTGTTATCAGAACATACTATGCAACAAATAGGCTGCATTTTTTCTTTTAGCCCTAGAAACTGATTTTCTAGTTCCAAGTCATTTCTCTTTTATATTGTATGCATTTTATCATTTCCCCAGTTGATGATTATTAAAGTTTCTATCAAAACAAAAAATGGACTTACTCTCACGTCACTTTGTCTTAAAAGCATAATTTTAACAAATAATTTAATTTTAAATTTTTTGCTATTCTTCAGTTGATATAGCTAATACCTTCACCATATTTTAACACTTTACTTGTTATATGCAGAGAAGCCATACTCTACCTGTGTCTTTCCACGCAGATCTGGAGGTGCATCTAAGTAAACACGAGTAACACCATCCCACATGATTTCAAGTTTGTTTGGAAGCTCCACTGAAAATAACATAATCAGCCTGAAAATGCCTTAATCCTATTAATAATAATAATAATAATAATAATAATAATAATAATAATAATAATAATAAAGGAAAATACTGTTCATAAACTAACTAAAAATAGTAGCAAATTTATTACAGTATTGGAAAAAAAATATTTACCCATGAGAAAAATAGATGACACTGCATGTATGTAAGCGCCTGCAGCAGTGAAAGGTAACTGTGCCACAGACTGGCCATTCACCAAAACCTCCTTTTGTTGCTTCAGCTTGATGCTGTGTTCCCCAAGATTTATGGTAACAGTTTTTGTACAAGAAGGGTCATCATGGTAGCTACTCTGGGAGAAATACATTTCCTGAAATACATTGCCATTATAAGTATCTGCTGCTTCTCAATATATACAAATATACGGACTTGCAGCTTTCACAACGCTGACTTGGCTTCTCATGTCAATGTTGTTAAAGATGATAATTTGACATGTGAAGCCTTAATTGCATGTAAAAATATATATGGGATTAATTTTTTTCTAAATAAACAAACTCACTCAAATCCATATCCTGGGAAGATTATAGCTGCATCCCTAACCCTCCTTGGGCAAACTGCTAATTCTTATCTAAGATGAGTGAGCAGAAAATGCCTAATGTGGAATTATGCATTATCAAAAAAAAATTTATTGGGGAGAGGGTCCATTCATTGGTTATTTTGTAGAGACCCAGGAAACAGCATAGAGAAGAATATCTCTTCTACATATAACACTCCAAGTACCAGAGTGTTCTAATTACTATTTCCTCACTATATAGTCATCAATGAAAACAAGACAAACTTTGATGGAGAAAGCAAGTCATCTTCACTGCACTACTACAAATGATATACAGATCACAAGCATGGCAAGAATTCTCTCAGATTCTACATCAGCACTAGAAGCATTAGCATCAATAAATGCCCCTCTGCTACACAAGAAATATGGTAATTAATATTAATGCTCACCAAATTAAACATAACTATTCACTATTCACTTTCAAGCTGGTCTAGGTGAAAATGAAATAGCAGGTTACATAACCAAAAAAGGAATAAACATCCAATCCACCAAAACACTGATAAACTTATAGTCAATAAAGAATTTAATTCAGAAAAAACAAATTAAAAACAATTCCTCAAAGACAGCTCACAAATAACAAAACATGGAAGAAGTCTATCATGCAGAAACTGCATAAACTGAGCAAATTCCTCATCTGGTAGAGTAACTTGAAAAAAGAATGTAAAATCCAAATTATGGCCATATTAATTAATTAAATAAGTTACGATATTACTGTGTAATATAATGGGAACAAAATTAGAATTCTTGTAATCTGTAAGTATCAAAAAAGAGAAACTACATTTTTAGAATATGTTATTTTTAAATATTTTACCACTGATAGATAAAGCTATACTCTGTGGGTATTTTTAAACATTTTTAAATATAGCCATGTTTATGAACTGAGCCCTCGAATTCATCTTTACATTCACTTTAATGAACTGAATTGATTTCCAACAAACATAACCGACATTACAATAAAATTTACATATTTCCATTATTTTACAATAAATAAATGCAATTATTAATTTATTAATTTTGAACCCTAGTCCCCAGATCTTCATTAGTAGCCTTACTGGAATATCTAATAATTTGCCAACTTGCTAACCAACATTATATATATTCCTAATAAAATAATAACTAATTACAATCAGCTAATTTCATATCACCCATATTTTGCCAAAAGAATATTCACCAATATATTTATTTTGCTTAAATTGCTTGTTAACTTTCTGGTTTCAATACACACAACTCCAGATTACTAGTGTATTGGTGACCATCATATTCCTGTACTATCTTATCAATTTTTGCTTTTCTAACCTATTGTCTTCTAAGTTTATATTTCCTTCTAGCTTCATCTTTGTCAGTTTTATCCATTTCTCGCTAACTTTTCCCAAATAGTGCCCTATCATTTTTATATTCTTCTCTCCTCTTATTAAATCTTTCTAATTTATACTTCTCCATCTATCTATAATCCCCCCCCCCTTTGTTGCCAAACCTTCTCTCTCCATAACTTTGTTTGCCTGCAGTATAATAAACAATAAAATCTCTATCAGTTTTTCCAAACATTAAACATTTTCCTACCTCTTTATCATATCCTAATTCTTTTAAATTCATAATTCCAGTTCTAGCCCAAGCAAACCCTTCCCGACCTGTCATATCACATTCTTCTATATAATTTTCCCTACCCCATACGATTTTTATTCCCCTATAAATTTTCAATTAATGTTTTCACCCAAACTACCAAAGAAAAAAATAACAGAAAGTTTCAAGTTACATTGTGCATTCAGGAAGATGTTCATATGTTTCAATAAAACAAAAACATATTACTATTTAAAAACAATTATTATACTAAGCAAATATACACAATCAACAATAAACAATTAAAAAGTTTACCAATTTCCGTTGGCTTTAAAATTTAATTTAAATGTTATTATAAAAACATATAAAACTACATTGAAGGTTATTATTCAGAACTCTTACAAACAAATATAATTCTCAAACACACATTAGATTTATATTTCATATTTACTATCTTCACGGCAAACTTTTGTTAAATATAAAAAATATGCAACATTATAAATGCAGTTTATATGCTAAGATAATTTGTTCTTTTATTTTTAAACATTATAGAAAATATTAAATGCAAGAGCAATTTTTAAATTTCAGTTTTAAAGTATGTTGGGTTTCCCTAATTTTCAGAAAGTATTTTTCTTATTTTATTTAAATTATATATATTGAATTTTGTTGAGAAGAAACAAATATTGGTGCCACTAGAGCAAATGTTTTTTGTTGGGTCTCAGGTAAATCCCCCATCCTAATAATCCAATTCCACTGACTCTTGGAAACATTTTTTTTTATTTTATTTAAATGGTATATAAAGTTTTATGGTAAAAAATAAACCATTGGAATAATTTTTAAATTTTGGGTTTCAGGTAAACCCCCACTCCTAATAATCTAATTTCACTGATTTTCAGAAACTAATTTTCTCCTTTGATTTAAATATTATATATGAAATTTTGTTGTGAAGTAACAAATATTAATGCCATTAGAGCAAAATTTAAATTTTGGATTTCTGGTAACCATCCCCCATCCTAAAGGCCCGATTTTCAGAAATTATTTTCCTAGTTTATTATAATGGTATATATGATATTTGTTGTGAAAAAACATATATTGGTGCTGCTAGAGAAATTTTTAAATTTTGGATTTCAAGTAAATCCACACTCCTAATGGTCCAATTTCCCTGATTTTCAGAAATTATTTATCTTATTTTATTAAAATGTTATATACAGAGTTTCGTTACGAAAACATAATTTTTAAATTTTTAGTTTCAGGTAAACCCCCAATGCTCCTCTAATATTCTGAATGCACTGATTTTCAGAAACTACTTTTCTTATTTTATTTCAAGGCATATAGTGAGTTTCATTTAGAAAATTATAAAAATGGGGCTGCCAGGACAATTTTAGAAACCATTTTACTTATATGATTTAAATGGTATAAGCTGAGATTTTTGAGTGAAAGAAATTGATGCTGCTAGAGCAATGTTTAAATTTTGGGTTTCAGGTAAACCCGTCACTCCTAATAACCTGATTTTACTGATTTTCAAAACTAATTTTCATGTATGATTTAAATGTTATGCACGAAGTTTCTTTGTGAATGAAATATTAATGCCACAAGAGCGATTTTTAAATACTGGGTTTCAGGTAATAAAAAAAAAACTCCTAATAGTCCGATTTCACTGATTTTCAGAAAGTTTTTTTATTATTTTATTTCAATGGTATATATCAAATTTCCTCTAAAAAAATACAAATGCGAAAGCAAATTTCATTGAGAAAAACAAATATTAATGCGACAGTGCGGTTTTTAAATTTTGGATTTCAGGTAGACCCCAAAAATTTCACTGATTTTTCAGAAAATAATTTTTTCTTATTTTATTTCAATGGCATGTATCAAGTTTCATTTAGAAAAATTTTAAAATGCTGTCACTGGAGCTATTTTTATATTTTGGTTTAACTCCCACTCATTTTTCACTGATTTTCAGAAACTATTTTTCTCATTTGATTTAAATGGTATAAATCGAGTTTTGTTGTGAAAAAATAATTATATTTGCTGCTAGAGCAATTTTTAAATTTTAGATTTTAGGTAAACCAGCACTCCTAATGGCCCGATTTCCATGATTTTCAGAAACTACATTTTTATTTTATTTAAATGTTATATACGAAATTTTGTTGCAAAAAACAAATATTAATGCCATTAGAGTGATTTTTAAATTTTGTTTTCAGGTAACCACCCCCCTCGCCCCCAATTGTCCAATTTCACTGATTTTTAGAAACTATTTTTCTTATTTTATTTCTAGACTTTGACAGTGAACAGAGACAATTAAATTTATAATCCATATCAATTTATTAAGTAGAAATTAAGTAATAAAATGTTAGTATAAGAACAATGTTGTATATGAGGTGTTTAACCCGTAAAGAGCCAGGGCTGAATGCCAGCTATATTCACTCTATCAATTGTAATTTCTTTAGCACAATTAAATCTATTATTATTTATTTTATTTTATTTCAATGACATATACCGAGTTTCGTTTAGAAAATTTTTAAAATGCAGCCGTTACAGGTATTTTTAAATTTCGATTAAACCCCTATTCGTTTTTCAGGTAAAACTCCCCTTCTAATAATCTGATTTCACTGATTTTCAGCAACTATTTTTCTTCTTTGATTTAAATGGTATATGCTGAGTTTTATTGCAAAAAAGCAAATATTGGTGCTGCTAGAGCGATTTTTACATTTTGAGTTTCAGGTAAACCATTCTTCCTAATAGTCTGATTTCATAAATTATATTTATTGTTTTATTTCAATGACATATACAAAATTTCCATAAAAAAATTAAATTGTGGCCACTAGAGCGATTTTTAAATTTCGTTTAACCCCCGCTCCTAACGCCCCGATTACCCTGATTTTTTTAAACTACTGTTATCAATTTATTTTAAAGATATTTACTGAGTTTCGTTGAGAATAAATAAAAATTGCGGGCGCTAGAGCGATTTTTAACTTTTTAAAAAATCAATCTAAGCCCCCCCCCCCAAAATGGCCCAATTTTGCTCGAACCCGACGAATCGTTTTTATTTAATGGCAATATGCCGAGTTTCGTTGGGAAAAAACAAAAGTTGCGACCGCTAGAGCGTTAACGAACACACACACACACACGGGTACGACCGCAATAGCTTACCTTCCTTCGGAATTCACTAAAACATATAAGATTCCTGGCACACACACGCAAAAAAAAAAAAAAAAAAAAAAAAAAACACCCACACACACCACGAATATGAATAGAATCAATAATATTTTGACTAAATACCGATCACAACTGCCTGGCAGCCTATGTGCACAAGATAAAAATTTGCCAAAGTAAACACTGTGTAATATGCAATGAGCTAAACACAATTATTAGCAAGGTCACCTACAAGAACGCAAAAAAAAACCTGAATAATAATAATAATAATAATAATAATAATAATAATAATAATAATAATAATAATAATAATAATAATAGTTTAAAAATCAAAATTTAACTGTTTACTGTATTGGGGTGCCAGAAGACAAATGAAGGATATCTTCGAATGTCAGTCATTAGTAACCAGCCAATCAACCAACCAGAATATCTCTCTCAAGCCCACGTGTTTGCGAGGTGTAAAGCCTTCAGAGAGCAAAGAGAAATCATTGAGAAACAAACCATAGTATTTTCAGGCATTAATTTCCAAAACTGCAGTCACATTAACCATTTGCAAAAGCAGCACATCTCTGTATAGAACATTCACTTAATGGTAGATTGTTGCTATAAAGAAGTCACCATATTATTATAAATAAACTTGATGGCATATATTTGTACACCCTTACATCCCCAATTCTACGTTTGACTGGAGAACTTCTGGGATGCTCATAAATACTGTATTCATAAACGCATGCAGCAAGTTCACACTGCAGGTGGGTACTTTGCCTGTAAACTTATTGGTAACGATCAAAGCATTTGGAAAAAGGACATTAGCATAGAGTAGCGGTAGTCAAGCGGTTTAGAAGGCATTTCTCTTCTGTTTAAGCTCCTGGGTTCCAATCCTACATAACATTTTTTTATTTTTTTTTATTTTTATTGGTTTACTCATAATATCCTGTTGCCTTAATTTCATACTATATTTTAACATATCATTCAAGTATTATGGCATTACCTAGGCACACATAAAACTGCAATCAATCACAAACTAAATATTCTTTACAAATAACTGAATAAATGCATGAACAAAAACTTTGATCTTCTAAATTATAAACTTGTAGAAATAACCACAAATTATTATCAGATGTACGAACCCTCAGAGTGCACAAGATGCAGTCAAGTTATAACACTCCGATTTTTTTTCTTAGTAACTAATAACACGAAAATTATGAAACTTGTGTTACTTCTCGATGTTATCTCCCTGCAACGGTACGTATTTTTCACAACATCGACGCACCGCTGCGAACGCTTCTGTAGGAGTCTGTTTTGACCACTGAAAAATCGTTGATGCAATAGCGGCACGGCTAGTGAATGTGCGACCACGGAGAACGTCTTTCATTATTGGAAACAGCCAAAGTCGCTAGGAGCCAGGTCAAGTGAGTAAGGAGCATCAGGAATCCTTCAAAGTTGTTTTCATGAGAAAACTGCTGCGCCACGTTCGCCCGATGCGCGGGGAGTTGTCCTGGTGAAAAGAGCACACATGCAGCCTTTTCCGAAAGTTCTGCGCGCAATGTTGGAAGGAGTTTCTTCTTCAAAATATCCGCATAGGATGCATCTGTCACATTAGGGCCCTTTGGAATGCAATGAAGGATTACTCCATCGCTGTCTCAGAACAAGACCCCTATCATTTTTTCTGCACTGGTGTTTACCCGAAATTTTTTTGGTGGCGGTGATTCTGAGTGCTTCCACTGAGCAGACTGGCGCTTCGTTTCAGAATTGAAAAACGGCATCCATGTTCACTCATTGTCACAATCGCTGAAAACAGCTTCCCATTCATGCCGTCATCACGCGTCAACATTGCCTGGCAACACGCAACGCGCGCAGCCTAGTGGTCGTCCGTTAGCATTTGTGGCACCCACGTAGAGGACACTTTTCGCATTTTCAGATCCTCATGCAGAATTGTGTGCACAGATCCCACGGAAATGCCAATTTTGGAGGCGATATATTCCACACTCATTCGGCCATCCTCCAAAACAACTATCTCCAATCGCTCGATCATGTCGTCAGACGGCTTGTACGAGATCGAGATTGCCTTGATTTGTCACACGACGATCTGTCTTCCTGTCGCACCCATGAACTCACATTAGACACATCTATGACACCATCATCACATATCTCACACAACTGGCAATGAATTTTAATCGGTGTCGAACCACGCAAAACCGCCACGGGTGGCCGAGGTCGTTAAGGCATGGACTCGTGAGCGGGAGGTCTGGGGTTCGAATCCCGCCAGGACCGTCTTTTCTGGCTGAGGTTTTTTCCAGGTTTTCCTCAGTTCTCATAAATGGCAAATGTCGGGAAGGTAAAAAATCCTTTCCAAATATATCATTTCATTTCATGTATCATCAGTGTTTACTGCCTGTAGTGCCTCGGTAGTAAAAATGTGCATTAAACACCATTCAAAAAAATAAAAGACAACAAATACTCACGTTTTTTAAAACAAACTGCATGTTTCTGTTTTCTGTCCTGAGAATAAAAATCAGAGGTATTATAACTTAAATGCACCTTGTATAACTGTCATCAATTTTCAGGGCATAGATGATATCAGATTTCTACAGTAGTGTGAACGAGAGGCTACAGCACGCCAAGGTTCTTGAATTTGTATCCATAAGTCATCTTATGTCTTTTGTGCATGTGCAAGAAATGCAGCATATTTTATTTATATAGAACAAATACAAAGGAAATGTTATAATATTCATCATTTTTTTTTTTTGAATGATTTATTTATGGACGCTCTTTAACAGCTCAGGTCATCAGCGTCCCATTCAACTCGGCGTGAAACGGCCGACAAATTTTGCTCAGAGGCCTCTCTTTCAGGCTTGAGGTTCTTTTTCGTGCCGTAAATGTACGACACGGGACCCACGGCTTTACTTCCCTTCCGAAGGAAGCCATACTTAGGATTTTTACGCCCCGAAAAAATTCATCGGTCCTGGCCGGGTTCGAACCCGCGATCTTGGGTTTAGGAGGCAAGTATGGTAACCACTACACCACCAGGACCGACTTAATATTCATTATAATGTATATAATATGTTAAAGTTAAAGTTTGCTGTGTATGGGAAACAACATTACAAAATAATTTGTTATAATATGTTGGCCTGGGTCATATGGGTGAAGACCCCTTAGTGGATGAAATTTTGTTTGGTGTGTGGTTTAATTTAAAAGGGAATTTGTATGGAACTCTTAAAGGATCTAAGATTGTAATGTTTTTAATATGGTGTCTTCTGAAGCACCGAAGTTACCAATATTATTGTTATTGTTATATTTTGGTATTGGTGTTAAATTTTGTGAATCACTGTATAATTACTTAGTACATCAAAAATAAAATATTATTATAATAATAATAATAATAATAATAATAATAATAATAATAATAATAATAATAATAATAATAATAATATGTTACAAAGGCTTATTAAAAAAAAGTGCTTCTTGCCAGGAGGTAAACCTGTGCTCTTAACCACATCACTGCACACTCTGCCACAGAGCTAACAAGAGCACACTTACACACACCCTAGTCTGTGTCTTAAGTGCATGCCATATAACACTACTGCTGCAGTGGCTTCACAGCTTTGCAGGATACCTTGTGAACCTCGTGCTGTCTTGGGTAGTAGGACTTGAAGAATTTCGCATTCAGAAGATGACTCAAATTATTATTATTATTTAAATTTTTTTTATTTATTTATTTATTTATTTTTGTTCAAAGGATATATATGAGAAAAGGATTAAGTGTGAGTGAGGGTATCAAGCTGGGACCAAGTGGCAGCTATATCAAATTGAACACAACCATGAAATGGACCATGAACAAGAATCAAATAATTGTAGGTGCATTTTTTAAACAAAATAATATATTAGTATTAAACACATATGATAAATTGTGGCAAACATTTTGAAACTTAATAGACTGAAAAAAAAAAAAAGAAAAGAAAGAAGGAAATTTGCTATTAAGTTAATCATTTTCTTTGGAATATGATCTGTCATGATATTTTATATAGTTTTTAGTTTTATTTTTTATGACAAGAGTCATGTACCAACCCTTCAGTTAATGCTGAATCATCTAAAGTGTTGGCAGTTTTCCTTACTAGAGGGAACATTTGCAGAGTCTTTTGTTTTGTTACTATATACTGAACAAAAAAGAGTGTCATGGAATCTGCAAGAATGTCTTTAACAATTGCATTTTGAAAGATGTCCAATAATTCACTTAGATGATACTTGATATATGTGCATGAAATCATAAGAAAGGACTGGGATGATACATGAGCCCATATTTTAAAAGCTCCAGTATCCGGGAAAAAATGCCTCATGGTACTCCATGCTGTCAGAAGAGAGGGTTAAGTCCCTAACAGTTCATATTTGTCTACTACATTGGTTTGCTAATCACTTTCCAGAATTTTCCTGACAGCAGTAAATATATTATCACGTTAGACAATACACCTTACAAATAATAAAATAATAAAATTTCCTACCTAATCATTTTTCTTAAAGATTACATAATCTTTATGCAATATCTAAATTTTTCTGTACCTAATTCTATATCACCTAAAGCAGTAATGCTAAGCTGGCTCAAAGCAGCAAACATTAAAAGATAGCTGGTAGAAGATTATAAAAAGGTTATGAAATTCTTAGACTCCTGCCATATCACTGTATGTTTAATCTCACAGATCTGTTTTGGGCTCACCTGAAATTTTATGTGTGGAAAAACAATATTGCATTGCAATGCAAATATCATGCCAAAGAAAGATAGATTTTAATAAAAGATTATAATGTAATAATAATTCCAACTTAATAAAAGTATTTAAAAGTAAGTTAATAATTAAACTAGTGAGTGAATTTGATATCTTGACTCGGCTTACAAATAAGACTTCAGAAAATGTTTCATCCAGCCATTGTCCACATTATCAGCTATAAGCAAACTCCAAACTTCCTTCCTAAAGGATGATCTTGTTGGTGTGCCTAAAGTGGACACCTGATGAACCTTTGGATCAGCTTATCCTCCATCAAGATCTTAAATTTCATTACCTTCAAATTTTTAAAGAAAATAACTTTTCTATATCTAATAATTTAATGGCCTATCAACAATTTTACTTCTGTGTTTTTATTTTCTATATTATAACAATTGTCCCAAAAATGACAAGCAGCTACTGATTTCTATATCATTTATATTTTATTGTTCTCTATTGTTCCTTAAGCCTTCTTCCTATATTTCTCTTAGGCCCAGTCTTACAGTTGAAGCTTAAGCCAGCTTAATTAAACTTTCTTTCATCTTAAGCTCCTCGAGTTTTACAGTTATGCTATAACCTTAAGCTTTGGTAACATTGTTTAATATAGCTGAAGTTGGCAATGCATGCCCATGTTCAGTTAATTTAATATTTGTTTTTGTTTATATTTTTTGTTTACAATTTTGCTAAGTTAAGAAAATAAAGTGTAGAGCTATAATATTATATATTTATTTCAGAAATGAGCAACAAAATTTAAAAAAAGAAGGAAAAAATGACAGCAAATTTCACAAATGGAGAAATTACCAAATTGCTACAGACTGTTAAAAAGTACCAACAATAGTAGAATGCAAGCAGTTTGACAAAATGTTATGACAAAAGAATATCAGATTTGGGAGGAAATTTCAAAAGAGTTCAATGCCAACAGTGGTACTGTTTTCCAAGATGTGAGAGTTCTAAAAATAGTATGACAATATGAAGGAAAAAACAAACAAAAAGAGCATGGGGATGAAAAATGCTCAACGTATGGTATAGGTGGAGGATCCAATGTGCCTTTATCAATAACAAAACTTGATGAGAAATCAAAGCACTTATCGGAATACAAGTTGATGGCTTTCATGTGTTGAAGGAAATTTTATAATCTTTCTCTCAAAAGTAATTCCCTGTTGTTGTCAGCATAGACCTGTTGCATATAACCTCATGGTAGAAGAAACATTGTTTCTGCCAATAGAGCCTTGTTTCAGAAATAATAATGATTGCTATTTAATATTTTCAATTATTTTCTAAAATACCTATATGATAATTTTGTATTACTAATGCTATTACCAGTGTGATGCTGGAAGTCATTTTATCTCCAATGATTTCCAACATCATGTTTGCTAACTGTTACTTAACCTAAATCTCTTGTAGAATTTAGAATCACTCCAGATTAAAATAATCTGAATGTGTTCTAAATGTTCTTGGATTCCTATCCATTCAATTTGAGGTAGAAGAAACTAATTTCTTCATCACTTACATCTTCTTCTTACAAAAACATTCTGACATATAATAATTACCTAGCTTAAACCATACTCCTTCTTAGCTTAAGCCAAGAGCCAATTGAGAGAAGCTATTTAATTTGTATACTGTAAAACTCATATGTAACTTAAGTTCCAGCTTAAACCTGAACTGTAATACTGGGGGCCTTAGAAGAGATTTCTTAGAAGAGACCTGTTTGGAAAACTCAAATGTGACAGAAAAGTACAGTTTTATTATCATAATGCCTTAAGAAAAACTATTTTTAAAAAGGGAATAAAAGAATTAATAGAATGCTGTTAAAATGTATAAAGCCACTAGGAAGTATTTTAAACTATTTTAAATTAAAGTATAACCCCATTTATCTAGAATAATTAGGGCAAAGGTGATTTTGAATAAGCAATTTTCAAATTAATCATTAATTCCAGCAATCTCACTTATCTTTAAAGGAAAAAATATAATGATTCTAAACCTTTATCATCAAATACCCTAAAAACCAATTAATTACCTTATAAAATAATAAAATATAGTTAAAAAAGAATATTTTAGTCTGAACTTTATATTTGCATTGTTTTCCTACTGCTACATTTTCATACCAATATCACCATGCATTTATATTTACTTGACATTTCATTTAACAATGTACCACTTTTAACACTTATGCTTGCACAAAACACATTTGTACACTACTTGAGTACATGCCTAAAACTACAGATACAGCTATTTAGTAGCTGAAGAACCTGTCCTAGCACCTATCCTTCTCTTACCCTTTACTCTATTGGTAAAATATGACTATTATTATTATTATTATTATTATTATTATTATTATTATTATTGTTGTTGTTGTTGTTGTTGTTATCATCATCATCATCATCATTATTAAAATGTCACATGAAAAATGAAGCTATCTTCAAACAATGGTAATGCAAGAGGTTGTTAAGAGTAAACATTACTGTACAACAAACTGAAAATATTTTACTCAAACCTCAGTTTACATAGATGTTTGGGAGTTACAAAAATAAAAGTTGTGTTTAACTCAGGTTTTAATTGACCAAAGTTTGAATAAATGGAGTTCTACTGTAATTGTTTAGTAATAAAGTATTTTATAGAAAAAAAAGTCCTGTTATATTTGAAAAAGCATGTATGACAGTTATCCAGAACATTTACAATTTAATAAGAATGATACAAACCTCACTTAGTGTTCCTGGACATGCCACATTTTCAGCCTCTATGCTATAATTTTCTCCCTTCATCAGGTAGTATGAACATTTTCCCATGAAATCAAAGCGCCGACCATCAAAAGTTTCATAATGAGGATCGCCAATAGCTCCACAACGTGCTCTGCAGTTTACCTGGGTACACACCCACTCCCCACTCACACAAGTGCTGCAGCAATACAGAAATATTGAGCAATATTTGATTTCAGTGTCCAATGGAGTGGCTATTGGACATGAAATATAACTTACCATGTATTGCAGCCTTTGGGAATCACTTTTCCTGGAGGAAAAGTTCGCCCACGATACTGACAAGGGCATTGTTCTCTAGAAACACAACTCTGCTCATGAAGCACAGTTCCTTTTGGACAGTAGCAGCCCTCTTCACATTTGTCAGGCTCTGAGATGACAGCAGGTGTTGCAACAGATCTACATGTCTCCTGTGAGCTGGGTGGACAAGGATAATAAATTCTTCCTCCAGTGCAATTCATAGCTGGAAGAAACAAATTATCAAAACGCTTCCGAGAAGGATTCTTTCTTTGTTCTGCAACAACTGTTTTATTGTTTAATGGAATTTTCTTTAAAATAATGGGAATTTGGTATTGTGTTAGATTTGTGATAATTTGTTTTTAAATGTTAATATTACTAGTACCCTAGACAATTATGTTGTAGAGTAATTTACATTGGAATAGCTGTAAAATAAACAGTTTTCTAAAGTTTTAATACGAGTATTATGTTAATTACTTCATGAGGTAATTTAATCAATCTAAATTATCAAATGATTAGGCAGGATATATTCCATTAAATATATGTTACGAAATAAAAAAAATATTGACAAGGTTTGCTATATCAGAAGCACATTGTTCTTCAATAAGCTATTAGTTTCAATAAAGCAAATGAAAGGTTTGGTATTTCAATCAAAATTAAAGAAATACCTATTAGAGAAAGCACTTTATAGTATCAATGTATAGTAATACTCTTTTTTGTATACTGTTACTTGCCTTGATGTGCCTTGTTTGTGCATCTAGGTGGAATACTTACACATCCTAAGATTTTATAAAACAATGAACATTTGCTTGTTGTTTAGAAAGCTTTTAACAGTGAAGTTATTTTAAATTATAATATTTGAATGAATTTTTTATATTTTGCAAGTGCATTCAAAACATGTCTAGAATATTAAACAGTTAATAAAGAAAAAATCCAACTAAATATTGTAGGTAATGTACATTTGATTTACTTATATAATCTATGCCCTGTATGTGTATGTTCTGTAAGTTTATATATTAATGTATTCATTTTGTATCTTTATTTCAAATATGCTTTAGACTATAAATGTTGACTGGAACTTATACGGTGAAGCTAATCATATAATTAAGATCAATTGTATGATTGAGTCGAACTACATACTTTTATTGCTCCACTTATAATATGTAGTACTAGTAGCCGATGATGCGAACAAAGGGTTTATGAAACTAGTACTACATATTATAAACAGTAAGTGGAGCAATAAGAGTATATAGTTCAACTCAATCATACAATTAATCTTAATTATATGCTTTAGACTATTTGGCAATGATAAAAATCTGCATTCCAAAATTCTACTGGCTATAAACAATAATTAATTAAACAAACAATATAAATATGATTGACTTCACTGTGTAAGTTCCCATTACCATTTTAATTATTATTGATATATAGGAACTGTTCTATCACACTAGCCATGAAGACATAAGTTAGAAATGAAGAATCAGATTTGAAAAATTTAGGTAATGACTGAAATTCAAACCACAGATTTTCAGTCATATGGGCTGACACTCTAACCAACTGAGTTAGCATGTCCTTCTCTAAGCATGGAACCCAAACCTATCTTATCTGAGTCTATATACTCCGGAAATCTCTCTAAGATTGTGAAAGATGTATTTCTTAAGAGGCAACTCATAATGCTATGAGTACTAATGACCCTGGCTAGTAGTTTAACTACCAACTACATGGGGTTAAATTATGTATAGAAATTGTTCTTTCACACTAGTTGTGTATATTCATTCATTTGTTTTATTTACGGATGCTCTTTAATAGCTCAGGTCATCAGTGTCCTATTCAAATCAGGGTGTGAAACGGCCGACAAATTTTGCTCAGAAGCCTCTTCTTTCAGGCTTGAGGTTCTTTATTGTGCCATAAATGTATGACATGGCACCCACGGCTTTACTTCCCTTCCAAAGGAAGCCATACTTAGGATTTTTACGCCCAAAAAAATCCATCAGTCCTGGCCAGGTTTAGTTGTGTATAGGGTATAAGTTAGAAAGGAAGAATCAAATTCAGATTCTGATCCTAATATTTTGGAGTGAAATACCTATCCAAAAATGTTGCTTATTTATGCTATGCATTAAGTCTATTGTGAGATTTTAAAATGTAAAATTTGATTTGGAATTCATATTGTTTCTCATAAAACTTACATGTCTCTAGAGCCTGTATGAAGGATAACAGTTGGCTATCCTAACAGACATGTGGATATGTAAAATAAAACAAGTAAAGAAGGTACTAGTTCAATTAAAAATGAATGTAGGAATCCACAGAGCGAAACTATCATAATCTTGTTGAATATATTACATCACATTAAAACTTTTTATTAAAAAAAGTTTAATGGAAATGTCAAGAGAGTTTAATATAATGACATGATTTTAGAAGTTTTACTATTAATTCAACAAGATTAGGTACTAATTATTGAACCTACAGTTATTACATATCTTCTTAACAGCAAATTATATTTGCTCCAATGAGCATATACAGAAATATCTCAATTAACTGAAATTATGCCAGAATCACCTTATGTTGTTTTCCAAATACATTTGTATAGGAATTCCCATTTATCATTAGAATCATTTTTTCTGCTTCTTGAACATGCAAAGCTTTGTGCATTTTTTGAGGAAATGAGGAAAGATACTTACAACATAGAGAATCATCTCTCCAGCTACTTATGGCTGTCCCTTTCCCATGCTGATTGCACACTTTTACATAAACAGAAAATGACTGGCAGGCACAAAGGGAGCGATCTGCATATTCACAAGCACAGAAGTCCCATCTGCATGCTTCATAGAATTCTTTCACATCCACTACCTGCACAAGAAAAAATAGTTATAGATATGGACATTCTCCCACAAGCACTCAGATTAATAATATAATTGGTCAACAAAATTAAACTAATTTTAATTGCCACGGATGAAGCAGTGCTCACCTAATTCAGTTTTTCAAGCTTATTTCAGCACATATTTACTTTTCTTCTGTCATATATCATTTTTAAATTCTAATAGTTGAGCACTGTTTTATCACTAGACTTTTTTTTAAACATAAAAGGGCTTAACATAAATACAGGCTTCATCAACAAATGCATACATACTTTAACAAAAAAATTTTTTATTGTGTGTTAGTACGGAACTTATATATTACAGGTTTGATATAAGTTTCATGCATATGCACATTTATTTGCAATTCTCAAAGTGGATGCCATTAGCAGCCAAACGCATATCATAATGGCAAACGATTGCTTGAGCAATGTTGGTCAATGTATCTACAGGAATTGCTGCACATTCTGCTGTAATTTCTTGATGAAGGGCTTCCAGTATAGGTAGCTTCCTGTGATAAATGACAACCTTTAAGTATCCCAAAAGATAAAAAGTCCAAGGATGTTAAACCTGATGAACTTGCAGGGAGCTCAAATGCATCTCTTCATCCTGTCTAGTGTTCCTGCAGATTTTCGTCCAAGAAAGCCTGCACACCTCAGTGGTAGTTTGGGAATGCATAGGAATAAAGACATCTGTTGAGAATACAACATACTACATATTCCACAACTAATTCAATTCAACTTTGAAAACAATATTCAGATACCATCTTTTAAAGTGTATATACATTTTTTCCATAGAATCTATATTATGACTGAAGTCCTTACAATATTTTAAAACTTAGCACCTGATTTAAATTTTATGCTAAATTGACTGTTAGAAATGCTTAGTGTATGCATTTTTATATATAGTTTATCTGTTACATCATAATATGACATCCAACAATTATCATGGACTATTGCCAGAAGTTCTGTAACTATTTTTCATCAATAAAATGTCTTGGTAAAGTCCTTCGCCCATCTTGTCAGTTTACCAAGATTGGTCAGGAAAAAATCTACAAGCAAGTGCAAAAAATGGAATTTGAACAAAATGTTATAACCAATTTCTTTATCGACATTCAACAATACTTGCACTTCTTGTCCATAGTCAGGGAACTGTTTTACACAGAATGTTCATACAAAACCATTTGAAGCTTTTTCAAATTCTTACTTTGCTAACACTCAAAGTTTATTAAAATTGTTAGTTCCCTTGTGTGTCCCCATTAGTATACCTTCCTTTTAGTTTTGCAGCTGAGTATTCATACATTCATAAATTTCTTTCAAATTAATGTAATGGACAATGAAAATAGAAGGCTATAAACTTCCATTATGCAGAAGAATAACTTTCATACTTCTTTGAGATGAGTCAACAAACAGCCTGCAATCTGATGCACTACACCATTGTTTTAATTTCCCAAAGAGGCTTCTCACATCATTACAGAAACCACTGGACCTTGCACAGAACAATTTTTTTTCTAAAATTGTGTTTTGTGTTCTGTAATGGTAGTTTTTGACAACTTCCTCATTAAGATATTTTTCCTTTAGTCCTAAAGTCAGTAATTTTGCTTTATCTTGTTTCTTATAAAATCATTTAATTCAGAAATATAAATCTTTACTGTTCAGGACTGAACACCCTAGATCTGTATTCAGTATCAGAGCATTCTGACATTTTATGAGCAGTATCATTTCATTATCCATTTCATTTTCTGGAGGATTTGGAACTGCCAAGTGCTCATTGTGGGGGACAGGTATTCTTGCAGGTTAAAGATTGGAATATAGAACTTTATGCTTGCTCATTGCAAAGAATTTCTGAACAAAAACATGCCTTTGTTGTCGTTTCTCATTTACTGCCAAATCACTGATATATGACACCAACTGTTTCTTTCTATATCTAATCCTGTTGAACAATGTGATCTCCAAGTGCACAGAAAAATGCAATAGGTACAGCTTCTGCTGTCAAAGGGTAATTGTACACCTTTGTGATATCAATGTGAATGAACTACCTATATTGAGATGATCAAGATACTTTCAAGGCATGATACAAGACAATCTGGAACAAAACAAAATGTAATAAATGATTTTTTGCAAAACACAGTGTTGAGATTCTGCAAACAAAGGCTTGTGGTTCAAATATCATCATATACTTTATTCACCTTTGTAAATTTGTTACAATTTCATGGTTTTGTCAATTATAAAACATAACAATTTCAATCTATTAATACTTACATAGATAATATTATTTACAATTTTTTAAGTATTCATTAAATTCCTGTATACTATGAAAACACTGATTAATTAAAAACCTCTTAACCTTCTTCCTAAATCTAATCATGTGTGTGTCTATAATTTCATTAATTATTAAGTTATGCATTTGTATGTCACTATGCAAAATTGAATTGATCTTTTTAGTTGTTCTGGCAGTTTGTAGGTATATTTTGTTACTTGTTCTAGTACTGTGATTATGAATTGTTTTACTGCAGTAAAATTGTTGCATATTACTATTTATGAAACATACACTTTCTAATACAAGATATATAGGAATGGTAAGGTGAGTATATTGTTCTGTACAAAATACAATTTACAGTGGGAGTTTTGTTTAGATTAAACATTTTATGTATTATTTTCTTTTGTGTTAAGAAGAGTGTATTTATATCTACTGAATTACCCCACAAGATAATACCACAAGTAAGAGCTGATTGTACATAATATGTAAAATAGATCATTTTAAAGTACATATATACTTTACATACATTGTTACATGGTTACATACATTTTTAATGCAGAGATTATATAATGAGTTCTATTAATCATTTTTATGATATTGTATATGTGTGACTTCCAGTTTAAAAATTTATCAATAGTTACTCCTAAAAATTTACTTCAATGGCCAACTGATTTAATTTATTATTGTATGTGATCAGTGGATCAATATTTTGGCTTTCCCTGTTAGAGAGGACAAAACTCATGCATTGGGATTTATTGGCATTTAGTATCAATTTATTAGCAGATAGCCATTCTGTTAAACTGTCCTTAACTTCATCTGCCTGTTGTTGTAAATTTGTATGTGAATTACTCTTTAATATGCAGCTTGTATTATCTGCATACATTATTGTTACTGCATGAGGTATGTTAATTGGCATATCTATGTAAACTAGAAACAAAAGAGGCTTTCATATGGATCTTACCTGTATCCCATTGTTTGGGTAGGATTTGAACCACATATATGCTATGCCATGAATAGCATTTGATTCCAATTTAGATAATAAGATATTGTGATCAACTAAATCTAATGTTTTATGCGGATCCATAAATAACCAAGTGTAGTATGTTTATGGAATGTCGGAATCCACACAGTGAAACTTTTGTTAATCTTATTTTGATTTAAAGTAAAACACTAAAATTACTTTTATAAGTGTGTTTGTGAAACTTAAAGAGAGTTTTAATGTGACGACATGACTTTTAGTGTTTTACTTTAAATCAAAATAAGATTAACCAAGTGTAGATTTGTGGTCATCAATTCCCTCAAGTGTTTGCTTTATGAAGGAATATAGGGAATTATTATTTCTCTTGCTTTTTTTCCAAAGAATATTTTTGTAAAAAATATAATATAATTAAAAGTTATGAGTAAGAAGAAAGTGTCCCAAAGTAGCAATAACACTATAACTGTATACACAATCATTTAATTAAACACAGCATCTGGAAGATACATGTGACAGTAATTTAAAATATAATACTTAACTTGCAGAACACAACAAACCTTTTTATCATGCACAATGTCCACCATGTGGACATACCAGGCATTCTGGCATAGCCCTTGTAGCAGAAGTGGCTGACAACAAAATAAAATGCTTGAACAATGCATGCCATGATGCACAGGAAAGAGTGTAGGTGCTTGTGAAAAATAACAAGTTAAATAAAAATAAATAAAAATTATATGCGATAGAGAAAAACTGAAAACTGATTTGTAATTACATATCAATATCTTCCTGTAAACCAATTATTTGTTTTAGTATGACTAATGCAATCAGAACTTTAAATAATAAATAATTTATGACATTATATTTTAGATGGCTCTGTAGGATGTGATTATGTAATATAAAATATTATTAAGTACATTAGAAAATTACAAAGCAAATGACATGGTGGTACATTTAATTTTATCTTATCTTCAAAAACAGTATACTGTTTTGAAAATACATATTTCTGATAGTAATTAAAGTAATTATTTTCAATCATAGGCACATAAAATCAAACAAGTTTCAGGGACACTATTATTTCTTAATCGTATGTAAATGAAATTTTGAACGTATTAAAATTGATGAAAGTTTTCTGATGCACTCTGATTGTGTTATCATTTTAGTGAAAGTTGCAAAGAATCTCCAAGGTAACATAATAAAAGGAAACAGATAAAACAAGGAACATGAGGAAAGGGGCATGGGAGGAAAAATAAATATATTAGTAATTGAAAAATTTTAAAAATTATAAACAATAATAACAAATTAGAAAGGGAAATATTAATATATAAGATTTAAACCTAGCAGTGTACTCACTTTATGCAAAAATGTAGAAAGTGATATATTAATGCATAAGATTTAAAAGGCAATATTGCACTTTATGCAAAAATGTACATGCTATCTTTCTATATCTGAGGTAACTTTCAGGGACATGATTTGGTAATGCATCAATAAGCGTTAAATGCCTCATCAAAATCTTTACAGTGAGACAGGTCATGTTGGGAAACTGACAAGGGAGATTTGGTTTTAATAGAATGTCTATGATTATTACTACAGAGCAAAACAACAGTAGAAGTTAAACCAATATAAAATGCTTTGCAAAGCATATGAGACATACCAGTACTAAAACATGGATGTGAGCTACAATTAACAGCAACAGAAGAAAAAATTAATAAGATTGAGAAATGCCAAAATCAATGTTTAAGATTGATAACAGGAGCCGTAAAAACAACACCAATAAATGCACTTCTGGCCAGAACGAATAATAATCCAATGAAAACCAGCATTGAAACACAACACAACACAACACACAACACAACACACCAGTGGCACAATTATACATAAAATTAAAAACAAACCCAGGTAAACATCAATGGTTTCATCAACTACCCAAAGAACACAAACTAAAACCACAGATCACAAATAAAGCTTACTTAGAGAAGAATTACAATTATTTAAATCTGGCAGAGAAGAACATCCCCATATCCCTCAAGAACAAATCCTACCGCCACGGGTGGCCGAGGTCGTTAAGGCATGGACTCGTGAGCGGGAGGTCTGCGGTTCGAATCCCGCCAGGACCGTCCTCCCTGACTGGGGTTTTTTCCAGGTTTTCCTCAGTCTTCATAACTGGCAAATGCCGGGGAGGTACCTAAACTTAGGCCTGGAACGCTTCCTTCCTTAAAAAAAATCCTTTCCCTATATCATTTCATCTCATGTATCATCAGTGTCCACCGCCTGTGGTGCCTCTGTAGTAAAAACGGGCGTTAAACACTACTCAAAAAAAAAAAAAAAAAAAAAGAGCAAATCCAATGGATTATGTTAAGATAGTAACAGATAAAAAACTGACAGAACAATTAAATAAACAAGAAGACTCAACAGAGATATGCAGAACTATAGTACTTGAACATTTACATAACCAATTCCCAGAAACAGAGTGGCTTAGAATTTACACAGAAGGATCTGCAGACAAATGGAGAAATAATGTTGGAGATGGTATATATTGTAAATATTTCTCGCATTATTTCACACTGCCTAGACAATCCACAAGTTATGAGGGTGAAATGGTGGCAATACAACTAGTGTTGGAACAGATATACCATAGGACTGATATAAAAGAAAATAAAGTAGTGATTCTTACAGATTCAGCTTCAGCTATACAAGCTATAGAACGATATGACAGTTCATATGAATCTTACAATGTAAGGGACGTGAGATTTTATTATAGATTACTCCAAACAAAATTTCAATAAATAATACTACTGTGGATACCAGCACATGTGGGAGTGATAGGTAATGAGAATGCAGACTTTCTGGCCAAAAAGGGGGCAGTGCTGTATTCAAAACCAATAAAGCCCTGTGGATTAAATTAAAAATTAAAAAATATCAAAATGAACATAGAACAAAAATATCAACATAATATTCAATTGGAAATATCAATAAAAACTATTCTAATATAAAAGAAACATTACAAAAAATAAAAAATCTATCAAGGAAGGAAGCAGTTACTCATTTTAGACTGGAACTGGACATGATTGTTTGGCGGATCTGCAATACTGACAAGATTCTAAACAGAGTACATCTATTGGAATGCACAGAACTGAGGAAAGCTGCACCTGACGGGAAAATTATATTGGCTGGCCAGGAAAAATTGATGGATCAAAATCCTGCACATTAGATCAACAACAACAACAGCATACAAGACATTCTTAGAAGCACAGTTAGCGAATGAAGTAATGTTAAATTCTCTGGAAAAATTGAAGGTGTGAAACAAATGATATGGTATACTTAGTGCATATGTTTTGCACTTAGGGTGCTGGCAAGGATATAAGCCTATGACCAGACAGGATAATTTGAATGGAGATAGGTTGTGGTGAAATACGCTTTTAAGGTTAGGGGGTGTTCTAAAAGTAAGGTAGGGTACAAATTTATAAAAATCACTTAAAGATGAATGCAATAATAAAATATCATGACATTCTTTTAAAATAGGTCTGATGCTCTCAATTTCAGGGATGTAAGTAGTAAGAAGGTTAATAAATTTCTTATTGAAAGTTTTTGGTTTGCAAAGGAATTTTTTGTGCACTGGGATAATACAGGACTGTAAAAGGTAGGAAGGATATTTTTTTTTTGGAACTTTTGGGCTAGGTTTTTCATGTGGATATCAAGAGATAAAAAGTTGTTACAAAAATACAGTGGCTGTGGATTAAAAAAAAAAAAAAAAAGGAATAAATTTTTGGGTCCAGGGGATGTCAGCTATCAAAATAAAGATATTGTTGTAAATTGTTCTGCTTAATATACACTGATTTAAGAAAAGAGCCATTGAATAAAGAAATATCAACATCTAGGAATGTAGCAGCTTTGGGAGAGAAAAAGGAAATATACTTAATTGAAAATTTGGAGTTAAGATTGGTAAGGAACATTCACTACAGTATAAAAATGTACTGAACGTTTTTAAATTATCAAAAATATAAATGTATATAACTATATTGCAAGGATGATAGGTTTCCAGCTGGTTTTAAGGGAAACATTCAACTCAATGCTATAAGAAAAAATGTTAGTAATTATCTGAAAATGAATTGCAATAACTTTGATTAATCTTTGATTAGTGAAGTTTTATGTGATTTCATAACAATAATTTGGCATATTTTATTAATCTATTTATCATTATTTTAATAATTTTTTCTAGTAGTCATATTTATTAATTTTTGAATTTTATAATTATTAATTTTTATATTTTGAAAGTAGGTATTAGCTTGTTGATTGGTCTAGGAGTGTGATAATCATTTTATACCAGGTGATAACTGACATTCAACTCTCAAACTTACAAAGGCCATAAATTTGCAATTCTTATGGCTGAAAATTTTTAAAAGTTTGGAAAGAAAGCTTAAAGTTCATATTTTCATTTGTAGTAAATATTTTATATAAGACCCTTGGGGACCTTTAAAGTTTTGAAACCATGAACAAGAATCTGGTATGTTATCACTCTCCACAGACTAAAGTAGCATGTTGTTTGGTGGTTATTTACTCAGCAGTAAAATGCACTGTTGACTGTGCTTCAGTCCGTATTTAAACTTGGTCACAATGTTGTAGAGTAGGAAGTTAGTTGAATTAGTTGTTTCAGAATGATGGAATTAATAAAGATACAGTAATAGTGAAAGTTGTATTTTAGTAGTGATGATAATCTTCTGGATAAGAATTATAAAACAGTTGAAAGTGATGAATCAAGCTCAGTGAATCTTCAAGATAAGATCTGGATGTCCATTCAGAAAAAAAGTTGCAGCAACTGTGCATTTAGCAAATGTTGGCAATTCCTGCAAACTGCTCAAATCACAAATTCAGTTGTGAATTTTAGTATGCAAATAGATACACCTCTAAAGATCTTTGACAAATAAACATTATTTAATATTTTAAAATTGATTACACAAAAGTTGGCCCTGGTGATCTAGTGGTAATCATACTTGCTTCATAGACTGAAAGTCGCAGGTATTTTTTAGGGTCTAAAAATCCTAAGTATGGCTTCCTTTGGAAGGGAAGTAAAACTGTAGTCCTGTGTCATAGATTTATGGTATGTAAAAGAACCTCAAGCCCTGAAAGAAGAGGGCTTTAAGAAAAATTTATTGGTCATTTCACACCCTTAATTGAATGATGCTAATACCACAGGTGTTAAAGAGCATTCTTAAATAAATAAATATAAGAATATAATCTAACTATAGAAAAGACTAACCAATATGCTGAAAAAATAAAAGCTGAAAAGCTATATTGAGAAATAGTTCATGGCAAAATACTAATGTACAAAAAGTTCTTAACTTTTTCCATACCACTAACATCGGGAAATGGTATATCTGCCTTTCATACATTCTTATTAGACTAAAGACACAATTTTAGAAATGAATTTATTTCCAACATTATGCCAAGAGACAGATTCTTAACCTTACCAAAAAACTGAACTTCTACGAGTCTGTAAGTAAACATTATCTCTGTAACATTGAGAAGGTACTTGATACAATTTTGAAAAATATTACAAAATAATCTTGAAAATGGAAGAGGCACCCATATCGATCAGTTAATGGTACAATTTAGAAGCGGATTCATTTTTACACAGTATATTCCAAATGTAGTGTCTAGAACTGTGAATGTTGTGCTGTTGAGGCTTACACTATGAATCTGATAACATACAGGAGTAAATGCAAAGAATGACAATCAGTCATTCAGAAGTAGTTATACATCTTGTATGAATGTTAAAAAAGGCGGATTTCTACTTGCAGACAATTTTTACCTAAGTTTACCCCTGAATATTTCTTTGCATAATGAAAAAATTGTTTACTAGCATCTTAAGATAGGCCAAAAGATTTCTAATGAGAAGCAACTAATTGTGTTAATTTCTTGGGATTATATCTTGATAGAAATCTGACATATAACTACCATGTAGATCATATATGCAAGAAAATAAACACAGGATTATATTTGTTATGGGTACTCTCAAAATATTTGGATACTGCTCTACTAAAAGTGGCATATTATGGTATAATTTATCCTCATGTACAGTATGGCATAGAACTCTGGGGTAGCACTGCTATTAGTAACCTAAATAGACTGCTAATTTTACAAAAACAATATGTAAGAATTGTTTACAGACTTAACAAAAGAACTTCATGCCAAAAAGTCTTTAGAGAAAATAACCTGTTAACTGTAGTCTCACTATATGTATGTAGACTAATTCTACTAATTGTAAACAGCAATAAGTAAGCTGGCAGTAATAACGAATACCACATATATAGAAAATATGTATAATTGTCCTTTATTGTTGTATATATGTACTAAAATGATCTAAGAATAAGTTACTGTATATCTACTGATTCTGTTCTTTTGCTATTCTTATGCTATAATTTACAATTATATATGAATTATTTCAACTAGTGTTCTTAGATTTTGATAATGTCAGAAACTTGTGTACACAAGTCTACTGACAGCAATAAATGTATTGTTGTTGTCATAGTTGTCGTTATTGTTTCAAGAAGAGGAAAGCAAGAAAACGGGAAGTACAAATGGACCCTCTAAAATAAATACCTGGTGCTATAAACATAACACATGGAGCCCATATGATGGCCTGTGAAAAGAATGTATGTAGGGAAATTTGGTGCTAAAGACACAATGCATTTTGGATTACAATCAACCAATAAGGAGAGGACAAGAGCAACCAGATGTCTTCCAATCAAGTGCTAAGAAGAGATTTGAAATGCTATAAAAAAGCAATATTTGAAACAATTTTCAGAATAGAAGTTGAATTTTGTATTGCATGCAATATGATCAATGAAAATAAATCGTCAATTACAAAATTCAGAAAATTTCTTGCACAAAATTTAACAACAAAACATGTGACCATTACAAAAAGGGAGCTCCCACTTTCATAAACCAACAGGAAAAGAAAAATAAAAGAGAAAAGAATGCACCAAATGATAAAGAGAGCTAAGGAAAAAGGAAAAGCAAGAAAGGAAATCAAATGGCAAAATAAAAGTTATCTGTTAAGATTGTGAGATGGCTTGAATTTTGTCTGTCTTTCTTTAATGAGTATTGTAAAGCAACATAATAACAGAAACTGAAAATTCTTAAAATGGTATTAAAAATACTGCTAACCGTTTTGTAAGAAATGAAGTTTTGAATGTTATTACTGATATATTAATGTATGAAAACAAATGCATATGGAGACACACTTCAGTTACTAATACTGTATGTGCAGGAGCTGCCACCTGTTCCAGATACCAAACTGCGGAAAATGTTTTATAATAGATTTAATTCATCTCTATATTTTACTTTTTTTTTTTTTTGTTATGGCATATCAATCATTAATGGTTCATAGCAATAAAAAATTATGAAGCTCACCAGACTCTGGAGAGTAATATTGTGTAAATAAAATCAATAGCCACACTAAATGTGCTAAATGTCAAATTTGGATCTGAAATTTTGCACTGGTTCTGTGGTGATGCTATATTTATTGTTCATGCAACCAACTTTACTTATGTAGCAGTCATAAAAAAAAGTGGAGTCTGTTTTAAAACAAATGTTATCCTCTAAATGTGGTTCTTTTTAGTTAAAGTTTTCATTCATTATATAAAATTCTGTGTAGAATTTAGAGCAATCCTTCATGCCAGTTTAGGAGGAGGAAGGTCTATAAATGACAGTCAATCACAGATGTTCTGACACCTTTATCTTTCATTGTGCTGCATTAGTGCACGTAGCAACAATGCATATTTTGTTTTGGACCTGGATATATAAAATTTCCATAACTATTTGTAATTTAAAGTAAGAAATGTTACATATATTTTCAGATATTTTGACTATATAGATGTTTTGTTTTTGGATTTCGAAGAATGAAAAAGACTGATTTTCTCTAAATCTTCAATGATACAAATGCATGTAAAATCTAAATATTGAGTGATGTAAATGAATTTAAAATCAAAATAATTAGAGCTATATAACTGATTCTTACTTTTAACCTATAAACCTCTTTATATAATATCATGTAGAAAATGTTGGTTTCTTTTCATACTTTATCATTTTATACTTTAGAAAATGGAGGTTTGTAATTTTACAAAAAGAAATGTAGTATATTAAGAGAAATATTATCAGATAAGGTATATTATGTTCTATTAAAAAATTACAGCCCTGACCAAATGGTTTAAAAGAGCTACAATTTCAAAACAAATAGTTCAGAAACAATGAAGTGTGTTTCTGAAAATAAGCAGTAAATTTAGCAATTAATTTTTTTAAATTGAAAAAATACATGGTCTATGATCCTTTCTGATTTACGTTTACTCTATTGGTAAACACAATAAATACAGTGAGGTTATTTGAGCTGTGGGTCAGCAGAGCACAACAGAGCACAACAACAAGCAAGTCATCAAGACTATATCATGCACATGCAGGTAGCAGCAGCTAGTCAGTTTGAGAGAGGTATTGTCATTGAGTAGTTCAGGGCTCATGTGTTTTGTTAAAAAATTAACAGAGACAGGATCTCTCAGTGACATGAAATGTGTTCCAAATTGCTGTTTTATTATAGAAGAAAAGTGAGATGAAATACAAGAACTTTCTAGCAGATATTGAGAATGCATTAATGCTGAGGGACTTGATTTTCAACACATCTTACAAAACAGGTTGTTGTTGTTGTTGTTGTTTTTGTTAAAGGATGGTGCTGGAAAGTACAAAAAAAACTTAGGGGAACGAAGATATTCATTGATATGGCAAGATTATGGGAAAGAAGAAAAGGAATATAGGGCTACCTACTTTACTGAAGCAAATGAAAAAAAGGCACGATTGCATACTTTAGGAATTTGAATCTTTTCATAGATAGAAAGAAATAGAACATAAATGGACAAAATACCATATTTGTGGGCTCAGCCAGCAGAGTGGATCAAAGTCCAGGAATTCAAGGTGGCAATGGAGAAGAAGAAATGGCAAAAGGAGAGAAGGGGAAAGATGAACAGCTGATGACATCACCACAAAGTATTGTACAGTCTCCTAAACAGCTGCGAGAGGATGGCAACAGAGAAGCACTAGGTGCTATGGCTGGTCTGAATATGTGGAGAGAGGCAGGGTTGATGTAGTCTCCACGCCTGAGAGAAATATTATGAAGGTACAGGAATAAAGAGTTGCATCAGACAAACAGGCGAAACTTACAAGAAGCAAAGCAAAGTTGGAGAAAGGATTCAGTGTAGAGAGTATGTACCTTATCTATAGTATGCTGGAATGTTGAAGGGTTAATAGCAAAAGTACGAAATGGTGACATTCATCAGATAATCAAGTGGGCAGATGTGTTAGCAGTGGTTGAGGCATGTATATTAAACGATTCTGTTATCAATGTCAATGGGTATGATTATTATGAAAAAAAAGAGGTAAAAGTTAAAGGAAAAGGTCGGGTGTCTGTGGCATAGGGTTATTTTTGAGAAGAGATAAAAGTTTCAAAATTAATGTTGAAAAAATTTTGAAGGTGATGAAGTGTTGTAGTATATATTCAGTGATGTATGTGGAGGAAGTGCAAGTATGTTTAGGTGTTTACAATCCACCTAGCTCTTCAAGCTTTTATGATTCAAATTAGTTTATTAAATTGAGACAAAACATTGAAGAACTACAACAAATATACAGATGCAGAATTAATGTTAGTGGGGGATCTAAATGCAAGAATAGGGGAAGAATAGATCAGGGTAGATTTTAATACCTGGGGCCTGATAGAAGCAAATTTAGAGGAGCATTGCAGTAATGATAAAGTTTTCAATAATGAGGGTAAAAAATTAATAGAGTTCTGTGAAGAGAACAACTTTTTGATGTGTAAGGGAGTAAAATGGAAAGATGAGAGGGGATGGAGAATTCACTTTTGCAAATAAAAATGGGCAGTGTTATGGATTATATGTTGTATACCTTAGGTCTGAATATATATTTGACTTTGAGATTATGGATATGGTAAGAGCAAGTAATCACTTCCTATTAAGAATGGAGATCCAAACAACAGAAGATAGTAGGAGGGAGCAAAATTTCTGGTTAGGTATCCAATTAAAGCATTACAGATGGATAAATGATTTAGCTGAAATGTTCCATACAAAGTTAAATCAAGAAATGGAATATATGGGGGGCAGATATTTGTCAGAATTATTACAGGACAGAAAATATTTTTACTACAGAGGAGGCCATTAAAAATCAGGAAACAAAATGAAAGTGTTTGAGGCGAGTTTAAAATTTAATGATAGCGGGTTCAATAAAGAATGTGCAGATATAAGAAGAAGGATGCAGAGGGAGTTAAAACACTGGAGACAAACAGGAGAGGATAGTGGCAATTACCTTGTAGAAAGATGGGGATACAGGTGCTTATTAGAGGTAAAAAAGGAAGAGTGGGGAGGGAAGCTTAGCCAGAAATTAAATGACTGAGAAAGATTGGGAAAAGGATTTTGGAAAGAGATAACAATAAGAATTGAGGATATCG
Source organism: Metallyticus violacea (assembly GCA_030762175.1). Lineage (NCBI taxonomy): Eukaryota > Metazoa > Arthropoda > Insecta > Mantodea > Metallyticidae > Metallyticus > Metallyticus violacea. The sequence goes on from CM060839.1 coordinate 555,891, forward strand.
AAAAACAGGAAATATGGGCAAATCTTAACACCAAAAAATCTCTGAAATTATTTAGTACACTAAAAAATGTGTGGGGAAGAAAAAGAAATATTGAAATTTGTGATAAGGTAGGAAGGAAAGGGTTGGCATGGTTTAGAACAGGAGTAAAATATTTAAGTGGATTAAAAAATGGATACACTAAGAGGATATGTCCTATGTGTGAGAACCAGATAGTGCTTGACCACATATACTAGAATGTAAGAAAACCAAGTTTTGGAGGAACAGTTCCTATTATGAAAGTGGGAAAAACTAACCAGATGAAATAAGAGGTAGAAGAAATTTAGATTTAAAATCAAATGAAAACATTAAGGAACTGGGAAAATACATAGGCAAGGTAAGACAAGAATGGCTATGGGTGTAAAATGTTTAGGAAAAGTGCTTAAGAAATGGTATAGAATTGTCAGATAGTGAAAGCAGGGTGAAATCAGTACAGGAGGGAATGGGACTAGTTATCTAACATTAGGAATGAGCAACTCTCAAGTATAGAAATTTGGCCAAATGGGTTTAATTAAAAAAAAAGAAGGAAGGTGTAATATTGTAGGAAATATAACTTAATATTTTATTGAATGTATAAATTATTTTTAATGTTGTGTTTTGTTTTTGGTTGGATCGGAGTCCCATCCCCTGGATATTCCAGTAGTAGCTGCTGATGAACCAGGGACTGGGGGACTGAGTCAATCAAATTGGAATAAATTTTGACTGGAGTCAGTGCTTTCTGGAATTGCTGAAGACACTGTTCCTAATTTATATTTAAAAGTAATGTGTTTTTATTTGTGTTTATTTTGTTAAAAAAATTCTATATGTTTATGCATGAGAAATTACCACCAACACCACCACCACCATCATTAAAAACAGTATTAAAATAAAATAACTTTACGTGCATAATTCTATCTTCCTTTTTTCAGTTGCAGTTACTGTATTTCCCCAATAAGCAGTCCCTCTTAGGCAGCTTGTAACTCAAATAATCTCACTGTATAAAGTCATGTTCAAATTTTCTGGTTGATTTAATTTGGAATGTTGAACTACATTCTCTTACAAGAGCCTCATGCAAAGGAAACTGGTTAATACATACTGCTCTGCATGCTGCAAATCTAGGATCTGTAAGAAGCTTGTTACAAAAAAGGGAGGCTGCTTCATCCAAATTGAAATTTGGTCCGTCACCACTGCGTGTTTTATATCTGCTGCAGGTATGCTTCTGAACTATTGGTGAGGAGCAAACTTCACCTGAAACATTCCAGTATCACAAAACTCTGTAACATAAGTCAATAAGCTTCTCATTTTTAAAATGCAAAATTCAACTTCCATGCATTTATTAATAGCACTGAACAACTAAACCCTATCTGCATTACCAATTTCTTTATATCAATAAAAAATGTATGACACTGATAACTATATTTTATTTTTTATACTTCTTCAAAATAAAATATTTAAAATGATTTTTCCAAATCTTTTTGCCCTAAATGTCATTAAACAGAACATTATGGCATGGAGTGATTAGAATAAAATTCATATTCATAAAGATTGCTAAATGAATTACTTTATATTGCCTACAACTTAAATAATTACCAAAGTTTCTCTGTCTAGCTTTTAAAAGAAAATCACAAAACATCTTCAGCATATGACCCATAGAGAATGAAATTATTGGTAATGGGTACTAAATTCAAAATAAATACTCAAAAGCTATTAATTTAAGATACACTTAAAAAGATTTTTCATAAATAAGTTACTGTATAATTAGATGAATCATTATAACTCCTTTCTTCTCTTTTATTAATTATAAAATATGTTTTGCCATGATAACAGCTTTAATGTGAATTATTTAATGGCTAATATATATATACATACATTTTTTTTAATGGTGTTTAACGCCCATTTTTACTACTGAGGCACCACAGGCAGTGGACACTCAATGATACATGGAACGAAATTATATATTAGGAAAGGATTTTTTAAGGAAGGAAATGTTCCAGGCCTAAGTTTAGGGTACCTTCCCAGCATTTGCCATTTATGAGGACTGAGGAAAACCTGAAGAAAAACCTCAGTCAGGAAAGATGGTCCTGGCGAGATTTGAACCCCAGACCTCCTGCTCAAGAGTCTGCACCCTAATGACCTCGGCCACCCATGGCAGTATAAATATATATAAACAATGTAACAAATTAACAATAATAATAAAAGTAGATAAGGATAAAACACTTAGATAAAGTCACACTTGGAATTGCTATATTTCGAACTACTGGAGTTCTTCTATCACAAGAAGCTAGACAAGTGAAGGTGATAAAAGTAAATATTGAGTATTGAAGGTAACGTTATGCATGGAAACAGATGAAACTAGAAATGAGAGTGTGGGAGGAAAAAAATTAATATGTAAGATTTAAACCAGGTGGTATACAAGCTTTATGTAAAAATATAGCTGCCATTTCCCTATCTCCATATTCCTATTAAGTTTACAGCATCTTTTTTCCAAAACTTTTCCCCGCCGCTCAAAGCATCAGCTGACTTGGCTTCTATTTTCTATTTTCAATTTACCTTGTCCATCTAAAATTTACTCCGGTACTGCATACCAGCAGCCCAAGAGCAAATGTACCCCTTGTACTTCTCCTACTATGCAGTTGTCAATTTATCTTCTATTTCACTTTCTGATGCTGATACATTGCTTTTGCAAAAAGGATTATCTTTTGCCCCAACTCCCAAATTTAATTGCCTTAAATTTGTTTCCAATGGCGTTAAATTTTGCCATAATTTAAGATGGCATTACTATTGGCATACTAAATCTTCTCAGCCTACTTCAAATGCTACTCCTTGCCTTCTCAAGTTTCGTCCTCCCTCCAAATTTGAATCTCCTTCTTTACCTTCTAGCCATCCTTTAGAAATGTTTATTAACCAACTTTTAACTTCGATTAGTGATTCTAAATTTCTAGATAAGATCACTCCAAAAGACAACTTAACTTTATGTGAGAAATCAGCACTTAAAAGGTTATCTAATAATCCTGATGTTATTATTCTTGCAGCAGATAAAGGGTCCTCAGTAGTACTACAGGACATTTCTTCTTATAATTTTGAAGCTTACCGACAGCTTGAGGATGTCACTTATTGTCAACTATTGTCATCCAACCCTACAGTCAAGTTTAATGAAGAAATAACTTTTTTTATTGCTTCTTTTGGTACTGCTGAAGGACTTAGTTCCCAAGATATCACTCTTTTTACTCCTCATGTCCCTCATACTCCCACCATATATTTTCTCCCTAAAATTCACAAAGAGAACTGTCCAGGCCTCCCAATAGTAGCCAGCTTTGATTCCCCCACTGAACATATTTCCGCTCTAGTAAATTGATGGTTACAACCATTTGTTACATCTAGGCCATCCTATATCAAAGATTCCCTCCATTTTTTGAGTTTACTAAAGAAAGTTGACCCTTCTGCTCATTCTGATATACTTCTGGCCACTATCGATGTGACGTCACTCTATACTAACATTCCCCATCATGAAGGATTAGCTGCTGTTAGACATTTTTTGAACTCTCGAGCACCTCCTCATACCCCATCCACAGATTTCATTTATCACCTTGCTTATCTGGTCCTCACTCACAATGCATTTAGTTTTGATAATAAACATTATCTACAAATTAGAGATACTGAGATGGGCACCAGAATGGCACTGTCTTATGCCAATCTTTTTATGGCTCGCTTAAAGGAGGAATTTCTTAAGTCAGAACCTTTGGCACCATTAATATGGCTGAGAAATATTGATGATATATTCGTGCTTTGAACTCATGGCTCAAAATCTCTCGAGCAGTTTCTTACTAATCTTAACTCCAAATTTTCAGTAAAGTTCACTTCTTCTGTCTCTCCCAATGCTGCTATGTTCCTAGATATTAATATTTCTTTATGCAATGGCTCTTTTCTTATGTCTGTGCACATTAAACCTACCAATTTACAACAGTATCTTCATTTTGATAGCTCTCATCCCTTGCATATCAAAAGATCTATTCCTTTTTCTCTTTCAATCCGTGGTCATCATCTTTGTAACAACTTTTCATCTCTTGACAAGTATATTAAAAACCTAGCTCAAAAGTTCCAAGACTAAAATTATCCCTCTGCTCTTTTAAAATCCCATATAATCCCAGCACACAAAACGTTCCAATGCAAACCTACAACTTCTAATAAGAACTTCATTAACCTTGTTACTACACGTGCCTGGAATTGAAAGCATCAGACCTATTTTGAAAGAATGTCACGATACTTTGTTAATGCATCCATCTTTAAATGATTTTTCTAAATTTGTACTCTACCTTACTTTCAGAACACCCCCTAAACTTAAAAGTATATTTCACCATAATTTATCCCCTCGAATTCACGACGTCCCTTTACTGGCTCATATCCTTGCTAACGTCCTAAATGCAAAACCTGTGCGCTAATTATGCCGTGCAATTCATTCCACAGCCCTAATTTATCCAGAGAATTTAACATTTCTTCATTTGCTACCTGTTCTTCCAAGAACGTTGTATATATGTTATCTTGTAAGCTTTGCAAATCATTTTATATTGGTTTAACTTCTTCTGTTGTTTCGCTTTGTATGAACAATCATAGACGTTCTGTTAAAACCAATTCTGCCTTGCCGGTTGCCCAACATGCCTTATCTCAATGTAAGGATTTTGATGATGCTTTTAATCTAACACTTATTGATGCATTACCTACACAATGCTCTGAAAGTTTACTCAGAGATAGAGAAATAGCAGCTATATTTTTACATAAGGCTCTTATACCACCTGATTTAAATCTTACGTATTAATTTTTTTCCTCCCACACTCTCATTTCTAGTTTCATCTGTTTCCATGCATAATGTTACCTTCGATATTCAATATTTACTTTTAACACCTTCACTTGTCTAGCTTTTTGCCATAGAAGAACTCCAGTAGTTCGAAATATAGCAATTCCAAGTGTGACTTTATCTAAGTGTTTTATCCTTATCTACTTTTATTATTATTGTTAATTTGTTACATTCTTAATAGTGTATCTTTATTTTTATTTTTCCTTTATATTACATATATATATATAAATTAACAGTGATTATGATAGCAGAAAAGGATAAAACACTAAGAAAAAGTCATACTTGAGATCGCTGTATTTCGAACTCATGGAGTCCTTCCATGGGAAGAAGACAAGTGACCAACTTATTTTTCTTTTATATTATGTATATATATATATATATATATATATACACATACATACAGTCCATTCTTTAATAAACTGAACAACAGTCTGTCTTCTTGCGTAAGAAGGACATGAGCTGTTCAAAATATTGTGATAGTAAATCTATGAAATCTGTAAAATGTGACTTTCCAAGTGTTTTATCCCTTTTTATTCTTATCTGTTATTATTTTAATTATATTTCATTGTATTAATTCATTTTTCATTTATATATATATATATATATGTTCATGGGGATTGCTCATGTACTGCCATAATTTCTTGATGATGGGCCTGCAGAATAGCTGGTTTGCTTCAATACATGACAACCTTCAAAAATGCCCAAAGGTAAAAGTCCAGGGGTGTTAACTCTGGTGAATGTGCTGGCAGCTCAAATGCACCTCTTCATCCTAACCAGTGCCCCAGCAAATTCTTGTCCAAGAATTCCTGCACACCTCTGTGTTAGTTTGGGAATGCCCCATTTGTTGCTGGAAGAATGCACTATTTCCAAAAAAGGTCACATAAATGGTAAAATTGATATGCTTAGCATTTCCAAATACCTTGCACTAGTAACTTCACCTCCAAAGAAGAAGGGTTCTATTAAACCTCTAGACATTCAACCCCAGTAGATTGACTGTCTTGTCTACATGAATGTGCAGAATTTCCTCATTAGACCATACAATCTTCATTCTCATTTACCATATGCTGAAACCATTCACAAAACTACATTTGGCAATCAGGCTGCCTCATCTAATGCATCCAATAATCTTGGGATGTACCATTTCCACTTAGTGGTTCTCAGAATGCTTCTTACTCTTGCACTGCTTACTCATGTCCCATGTGCACATTGTGTAGCAAATGAAGGGGCATTGCAAACTTTTTAGAAATTATAGCCACAGAAACAGGATTTACAGCTGTGCAAGGTCCTCCGAATCTTCCCTTGTGCACACACATGTTGTTCCATGCATCAGAACTTGTTACAAAGCTGTGAAATTATCAAGCATATTGGTGGTTATGTTGCAAACTCGCATCTCTATGCATGTTGAACTTCAGCAGCATTTTCAAACTTGAAATACCACTTTAAATGAACTTGCCCCTCAAAAAAATTGTTTCTGTCAATAGATTCATTTAAATAAGTTTCAGAAATTGACAAATACTAGAGTAACAAAGCATAACTTATTCTTAGAACAAGGTTATAGTACATGTTTGCGAGAGTTAAAAAATTGTTTACCTATAAATACTGTTTACATTACAATTGATTACAGTTCATCCAATGAATATAAACTTCTATTTTTACAAGGTATTTTTTCAACTGATACTTAAAATGTGATTTTTCTACAGATTTAATCTCTGGTGCAATTTATTGTACAAAAGGTACCTCTTACATTTACATCCTTACATACTATTTGTTTATTATAAGCATACCTATGATAATCTTTACTATTTCTAGCATTATAGCTATGAATCTCATTATTTTTTATAAAATTCTTTGATTGACTGCATAATATAGACTTACACATAGAGAGAGTACCATTCCATGCTTTACAAATGCATTCTTATACGACTGTCTATATTCCAATTTAGAAATTAGCCTAATACACTTTTTCTGTAATATAAATAATCTATCCATATGCACTTTTGCTGCAGCCCCCCAAACCTTAATACCATAGTGTAGATGAGGGTATATCATACCATAATAGATAATTTTTAACTCATTTGAGCCAAACACATCTTTAAAAAATCTCAATAGATAGGTTGATTTACTTATTTTGCCATGTATTGCATCTATATGCTTTGCCCATTAATTTACTATCAATCCATATACATAAGAGCTTATATGTGTCTACCCTCTCACAGATTTTATCTTCAAACATACATGTATCCTCTAGAGCATTACTTTTAAATAAATCAAATTTCATAAATTTCTTTTTATCCACATTGCATATAAGATTATTGTTTTTGAAGCATTTTATAATTTGCTCTAAACTCAGAGAGATGGTGTCCATTATAAACCTATTATACTCACCCCAAGAATTTATTATGGTATCATCTGCATAAGAAGTAATAATAGAATTGCGCGGCTGTACAATATCATTTACATATATTAGAAATATTAATGGGCCCAAGACGGAACCTTGTGGGACTACATATCTTACTATTCCACATTGAGAGCTTATTTTAGACAGGTGATCATCTTTTTAGTATTAATTTCAGTTGTTTGTTTTCTATGCTTAAGGTAGGATTTGCATATTTCATGGGAAATTCCTCTGATCCCGTAAGATTCCAACTTAAATAACAAAAGATTGTGTCTGACACTATCAAATGCTTTTGATAAATCAAAATATACCGTGCCCCCCTTTTTATTCTGTTCTAATAAAGTCAATGCTTGATGAACATAGTCACTAACCGCAGTTATGGTTGCGAAGTCCTTTCTAAATCTATGTTGAAAATTACAGAGAACCTTTCTACTATTAAAAAATTTTATAAACCCTAGATAGGAGAATTCTTTCATAAATTTTACCAATCTTGGATGTTAATGTGATTCCCCTATAGTTATTTATATTAAATTTGTCACCCTTCTTAAATATAGGTCTTACAATACATATCTTTAAACAGTCTGGAAATATTACTTTTTCAATTGAGAAGTTTATGAGATGTTCCAAGGGTTTTGCTATTTCATTTTTACAGTATTTTAACAGTCTAGGGCTAATTTCATCCCAACCAGATGAGCTTTTATCTGGTAGGCTAGTTATTATTTTAATAATTTCCTCCATATTTGTGGGTTTTACATACATAGTTGTATTTACGTTATCCTTAACAAAATAATTCTGACTGTTGTCTGGTAGGTGAGGTATAGTATTCAGATAATGTTGTTAATATATTCACAGATTTTAATTGGATCTTTTTCAAATTCCCCATCAATGCCAAGCATACCCCAGCCATTTTGATTCACTATCACATACCACATGTTATATTTATAAGAGTACCAACATCTGTTGTGAACACACCATACTTCATATTCCACAAATAATTCAATTAAAAATATATAAACAATATACTTTAACCATCTGTAAAGTGTGTATACATTTTTTCATGAACTCTGATTATATATCAATTTTTAATATATAAGTTATTCAATTGTATTTCCTCCATTTTATGTAGACAAATTTCCAAAATATTTTGTAGCCTCTATAGAAGTAAATAAACAAACAAATTAATTGATATCATTGTATGATTCAGTTGAACTACACACTCTTAATTTAAGAAACAAACAAATATTCAATTACATAGATATCTTTTTTTATCATTTTTAGAAACCTGTATATACAAAACATTAATAAGCAAATGGTTTTAAATTACCAGCCACTTCTACTAAACACAAAATACCACAGAGCAAGATATTTAATAACTTCATTGTCAATGACTCAGCATTAGTTAATGACAACATATTAACAACGAAACTTTAGGAATAAAAAAATTAAGTATGTGCAATTTCTGCTTTAATTTTTTACATATAAAATAGGTGGTCTTGGTTATTGTGACAGATATCTTAAGATCCCCCAATAAAATACTAAAATAAGTTACTTAATTACAAGAAATGTGCAATATAAAATAGGGATGGTGGGAACTTGAATGGTATTAAAGGAATTTTTGCTTAGGGTTTACTGTCTAATAACAATTAAAAAGAAAATATATAGTCCTCATTCCACTATGCAATCATAAATTGATTTTACCAATAGAAGTTATTGCATAATTCCTTGCCACCTGTTCAGGGAAACCAAGTTGCATTTTCAGAACTCATAGCATACATATTTCTCTTTTTCATGATTTATTAGTAATAAACAGTAATTAATATTGTGTTTGCCATCATAATAAATGTTTGAAGTGCCTGCCCTTTGCTGTGAGACATGTCTGAATCCTATTGAAAAGATTTTGAGATACATGTCGCAACTCATCCTCATAAATATTGTAAAATGACTCCCATATATTGTTTTAGTGTCTCCATGGGTTTTACTTTGAGCACAGAAGTTTTATATGGATTAAGATGTAGCAGCTGAGCGACTTTATGATTTTTTTTTTAATGGTGTTTAAAGCCCATTTTTACTACTGAGGCATCACAGGCGGTGAACACTGGTGATACATAAATGATATATTGGGAAAGGATATTTTTTTTTTTAAGGAAGGAAACATTCCAAGCCTAAGTTTAGGGTACATCCCCAGTATTTGCCAGTTATGAAGACTGAGGAAAACCTGGAAAAAACCTCAGTCAGGGAGGATGGTCCTGGCAGGATTCGAACCCCAGACCTCCCACTCACAAATCTGCGCCTTAACAACCTCGGCCACCCGTGGCGGTTTTCTGATTTTATATGCACTGTCTACAGCTACACCAACTTGCTAGGTTGATCATGTTAAAGACTTTCAAAGAGAAATGTCTAATTAATAAGTTATTTCATCAAGCTTCTCCTGTTAAAATCAAGTTTTTTGATCTCTGCTACTTGCCAATGAAAATGCTTTAAGTTTGAACTTTGTTCATCAATCATAAATTGCACTTCCCAAGTAGATATTAATTCTGCATATTTACTATTAAATTATCTCCTTCAGTGCCTGTAACATTTCTTTTAACATAATAATCATAAATAGTGCATATCTCAATCTCAGCATACTCCACAATACTCATACACAGTAGAAAATCTAACACACACTTCTTACAGAAATGTAACAGGAACATGTAGTGTGATAAATGGGATTGAACAAGCTGAATTGCTGCATCAACAAGACTTTAACTCCTGTCTTACAGAGCATCATACATATATCAATCGTCAACCTGCTTCCACTAGTGCATACAAACTTTTGCACAGCAGAATGAGAACGTTGGTGATTAGAAAATGATATGAAGTGTCATAAGCATTGCTAGGAGAAATATTAACATGATTGTAGATATCTCTGCTGACTATACCTTTCCATGTATTTCATGTTCCTCCTAACATAGCAAAACTTTTTCTGCTCTTTAAAAATCTGAAAAGAGACTGACCTCCCAACTTGGTAACCTTCCAGCTGTTGACAAAACTATTTAAGTGGTGGAGAGAGCACTGTTCACAGTAGATGTCATTCTGCGGTTTCCCATCAAGTAGCCCACACAGACCACCAGTTCTGTTCCAAAGGCTCTCAGCAACATGTACTTCAACAAGATCCTGCAACATAACATAACCTAGAAATACTGTGTTTCTATCAGCAATATGAAAGAAAATGTGGAAAGTAGAGGAAACCTTAAACTTAACATATATTCACTGATCTCACAAACAAATGAAGCATTACTAAAGGCAGACATACCTTACCATCCCATTTAAGAGTAAGTCCCACAGCTGTTAGTTTGAACACCACATAATGTGCTTCATTGTCAAGTGTAACTCCAACAAGTTGATTTGGAATGCGAATAACTCGAGTCCCAAGTTGCAATACTGGTATACCTTGTTCTGAAAGAGTATCATAAAAAATATGAAAACAAACAAACAAACAAAATAAACCTACTAATTGTAGTGATTTCCATATTAGTTGGCAAACATAGCCACCTAATATTTTTGTAAAGGAAATCCCTCCTCAGAGCTGCCAGTTAATTATATTTTCTATTAATAATTAATACATTAAAAACATCATTTTGCAATAATCTGCTTTTAGAACATATAAAAATGATTTGATTTTCAAAATTATTCTTTTTTCACCTTCAATACATTATAGCTATCAAGCAATGAACTGAAATGTGTAAATTGTTATTTACATATTTCATCATTTTTCTGCACAGCAATAATTGATGTCATTCATTTTTAATTTCAGTGAGACTCTTAGATTTTGTTTGTCAGTTTAAACATTTGTTGTACATAATTTTTTGTGCTAAGAACACAGAGAGCATAGAGAGTAAATAGAAATATTACCAAGCATTTTTGGGCCCACCCATTGTCAATACAGTCCTTAAATTCAATTTGATTTCTGTTTTTATGGATAAGCATATATATCTTAATAGTTTGCACTTAAACTTGGATATTGCCCTTAGAAGTGACAAGTATCAGATAAATGTTTTGTTACTGAATTTCATTTTTGCAGCTTTCAACAATTATGATCAGTAACTGAATAACTGCCAGTGGCAAAGCATGGCATTTTGTACAGGGCAGGCAAAGCATGGCATTTTGTACAGGGCAGGCATATCGAAATTAATGGAAAGTCTTATATGTATATCATAAAGCCTCATATATACCATTAAAGTGGATCTATAATGTTATAGCAACATTTTTTATGTTAAAAATTATGACAATGTGACTATAATAATGTGCATGATAATAGGGGTTTTATAAATTCCCTTGGGGGTACAGATAACAAAATTACTGAAAGCACATGGGATAAACTGTGCTTAAATAAGTATTTTTCGCTAGTACTTAATAAAAATATATTGGTTTTGCGCATATTCAACCTAAACAATGTGTTTCTCATACTTTAATGCATTTACATATATGCATTTGTAGATGAATTGTTTCCTCTAACTGTAGTCCCAAGTATAAAAAATGGTATGATATTATTGTCATACATTGTCAACAGCATACTCAACTTCCTTGTATTGTAACAAAAGAAACTGCCAAATATCCAATTCCTTATTGTTATTGTTGTCTATCATAATAAAAATGCGACCAAGACTATAATATGAAATTATCACTTGACATAATGCATTATTTAAGCTGTTTCTTTAAAAAAAAAAAATTACAATAGATACGTAATTTTTCTTAGCAATGAGTTTCTTGGGCCCCCTAGTAACATGTTCCTTGGGGAGGGGCACATGCCTTTTGCTGCCCGTGTAGTCAATGCATGATTAAGTTAAATTACTATAAAAAATAGTAATTTTCCATGATTGACTCTTAAATCTGCTTTTATATAACATCAATCCTCCAGTCCCTTTTCTACACATATACACATTGGTCACCTCTGAAATGGATTCTGGACACTTTACTGAATTTTTAACATCCCTTTCTCTATAATCTTAGTAAGACTGCACTGTTCCACTGCAGTTGACAGTTATGTAGAAACAGGTGGGAAATATAAACAATGTATACAGTTTTTTTCACACTAACTCCATTCACTTACATAAATTTGGAACATATGTTTCGGGAGGGATCGCTCCCGAAACATATGTTCCAAATTTATGTAAGTGAATGGAGTTAGTGTGAAAAAAACTGTATACATTGTTTATATATATACCACTCCATTGTCAACAGCTTCGTAAGTACACTTATTTGAGGTGGGAAATAGTTATAAACAAAGAGTTACCACCTATCATATGATTTGCAGTTGTGCATAAACTAAATTATGATTGAGGGAGTTTAAGAATGAATTTTAAAAATAATATTTCTTAGTAAGTACAACTGCCTGTTAAAGTAAAATAATTATTCATTCCATATTACACAGTAAAACTAAAAATAGTGAAATACTACACAGAGGGATCCAAAAGTAACTACACACTTAGTGAATTTCAATTAATATATGATATTGCTTCTTTGTATGTTATGTTCAAAATGTTTTCGTTCTTGAATTGCTTTTAACTATACTCTAAGTATCTTTCTAGATTGGTGATACTGTCAGTGGGAAGAGCAAGAGACAGGAAATGAATTGTCAATGACAGTTGGAAATGTTAATAAAAGATAAAGGATTTTTTCTGTAAAGTTCAGTACCAACGAGGTTTAAGTGCTGTATTGAGGGAATGGAGAGAACATTTCCATTCAAATCTACCATCACATATGGCTGTTTACAATGTAATACACAAATTTGAAATTGAAGGTTCCGTTTTGAATGTATTTCTCAGTTGGCGACTTAGGACGCACGGATTGAGGAAAATCAACTCATTGTCTATCTGGCTGTCACAACTAATCCAAGGAAGTCCATAGATGATTAGCGATAGAATTTCCAGCAATTTCACATTGATCAATCCAAAGGATATTGCATCAGCAGAAGTACAACGTGTATATTCCACGTCTGACACATGGTTTGTTTAAAGATTATCCAGGCATTTTATGAGATTATACTCAAACAGTATCAATATGAACTCAATTTCTTTCAAAATATTGTATGGTTGGATAAGGCCACCTTTTAGTCATCCAGAAATGTAAACCAATATAACTGTACTTATTGGTACATGAAAAACCACCATGTTGTTTTGGAGCAAGTGCTAAATCAATCTGGCATAAATGTGTGGAGTGCAATATTGGCACGTTGTGTAATTGGGCTGAACTTTATTGATGGAACTTTGATCAACTCTACTTCCAGCATAATGGAGCTCCTGTGCATTGTGCTATAGTTGTTTGGATGTATGATAGTAACCTTTTCAATAGAAGAGTGCTTGGACGGAACTCAGCAATTGAATTCCTACTATGGTCCCCTGGTTTTACCTCAATGGAATTCTTCCTTTGGAGTATCGTTAAAAACAAAGTGTATGGAAGAATGCCTTCCACAATCTGGACAACAACATTCAGCTGCATTGCAAGTGTGTCAGAGTGTTTCTGGTAGACTCCAATGGTGCATTAATGCAGAAGGGAAATAGTTTGAACATAAAAAGAAATGCAATCCTTTGTTTACTGAAATTCAGTAAGTGTGTAGTTACTTTTGCACCACTCTATATTAAAATTATCTGAATGTTGGGTTTCAGTTTCTACAAAAATCCAGAAAAGGATACGTTAAGCAACTAGGCCAAGTCCAAGGCCAGCTCACACAGCAATAAAAATTACCATGAAAGACCCTCTTCACCACTCTCTCACAGTTATTTTAAAAATCACTACTACAGTTGTGCAAAACAGGCTGAACCTTTGATCATATTATGTGATCAGTGCCTAGGAATTCAGTTTGTCAATAAAAATTAACACAAGTGATCCAGTACATAAATGTTGAGTACGCTCAATCTTACAGCCTTAATGGACACTTTGTATAGTATAACTGTATGCTTAATAGCAAAGTACACCATACTTTAATGTTTTAAATCTACACATTAATAATTTAGGGATATTCCTTCCTTGAATACAAGAGTAAATAAGCTTCCCTATTTGATTACCCCCTCAAAAAAGGTAAACAGCTCTATAGCTTGTTGTCATGTTAGTATACAGTCCCACTGCTAGATGGCATACAATAGCACTGGGCTGTCAATGTAACATAGATGCAACAACAGGCAGAGTCACTGAATGAATAGCCAAGAGAGGAAGTGTGTTCAGTTATTCAAATTCTGGGTGCAGAAAACATAGACTCTGTAAATACCCACCATTGTTGGTGTGCAGCTGAACATCTATCCAGCATGTGTGAAAATGAAGTTGTAGAATGTTAACAACTAGAACATATTTCCCACTCAGTATTGACTCATTTGTTTGTGAAACTGAAAAATATCTCTACAGGGATGAAAATTTTGACTCTGTTAAAGATGAAGTGTTGAAATGGTTTAATGAGTAGGACTCCATTTCAATTATAAGGGAATGAAAAGCTCATTTTACATCGTTTTTGGTGATTATGTGGATAAATAAAGAAGTGATTTGGAAAAAAATAAACAATGTTCTCAATTATATAAAATGTTTTTAAAATGTTAATGTTCTCAATATTCATTATCTTGACATTCATCCATTCATCTACAAAAAATTATGGGACCTAATTTTTTCACTTATTCTCATATATTGAAAGTTTTTATTTTTTATCTAAGACAGCAGAATAATTCAGTTTTAAAGCCCATGATTAGTACCCATGAGATAAGTTTCAATGATATCAATTATAATTCAAAAGTATGTAGTGTTTTAAATATTATACAGAATGCGCAGCAATTTAATCCAAAAATAAATTTCTAAGCCATTTTGCTGTTTCAATTTATAAAAAACAAAATATGTACTGCCATTATTTCCATAGAATGTTTCAATAAGTCAAAACACACACCAGAAATTAGACAATATCTACTACCTTTACTTGGAGAAGCTCATTTAGGCCAGACATGCTGCATAATATACCATAACTTCAAATCGAACATACAGTAAGTATTAAATGTTTAACTAAAGAAGGACTTTCACTCAATGATATTAAGCAAACTTGAGGGTGAGTATAGGGAAGTTTCGCCTTCATATTCTTCTGTGGAGTAGTCAAAATTAATTTTTTTGGGCAGAGAGAACCTTGAAGATGATCCACATAAGCTGGCAGCTGAGTTGACTTGAGAAACATCTCCCTTGTTGAGGAAGGTTCAGAAGACAAAGGAAACAGATCAAGGAGATTGAGGCTTTCTGAAACTACTATGTTTTGCATCCTTCATCAACATTTGCATATGCATAAATGCAGTGCAAGATGGGTGCCCTGAATTCTTCCATCAACAGAAAAGAAAGTGCATGTGTACATTGTCAACATTTTTTAACCTCTGCCACGGTAACAAGAGGGTAGTGGTAGAATCTATATCACAGGGGAGGAAACTATGGTCCTCTAATATGACCCTCTATCAAAAATAGAATAAATGGAGTGGTGGAAGAGGGTAAAACAGTTCTTGGAAAGGCCATAATCACAAATCTCAAGAAGATCATTACAACAATTTTTTGCAACTGTAGAGGCTTTCTGATGATAGACTTCAAAGAAAGGAACACAACAATAACTGGGAAGTACTGTGCTCAGCTACTGCATCAAATGTATACTGCCATCAAGGAAAGGAGGTATGGAATGATGAGTACAGGAGTTCATCTGCTGTAGGACAATGCACCAGTCCACACAGCTGCTGTAACACACTTCTAGAAACTAGATCATCCACCATACAGCTAAATCTTGCTACCAGAAATTATTACCTATTATCAAAACTGAAATCTGACCTTCAAGGTTAAAGATTCACTAATGATAATGAGTTGAAGGATGCTGTTTTTGAGCATTTTTTAACTTTGGATTTTTTTTTATTAGGATTATAGAATGGACTATTTTTATTAGGATAACAGAGCTGTGAAATACATTGAAGTAAAGCAAAATTGCACTATCTAACTTATATTCTTTGAAGTCTCTAGAATTTCATGAAACATACCCAAGTAAGTGGAACAAAATTAGTGAAATTTGAGTGATTTTGTAACAATAATTTGTCATATCTCTAAAATTTGTTCTCTGTATCATATAAGAACATAAATAACATACCTGATAAAGTAAGGATGTACTCCTTATCTTGGGCATATATCCTTATTATTGAATGGGTTTCATATGGCTCCAGATTCACTTTGAATGTACTGTCCACTCCATCAGCAACCAAAGTATATGAACAGTCACTCTCAAAACTGAAAAAAATATGGGATAAACTTCAAGAATATCCTGTTGTCTTGATTTGAAAACTTTGTGAACTTGTTGCATCCTTGAAAAAAGCACAAACTAATGTTCAGAATAAGGATGGTCATATCACATTCAGCAGTGCATTTTCATTTAAATAATACTGACTATTGTGTCTCTCAGCAGAGAAATAATTATATTATTGCACAGTACAAAAATTTGTACTGATTTCATGCAGGTGCTCCCAACATGTCCTAGAGAAGCACACCCATCAAGCTGTGCTGATTTGTACCTGTATCAGAGATCAAAAATATAAGCAAGAAAGTAATCAGTATTAATGGCATAAAAATAAAATGTTACTATGATTTATTCTGTTCAACATACTTTCCTAGTTATGCAATGTACAGTTAGTTTAAAAGTAAACATGCACAACAATAAATAACAAGGTAGGAAAAGAAAGGTGGTCATGAGTGGGAGAGGGTGGTGGTGGGGGTGGTGGAAGTAACAATGCCAGCAATATCTTCTTGCTGTTTTTATAAGGAAATCACTCAAATTTTACTTTTTTTCCCTCAACTTACTTGGACATGTTTCTTCAAAACATGATAGAATTAACAGTGGAAAAATATATTCATAAAACAAAAATAAGGAAAATTTAAAACTTAAATGTAAATTGGAACTTGCACAGTGAAGCTAATCATATTAATTGATATCAGTTGAACTACACACTCTTAAAGCTTCATTTACTTTTTATAAATGTATGGAACTGGTTTCGAGAACATTTAGTTTCCATCTTCAGCCAGGCTAAAGTTCAGTTAAAGTTAAATGTTCTTGAAACGGTTTCCATACATTTATAAAAAGTAAGTGAAGCTTTAAGAGTGTGTAGTTCAACTGAATCATACAATGATATCAATTAGTTAATTTTGATCTTCCAAACAACAGTAAGCTCATCAATGAATTCATAAAATCTACAGGGCAATATCTTAATACCATACTGGGAAGCTGATGGTGGAGCCATGCTGATGATTAAGGCAACAGCCTTCAAAACATGTCCCAGTAAGTGGAACAAAATTAGTAAAATTTAAGTGATTTCCTCATAAAAATTGCAATATTATGTATTTCTCAGTAAATATTCCCACTATTTAAAACTACTTAATATCTTCACTTCACTTATACAAATAAATTTCAGGCATCGTCAATTTTACACTATAACTGCTCATACTCTACTTCTTACACAAGTTATTTACACCAGGCAAAATGTTTGTGGGCAAGATTTATCCCGAGTTTACTCATTTTGGCATATTTGAGTTATGTTCAAGTGTTTTATTTATTTTTATTTATATTGTACATGAAATAAATACATAAAAATCATAAATCATGTATCCAACATATATATTTTTCTATTAGAACCATTTTAGTTTGTTTTAAAAACATTTTTCCCCTCAGTAATTTTAATTCTCTAGAATGTTGGTTAATTTTGGCAAGTAAAAGACTATCATGTAGACTTCACTATTGTCATGTTTACTTACATCTACCCTGCCACCTGCTCTGAATAACTTTGTTTATGAAATCTGTGGGGGAATGTTCAATCCTTTAAACTTCATTGGTTATGGTAAGAACTCAAATAAATGGAGTGAGGGATATATTACATCCAGCTATTCACTCAAGAATCAGAGGCATACTGATATTAACCTTTAGAGTGGAAGACAATAATATAGTTTGCTAAGTAATTTTCTATGCTTTAAGTGTGGTAAAGCAGCATTATAAGTTGTAAATTATCATGAACATATTTGATAACCATAAAAGAACAACAAAATATCCAAATAGTGTCTTTTAATCAAATTATTTCATTTTATATTTTGCTCAACATTTTCATTCAGAAAAACCCTATATACCAATTTAGCTAAAGCATAACATTAATGCATATTAGGTAGGTAAATGAGTAAAAAATTATTAATATGTTGTGATGTGTCAAACTAAACATTCTTACAGCTTCACTAACTTGCTATTGCATTAGAGTATGCATCATCAGTTACTTGTTACAACACATTAATAATTATGTTATTTGCTTCTCTGTGATAGTTCCATTTGTATTTTATTTTAAAAATTAATAAATATTATGTACCTGTACCTTAACACCAAGAAATCTCTGAGATTATATACTACACTAAAAAATGGGTTGGGAAGAGAAAGGTATGTTGAAATTTGTGATAAGGTAGGAAGGGAAGGGTTGGCATGGTTTAGAACAGAAGTAAATATTTAAGTGGATTAAAAATGGACATACTAAGGGGAAATGTCCTATGTGTAAAGAACCAGATAGCACTTGGCATTGTATACTACAATGTAAGCAAACTAAGTTTTGGAGGGAACAGTTCATATTAAGAAAATGGGAAAATCTACCAGATGAAATAATAGATAAAAGAATTTTAAATTTAAAGTCAGATGAAAATATTAAAGAACTAGGAAAATACATAGGCAAGATAAGACAAAAATGGTTATGGGTATAAAATATGTGAAACAAGCTTAAGAGTAAAATTGTTGGATAGTAAAAGGAGGATGGAATGAGTAGGGGAAGGTATGGGGCTAGTTTTCTAATGTTAGTTTACTTTTAATGTTGTGTTTGTTGTGGTTGGATCGAAGCCCGGTCCCCTGGATATTCCAGTAGGTAGCTGCTGATGAACTGGGGACTGGGGGGCTGAGCCAATCAATTTAAAATAAATTTTGAATGGAGCCAGTGCCTTCTGGAATTGCCAAAGGCACTGTTTCTAATTGTTATGTTTAAAGGTAAAGATAGTATATTACGAAATGTAGTAAATATTGTAATTGTGAGGGGTACATCTAAAATAGATGGAGTTCCCTTATAGTTTGCATTTGCATGATTGAGTGTTTGTAAGAGAATACTGCTGTTGTAAAGGAGTAACTTTGTTGTATTATTAAATGGAAATAAATTCAATGCAAAATGTTAGTTAAACAGGATCCTTATACACCAATAACCAGGTGTTAGTGTGTATAAGGACCAAAGGAATAAGCAACTCTAAGGATATAAATATGGCCAAATGAGTATAAGCAATAAAAGAAGAAGGAAGGTTTAGTATAGCAAAAATATAATTTAATATCGCACTGAATGTATGAGTTACTTTTAATGTTGTGTTTTGTTTTGGTTGGATCGAGGCCTGGTCCCCTGGATATTCCAGCTGGTAGCTGTTGATGAACCGGGGACTGGGGGGCTGAGCCAATCAATTTGAAATAAATTTTTGAATGGAGTCAGTGCCTTCTGGAATTGCCGAAGCCACTGTTTCTAATTGTTATGTTTAAAGGTAAAGGTAGTATATCACGAAATATAGTAAATAGTGTAATTGAGAGGGGTACATCAAAAATAGATGGAGGTCCCTTATAGTTTGTATTTGCATGATTGAGCGATTGTAAAAGAGTACTGTTGTTGTAAAGGAGTAAACTTGTTGTATTATTAATTGGAAATAAATTCAAATTCAAATTCAAATGTACCTGTACACTATTCCATCAAATGACTTGTAGTGACTGCGTCCCCAAGAATAACAGTGTCCAGAATGAGGTAACAGTTCTATCAAAGTGAAGATTTGGAACATGTCACTTCCAAAAAGACTTCCAGTTAAATTTGTTGTATTATAGTCCAAATTGCTAATTATTCTGCTGGAACCTCTTCTGGAGAATGTACTGGTTTTGCGACTAGAGGTATATCTCGTAGCAACATTCCCACTGTGGATCATCTCAACCTCTTCATCTGTAAACATTTAGACAGAATACTTTGGATAACTTGTCAATGCATTTTCATGTTTCATTATATTTACTACAGAAGTTCTCCTATAAACATACTATTGGCTTTAATACATAACTTATGTTTCTCCAAGAGCAAACATTCTTGTGATACTTTACACTAGATGTCTGCTAAGTAGTAGCAGTAGCAATACATTAAGTTGATTTAGAATAATATACAATATCATACTACCTTCTACATTATTAATTTCTTGTGTTTACATTTATAAGATAGGACAGCAATAAGGTTATGGTTCTCAAAGAAAATGCCTAACTGCATACTACTGCTTTGACAAGGTAAAACTTGAGGAAATGCACTGAACAGTATTGAAACACCCAACTTATCACCTTGTGATTACATATGTTTGGAACATTAAAATAAGCTTTGGGGGGGTCAGTAATTCACAGATTTGGAAGCATTTATGTGCAACTGGATGGAAACTCAATCTCGCTATTTGATAATGAGATTAAGAAGCTTCCTATTCACTGGAAAAAAAAAATGTTTGTAAATTGGGAAATTATTTAGAGAAATAAAATTTATCCCATTTTATTTCCCTTGGTTTCAATAAACTAAAAAAAAAATTATATTTCATTCACCCTTGTAAGTAGCACGCCCAACATTTACGTGATATGGCTTCATTAGATTTTTTACAGTTTCCAAAACTAAAAGGATTGTATCTTCTGATGAAATACCAATTGAGGAAGTATTAGGGTTTTTGCAGATCTTAACAACTGGACCAAGTGCACTGTATTTAAAACTCCTCTTACCGTAATTTCATTTGGTATATATTTGAAATCCCCATATACAGATAATTACATAAAGAATAAACCTGGTGGTTAAGAGATGAGAGAGACTGCCACAGGTGGCTGAGGTCATTAAGGTGTAGACTCATAAGTGGAAGGTCTGGGGTTCAAATCCCATCAGGACCTTCCTGACAGGTTTTTTCCATGTTTTCCTCAGTCCTTATAAATGGTAATTCCTGGGGAGACACTCTAAACTTAGGCCTCGAATATTTCCTTCCTTAAAAAACATCCTTTCCCAATAACTAATTTCATATGTATCATCAGTGTCCACCGCCTGTGGTGCCTCAGTAGTAAAAATGGACATTAAACACCAATAAAAGAGAGAGATGGGGGGGGGGAGAACCTCAGTTTTGGTACTGCTAACTTTTAGAGTCCTTGTATGTTTATGTGAATTAAATTGTAATGTGGTCTGCTGAAAATGAATTAAAAATGTGTAATTAACAAATTTATGTAATTATGAAGTTGTTGCAAAGTTAGCAAGGAAATATGTCAATTTGAATGTATGATTAATTGCTGAAATACATAAAGAATAATGACTTCAACCATAGACCACACCAATATGCCATTATTAACAGCCTGGCTCACAGATTAGTTAAGGAATAATATACAGTTGAATACCAGTGCATTATCAATCCTGCCCTCCACATTGGATTCAATTGGTCTTTAGTAGAGAAGATCAAAATATTTAAAGATATTAAATCACCACCATTCTCTCCATGATAAAATGAAAAATTCACATACCATCAATGGGCAAATGAAATTCATGAAAATTCATGAAAATGTTTTACAAAGTGGTATTGTACTGGCAGCACAAAATAAATTTAACAATAGGAACTTTCTGAACAGAATCATAAAAATGTTATCTCATCCAGCAAAAAGTGTACCAGATAAATTGTTTGGATTATGATCAGATATACATAGGCAGAACAATAAGAAATTTACAGACAAGGGCAAAAGAATACTTTTGAAATGTAAGATATAAATAGGTGAATAAATTGACAGTTGCAGATCATTCTTAGATATACAGCCATAACTTCATTAAAGAAACTAAATTGTTGAAAGCTACCAACACTCCCAAGGAATTAGCAATATGGAAACAAATTTCATTTTAAAAAATGAGCATTGTGTTATGAACTTTGACATCCTACTAATGGACTTATTGTTTCACTTTATATTGGAATCACCAGAGGCCAGCATTAGTTAGTCTCAGCTGATGATGAAAGCAAAAGCTCTTAAAACATGTTCTGACAAATTAATCAGTTAGAAAAGAATGTGTTACTTAATACCAACTTCCTTATTTGTATAAACACCCCTTATCTGTTCCTATACCAGGCAACAAATTTTCAAACACCTCACATTAACTTAATTACTATTTAAATCTTGTACTTACGAAGCTGTTGACAATGGAGTGACAATATAACTTCTTTTTATCCATTTGTCCAGTCATAGTTTTAAGCAACTGCGGTTCAGTAAGCAACTGAAGATGGGAGAGATTCTCCGGAAATGTGTCTTACTTTTGGGTAAGTGAATGGAGTAAAGTGTAAAAAAGTGAATACATAAGTTGAAGTTAATTACTATTGTTTCTGTTTTTATATCATTCCCTGATGCAATGTGATTATATTTTAACACTAGCAGTACTTATAATTGTTAAATGGGAAAATTCAAATATGTATTTGTTTTTGACATTCTTACCAAAAGCACACTGTGGGATAGGCTGTGGTTGAAATATGCCCTCTGCATATTGACAAGTGTAGACTGGTGATGGAGGGGACTGGAAGGTTGCACCTAAGGGACATGTGATGGTGCATGATACACTCTCTTCATTACCATTGCATTTGTATGCTCCATTGAAGTTCATCTTCTTTGGAGAACATGCCATGGCATCTGTAAGAGAAATCATATAACATTAAAAAAATATGATACAGCTTTATGAACAGTATAGTAAAAGCTGTTTCATTATGCTCATATACTCACCATACTGACACTGGGGACCTCTGAAATCTTGTGGACATTGACAAACATTGAAAGCAAGGCACACACCCCCATTCTGACAGGAAGGTTTACACATAGCTGAAAACAATAGCATTCTGTTTCAGTTACATATATATGGCATGTTACAAAAACTGTATCTCATCATATAATTCAACTTATTATATTCATATTTTATCTGTACTTGTATATAAAACTGTTAACTATAAAAATTATGTTTGTCCAAATGAAAGTGAGATTTTATTTATTTATTTGTTTTCTGTAATGATTTATTGGTTGGAATATATGAACATACAGGAAGTAAGAGTAATACATGGTGACATATCCACTACATATAGCCATCTTGTCTGTTCAAGCAAGTGTCCCAGCATGTCACAAGGCTATGAATGCCATAGTTGACTGCACAACCAAAAATGGACTGCCCTCTGCTTGGAAATAGAGTAGATGCCTCATGCAAGCACCCATTTGCTGAGTATTCTGTTCCTCAGAAAGATTTTTGGGAACCCACTGTGTGCAAACCTTGTGGTATTCCAACTGTCGATGGAGAGTGATGTGAACAGTTCTATTGCTCAATGACAATGTTTCTGCAATCTCTTGGATGGTGATTCAGCAATTCTGCCTTAAAAAGTTAATTACTGTCCATGGCTGCAAATGATTCCTCGGTAATAGTTAAGTGAGCCTAATCAGTTCTAGGCATATCCTCAGTGCAGACATATCCGTCACAAAATTCACCTCACCATCTGAACACTGTGCTGTGTGACAGTCATGCATTTCCATACACATTGTTCATAAGATGATAAAAATTTTGGCTCTACTAACACCTTATACGTTCAAAAATTGAATTACTGCTTGATGTCACCATTTGGATGAATCCCTGTTTTGAATGTATTTAGTTCATTGTGCTTCTGCACATGTAAATAACACACTGCACTGTCAGACCATACCTGTCTGTTTTCTTACATACAATCCCACCTTCCAGAGCAAACACAAAGCTCTGTGTGGTTAAGCTGAGAAACTATGACAAAAATCTTAATTTCATTTGGGCAAACCTTATATTATATGCTTTATATTCAAAAAATAACTTAATATTTCAATATTAATAATTTTAATTATTCACAAGGAAACCTAATATACAATGAGTGTATATTTCACAATACTAACCAAAAAATTTAATTCAGAAAATTATAAATGTTTGTATGACCAGAGAGAAAAAAAAATAAGGAAGTATGAAAGTACAGAGCAGAGCATTTGGATCATGCCTCCCAATTCCAATATATAACAAAAATAACTTTAATTTCCATAGTTAATTATAAATGAAGATTAAGTAAATAAAGAAGTTCTTGCTGTAATGTGCATCTTTATACTAAAAATTATTTTCTGAAAGGCTCCACAAACTTACGCTGACAGTCTGGGATAGAGCTCCAATTGGACCTGCTGGGAGTCCATGTACCATCTCGACATACCATATTTGCAATTGCAGAGCCATCTGGAAAATGATGTCCAGGAACACATGTTATCGTGCAGCTCCTGTGAAAGGATTCAGGTAAAAATTTCACAAGAATTATGGTGATTATCATGCCATAAAATGGGAAAAGAACTAGTTTATACATAAAAAAAAATTCCAGTTCAGATTGAAACACAAATATTTTAATATTTATATATCAATATTCCAAACATAATTTTAGAGGCAGCTAACAAGTTACTTTTCTTTACAAGTTCTGTAAGTAAATGGAGTTCTGTGTAAAAAATGAATACCTAAGTTTAGGATAAGTTACTTTTCTTTTGTTAATTCTGTTCCCCTATTTATCATCTACTTTTCCTCACTGTGTTCAGTGTTTGAGGTAGATCTCATTGTTACATGTAGCAGGGAGGATGCCTCCTAAAAATCTTTACATATTCCAGGCAGGGACTAGTATTCCTATTTTGAATTTTAAAATACTTCTAAATTATGAATTTAGTATTTGTTGAGTTCTCAAAGAGGCAGTTCCAACCTCTTCAGATGTTGTAAGTAAGCTCTGTAGATTTCAAAGCATCTATCATACTTCTGATGATTTAGAAGTATACCAAACCAGACATTTGAGTCCCTCCCTTTAGAGCTGTCTAGATGGGTATGATGTATTCTTGCAACTTAATGACTGCAGTGAGTTGATTAGCTACACTTTAACACTCAGTTTACCAAACTGTAGAGCTAAGGAGGCTAATGCTGGACTAGGCTACCCAACCAGTGGTATTGGTAGTTGGGTCAGAAGATTTCAGCATGTATAAATAATGTAACTAATTCATTCTAATTTTAAAAATCAACTTCATATCAGAACAACTACAGTGAAGCAATAACGTCCTCTAGATTAGGCAAGTAAGTTGATTACTCTTGTGCTGCACTTACAATTGAACTACTCAAAACATGTTTCACAAGCCTTTGCCCACATCATCAGCTGCATGTCACCTGCTGGACATCTTTGGTGCAGCTCTGGTGGTCACTTTAATGAACTTTTGAATCAATTTGTCCTCGGTTATAATTTTGAAGTTCATTATAATATCCTCAAATTTTTTTTATAATTTGTTTTCCATAATGCTAATTCCAATGATCTATTCATGAATTTCAGTAATGTGCTTTCCATTTCTATGTTATATTTGTTCTCCCATCAATTGGTAGCAGCATATCACTTTTGGAATATATAAATGGAAAGCACATTACTGAAATTCATGGGCAGATCAGTGAAGCTGGGAAGGAATTTATATAAAGAATTACGAAGATAAGATTATGAACTTCAAGATTCCAATATAGGACAAATTGGTTCAACAGTTCATTAAGTGTCTACCAGAGCTACACTAATGATATTCATAATCAAGAAATCCAGCAGTTGACATGCAGCTGATGATGTGAGCAAGACTTATGAAAGATGTTCCAAGCACATCAATACAAAGTGGAGACAAGAGCACAAAATTGACTCACTACCAAAATCTAGAATAGTTCCACTCTGTTATAAGGGGGCCATTTAAATAATTCAGCTATTTATATCATAAAGTGCTTTACCTGGAATTGCAGGTTCGCAAAGCATTTGCAGGTGAGGGTCCGATGTTCAAGCATGGTCTCTTTTCAAACTGGCACTGTGGACCAGAGTAGTTCTCTGGACAATTGCATTCATTTGGGGAAACACAAATTCCATTGTGTTGACAGGGTGGAAGGCATATAGCTGTAATGCAGCAACAAACAATTATTTAACAACTTCTATGTATAAATAGTCACTAAAGTTACTCTCAAATTTTCTATCAAATTTATGAAAGTATATTTAAAAATGTTTTTAAAGATAAAGATAAATATTAGTGTTTTATTATTTTTTTCCTATATTCTCTAGAACTTACCCATTGCAATTATATATAATGCATTATTATGCTGATTTGTAAGTTATTCATTTAAAGTTTAAAGAAAACATTGCATGGGCATGGAAAGTGATTCTAAAGTTCACATAATGAATTTGAAATTAATTTTATGGGTATTTTCTTATGAAGTTACTGCATTCATAGTGGTGGTGAAAAATTTACACATATATACTATAATGACATGAGATAAGAGTTATATGTATGTTGGTGGTATAAGTTTTTTAAAAATCTTTTACCTTTCCATGCTCTAACAACAGCTGTTGAAAAATGTCTTTGTAGCAAATCAGAACTATAACCAATCAATCAACAAATCAATTATTCAACCAACCACCAATCTATCAATCCAGCAGCTAATATAAACATGAAATCAAAAGATGCTTGTTTCAATCACTTTTCTGCATATTGATATTTACGGGCAAAATTTAATGGTTGGGTTACTACAGCTAAAAGTTTATTCCATGCTTAATTACCATGGTCCTTGGAGCTTTGATATCCAAACATTTTGTCCCCGCCTACAGAGGACATTATCAGTGACGAGGTCTAAGTCTTTTAGGTGAAGGTTCAGCCATGACTGAATTGCTGGCTGGAGGTGTCATATTTATACTTGGGCTTCTCGTGGTGAATTGACTCGGCTGGAATAGGGGGTATGTAATCAGTGGGTAGGGCATCTCTGCTTTGATGACTGATTGATTCCCTCATGTTTGGGCTTGTTTATATGTTCAAGTATCAGACACCAGGTTTTATTTAGTTTAAGAGTCTCTCCCTTTCTGTTAAAGTTATTAGGGTGTTTGTAGATTTCTATTGCTTAACGGTGTATCTTGCATGGTAGTACAGTATTGAAGAAAGAACAGTTGTCTCATTATACTGGATAATGCGTTCACCATCTGCCCACATCGCATATTCTGCGACCACAGACTTGTCCAGCTGACCCAGACGGCAGCATCTCTGAGATCTGGGTGTTAACACTTCGTCAAGTAGGGCCTATATATATATTGCCCCACAGGAACAAGGAATCCGAGAGAGACTGACCAAAACAAGCAGGTTCCTGGGATCTTTGGCTGAGCATAACAAAGTATTGATCTGTCTAGTTTGCTTAAAAATGGTTTTGACTTTATGGCACTTGAGTAAATGCCCAGTTCTGTCTGTGACATTTTTAAAGTATGGCAGGAAAGCAATGCCATTGTTCTGGGGCAAATCCTGTTTAAGGTTGGCAGGGTGATGTGTAGATGAACATATCGCTCTGCGGACTTCTTGTACTGTATAAATGTCGGAGTTCCTGATGTAAAGAACTAGGCTTACAAATGCGGGCAGTTTGGTCAGTATGAGTCTTAATATTGGCACGTTTCTGGTTTGGGTGGTGGTTAGAATTTTTGTTTAGCTATCGGTCAGTATGGGTGGATTTGAGATATACTGTATGTCCAAGTTTTCCTTCTGGTTTATTAGTGACCAGAACATCTAAGGAAGTTAGTTGACCATCTTTCTCTTTCTGAATTATGAAATGGATACGTAGATTGATACTATTGAGATGCTAGAGGAAACCTCAAGAATTGATTCTCCGTGACTCCATACGACAAAAGTATCACCCACATAGTGATACCATATGGATAGTTTGTGAGCTGCAGAATTTAGAACCGAGACTCGAAAGATTCCATGAAGAAATTCGCAATGACTGGACTGAGTGGACTGCTTGCCTATTGCAACCCCGTCGATCTGTTCAAAGAGTGGGGTTATTGTTAGAAGTTGGTAGTCTAGGGGTTACTTGCTCTCCTCTGAATCCAAGGTTTATGGGTTCAAAACTGGTGGAGGTTGTAGATTTTTCTGGACATAAAAATCTCAAATGCAAGTGAAAGGCCGATTGCCATTGGTCCCATGTCATAGATTAGTGGTCCATTAAAGAACTTATACCTTAAAAAAGAGATCCCTGGACAAAACTATCAATCATCTTATCCCCTGAGTAAACATTAGGAATTCCTATAAATATTGTACTTACGAAGCTGTTGACATTGGAGAGGCAATATAATCTAAACTTAGGTATTCATTTTTTACACTTGCTGGTAATTTTTTTTTTTTTTTTTTTTTTTTTTTTCCCCCCCAGTTTCAACAAAAAATATTACCAGCAAATTTCGGGCCTAGCTATGGGAAACCCTATGTCACCTTTTCTAGCAGAGTTATTCATGAGCTCATTTGAAATACACATCACAAAAGCCTTTCCTTTAATTTTCAAGTCATAGTATAGGTCTGTGGATGACATTTTTGCAATAATACCGAAGAAACACTGAATAGATGCCCTAAAACTTCTTAATTTGCAACATGAATCCATACAATTCACTACTGAAGAAGAAAGAAATGGGTGGCTACCATTTCTAGATTTAAAAATTATAAGAAATGGAGATTGTTTGAATTTTGGAATTTACAGAAAAGAAACACACACAGAAAACTACATAAAAAATGAGAGTTATAATCCCATTCCACATAAATATGCAATTTTTCAGTCTGGCACACAGATTGATGACTATTCCACTCACAGAAGCAGAGTACAAAATAGAATACAAACAAATAATAAAGGCAGCTATAATCAATGGTTTCAATAAAGACACAGTGATAAAACTATAAATAAATCTAAAAGAAAAAAAAGAATAAGGGAAGTTTCCACACTGAAAAACACAAAAGAAGAATACAAATTCAAAAGTTTCACCTACCATCCAATTTACGACAACAAGTTCAAGAAAATCTTCAAAGAGCATGGGATAATGTTAGCCCCAAAGAACAGATACAACATTAAGAATTTATTGGGTTGCACTCTAAAAGACTCCATACTAACAGAACAGAAACCAGGAATTTACGAAATAAAATGTGCAGATTGTGAACACAGCTACATACGCAAAACAAAAAGAAATTTGGAAATTTGGAGGAAAGAACATTTTAGGAATATTCGGTTTAAACAGGTGGATAAATCAGCAGTAACAGCTCACTTTTGGACCAAAAACCATGAAATAAAACCAGATATTAAACTGCTGAAACATCTTCACAACCCATTGGAGTTATTCACTTGGGAAAAAATTTTCATATTAAAAAATAGAGAAAACCTGATGAATTTCGAGTTTCCTCCTATGGATGAGCTCAGCAACTTCCTACTTCAACCAACAAAGGCCACCACAGGAACATCTGCTTGTCCAGCCATAGTTTCGAGTAATGGCGGTTCAATGAGCAACTGAGGATGGGAGAGATTCTCTCGAAACGCATCTTTCTTTTGTGTAAGTGAATGGAGCTTAGTGTAAAAATGAATACCTAAGTTTAGGTTATTAGGAATTCCATCTGCACTCATGCATCACCACCCTGTATCCTTTATTTCATCTCTTCCTCCTAGCAGATGACCCCATCTGGTGGCCTCAGTGCTCAAATCCTTCTCTATCCTATGTGGCACTAAAGCAAGAGTATTGACTTGTATAAACTTTACTTGGCCTCACCTTCACAGTGTGGGATTGTTTTTAGCTCTGTTCCCTCAATCTGCCACTCCCCTTCATGACAAGTGACAAACAGCTGTTTCTTTTCCTTTGAGAACATGTAACCTGGTAGGCAGGACACTCGGCAGCCACTATAACAAATACATTACAGAAAAAGTTCAATATTGTTAATATCAAGTAGATTTTGAAACAGGCATTTCTGGGAGAAAAAAAATTATTTCAAGCACTCCAAAATGCATCCCTATTTTCTTACATAAATTTCACTTTCACAGCATCATATTATAAATTTTACAGTAAGATATTGCCATTCCATGTTTTAATAAGAATTCTGACTTTCTAGTATAAGTTAGTGATAGTAAAAGCTAAGAAAAAATCATTCTAAGAGTTATGGTAGCAGTAGTAACCAAATAGGCTGTACTTTATTATCTTTAGGAGAAATAGTATTATAAAACTTCCTTTCCAATTCCTTTCTTTTAAGTAAAACAATTTTTTTCTTAAAACGAACTTGTACACTCATTTAGATTAGTGCAGTAAGAACTTGCAATTAGATGTCTACACATGTGAGAAAAATGAATAGCAGTTCATAGTTAATGTTAAAAATACAAAATATATTGCAGTTATAAAATGAAGTTTTGGAATGTACAAGGAGCATTTGGAAATTATTTAAAATAGTAGTTTTTGTACCTATTTATTATGCAATATGATTTAATGCACATGGGATCACTCAATACTCCCCACCGTCAGTTTACCATCATCATATTCCTGGTAACTTCATAATGGCATCGTGAAACCATTGTTTGGGAGTACTATGCCACCACTCATCGACACTGCTTATATTTCCTTCTTGTTGTTGAATTTTTTACCTTGCAAAAAAATCCTTCATTTTGTCAAATAGAGATAGTCAGACTGAGCAAAGCCCAGTGAATATGGTAGCTGTAGCACAATGAAACCTTGTGATGCCAACTTTATGACTGTAGTGTTGCTGGTGTGTAGCCATGCATTGTCATGTTGTAGGAACATTTCTATGAACCACTTACCCTTTTGCTATTACTGAATTCTGCTTCTAAACCATATAAGGGTCTGGCAATACACCTTGCTGTTGATAGTCATTCCTTGAGGAAACCAATCTATTAGCAATATGCCTGAAATATCCCAAAAGATGGTGATCATTTGCTTTCCTACAGAAGGGACAGCAAAAATTTCTTGGGCCAGGGATTTCCTGAATGTTTCCATTACATGGATTGGACTTTCTTCTTTGGTGTAGCCATACTTGCCTCATAGACCCAAGATCACATGTTCAATCCTGGCCAGAGTCGATGATTCCTTCAGAGGGGAAGTAATGCTGTGTGTCCCATATCATAGATTTACGGCATATAAAAACTTCAACCCTGAAAGAAGAGGCCTGAAAAAAATTTATCAGCAGTTTCATACCCTGAATTGATGGGAATCTGATCACCTGAGATATTAAAGAGCATCCATAAATATAACCCAATGAAATAAACTCTCTGGTGTGCAATAGTGACATCATGACTTGTCACCAGTCATCCAAAATATCTAGATCTTCATTAAGCATTTCCAGCAGCTGATGACAGACAACAGTTGGAGAAAGAAGCTCAGGAGTTTTGCAAGTGATTCCAAACATGTTCAGAATATAAAAAGTTATTTATGTTTCAGTGTCAAAAATGCAACAAAATATTTTAATTACCTCCATCATGATCAGTTCATAGCATCTACATTTATTGTCAAGTAAATTCAGCATTTTTTAAATGTTTATAGGGCAATTGCAAATATGCACTAGATTAACTAATCTGTCCACTGGATGTAGTGATTGTCCTACAAGAAAGAAATATACATGTATCTTGGAGGAGGAGGAGGAGGAGGAGGAGGAGGAGGAGGAGGAGGAGGAGGAGGAGGAGGAGGAGGAATATTTGGCCAATGTCATCTAATGAATATTACAAAAACTAGACATGTACTGGCTGTTCTGAACCAAATACAATGCAGCACATAGTTAACACAGAACATGAACAAATATAAAAATTGTTACATTATAATATACAAAATATAATTAAACTCCCCCAGTTCAATTAATCCATAGCTACTGCTAATCTTTGATTATAAAAATTAGGGAAATTGTGTAACAAAAAACTTGAAGTCAATTTAAAAAAATGTTTAGTTTGGCTAAAGCAAATATTCATGAAAGGGAGGATATTTAAAAAAAAAATAATAAAGTGCCAATTTAATTATATGATACAAATAGGCTGCAATATTGAAATACATTCAATTTGCAGGTTTATAGTTTTTTGACCTATTTGTGCTTTTTAACAGATGCTACACAAAAGTTTTTTTTTTTATTTAGTACAGACTTCAGAAACTTAAAACTTTGTCCTTCAGATATTTGTATCTGGAATTTTAAATATTACCTAAACTAAGATTTAGCAAATTTTTTCTGTTAAGTCAATGAAAATGCCCATCTACCTATGCTTTTCACACAGACTCTTATTTAATAGAATGTCAAGTTGAAATTATTGTACTTGTATAATTCAAGGGCAAAAACCCAATGATTGCGATTTGTATTAAATAAAACAAATGCTTAAATAAGGTCTAACAAAATCATCTTTGGCATGCTTATGAATGCGTGAGTTCGTAAAATTTTAAATATTTTAAAAAATTATACATAAACCTGAGGGCAGAAGCTCTAGAAGTTTGCTGGTTTGCATTATCATCAAAATTTTTAATTTTTCATATCCTATCACTATTGTTTGATGCATTATGTGTAAAAAAAAAAAAAAGGCTTCTATCATATATCTATGTTTATTTTTCAGTGATTATCTGTCAGGCTGCAAAGCACTGTCTTAGACTCTGTAAGCTTGTGGAGCACTTTGATTAAGGGAGGTGAAAGGAAGCAATTGAGGACCCCTTGCCAATAAATGTCATTATATTTGTATTCATACATTACCTGAAAAGTCACCTCTCGTCACATACTTGTCCCATCCATTCACAAGCCTCTAAAATCCAGCAGTATTAAATTCTTTGGGCTGCTTTCATAACCAAGTGATGACTTCCCTCTATACAGCTTCATCATTGAGAAAATGATCACCCAAATGATGTTTAAAAGGGTTGAACAAATGGAAGTTACAAGGAGCAAGGTTGGGGCTGTACTTTGCTCGAGGATTTCCCACTTGAAATTTTGGAGCATTTCATTTTTCTTAGGCAGTCATGCAAGAGCAACATGTCTTTAGTAAGCAGTCCTGATTGCTTCTTTTGAATGGCCTTATGTAGTTTCCCGATAATATTATTGTAGGAGTCTGCATTTATGGTTTGTCCTTGAGACTGGAATACAGTAAGCAGCATTTCCTTCATGATCTCAGAAGACTGTAAGCATCACTTTCCCAGCAAAAGGTGTCACTTTAAATTTACTTTTTTTTTATTATTATTTTTTTTTATCCAAGCAATGCAGGATGTTTCCACTGCAGTGATGCATGTTTTGTCTTGGGCTCATTGACTGTGACAATTTGTGCTAGCACATCATGTCCTTTGTTGGCAGGCCAGCATGATGTTTGTCTACAATACATGTCCACCCTTCATAGAACTTTTACACCCAATTGCAAACAGCTTTATAATGCTTTAATTATAATCTTAGGCATAAGATCCAATAATATGAAGATTTGCCATATATATAAAATAAAGTAACATTATTAACAATGTAACAAATTAACAGTAATTATAAAAGCAGAAAAGGATAAAACACTAAGAGAAAGTCACACTTGTAATTGCTATATTTCAAGCTACTAGAGTTCTTCTACGGCAAGAAGACATTCTATTACTTTTTATATATATAAAACCAGAATAAAAATGCCAGTGTTAAATTCACATTAAGTAATGAAAGAAATTAATATTTCTCTTTTTCAATCTTAAGACGAGTGTTTTATTTCATAATACTTACACTTCTAAAAATTATAGTAAAATATTTCAAGTATACTTAACTTCTATTACATAACAATAATTTGCCCATCAGCATAAATAAATATGGGAGTCTGTGACATAACTTCATGCAGGAAGATATTTTGTTAAATGAATAAATTTATTTCAGCAAACATTAAAATTAAATTTTAAATTTACATAAACAAACAAAATATCTAAGAATTTAGCAATACCAAAACTAAGGTTCTCTCATACCTTAACCACTAGGTTATATATATATATTAAAGAACCCCTAAAATAAATTACAATTTTCACAACTGTATGTTCCCTCAAGCTCCTTCCTTATACTTCTCTGTTACTTATCCCTTACTTTTCCTAATGATAAGAATTCTCTACTCTTGTTTATTTTCTCTACACTCTTGTGTGTTAACATTTTTGCCACTATATTTTCTTGTTGTTTGTCCTATTTTTCATCCCAGATATTATATCTGCACCTATTTACTATTTCACATTCTATTAGACAATGGAACACATTATCCATTTTCCTACACATAATACGTCCTTCTTTAAATTTTATTCTTAATACTTTTAGAAATAAATATCCCTGTTTGCATCCATGCAAGACCGATTTTTCTGAATTGATCATAATTATCTATATATTTCTCCCATTCCCAATTTCTTTTAACTACCTTGAATAAATCCAAAAAACTTTTAACCTCTAAGCTAGCCCAAATCTCCTGTTTCTCTACATCTTCTACTCTCTATCTCATTTCATGCCAAAATCCACTGAGAAAACTTTCACCCAATCGCCATACATCCCCAATTCCAATTTCTTGTAACTGTTTCCCCAAACCAACTCTCTTCACAGTACATCTCTTTGGTACACAACACATTCTTTTAGTACATTGTTATTATCTAATTTTAAACACCTGTGGCAATATTTCAAGATTCTCTCCACAATTTATACCTTTCCTTCCTGTTCTTTATAGTTCTGCCAAACTCACCCCCTCCCCCAGACAAACTTTTTAGTAGCCCCAAAACCTCTCTACAAAATATTCTATGTACCACATCAACCTTTGTCCACCTCTTTTGACACTCCCCAAATTTTGTACTGCATACATCATCTTCGACTCAACCACAGCCTCATAGTCTTTCTAGCTATTTCATTAGCAATGTGGGAATTTTATACAAACTTATTCTGACAGCTTTCATAGCTAATTTACCTTTTGCTTGTGCACATTTAGATCGAACCTCCCACCTTCTGTTACTCATAAATCTCACCCCCAAATAATCTAATTCTTTCACTACCTCTATTAGGTCTCTATGTATAAATCATCTCTCATCTTTTCTTAATTTTGTTCCTTTTTTAAATACTATTTATTTATCTTTGATTTTTCACTATTTATCCTTAAGACTATTCTGCACAAAATCTAGCAATTTCATCAATGGCATGTTGTAATCCTATCACAGTTACTGCTCCTGCTACGAGATCATTAGCAAAAAGCAATTCTTGAATTTTCCTTCTTTCTAATAATAATTGGACAATGCCTATTGCTTTTCATGATCCTATCTAGGATATCATCTATATACAAATAAAGTAATATCAGTCTCAAACCCAAATTTTGAATCATTTGTTCTATTACCTTTACATCTGACAAAACCTGCTTCCCTCATATAATTTTTGAAGTCCTAGAATAAATTCAGTATTGACTCCCTTGCATCTTAATTTGTATGCCAATGCACTCTTATTTACTGTATCAATTGCTTTCTCAAAATATGCAAAGAAAATATATATCCTACCCCTTTTATTTCTTACATATTTATCCACTATGGTATGGATTATCATTACACCATCTATATGTTCTGTTAATATCATAGTGTTTCTGTTGATTTTGGTCATCAGCATCCAACACCACTAATTTCAATGAGATGTGAATGATAGCAATATTAAAAATGGCTTACCTGAACTTGGCACACCTCATATGAGCATTTGCAGGCTGCATTGGTCTACTTTTACATCCTTAAAGAACAAAGAACAAAATATTGATCATTTGTGCCCTTTACAAAAAAAAGAAAAAAAAAGTAATAAGTATTGAAACATTTAAATAAATAAGTGAACAGGCAATATGTACATATGAATAAGACCAAAGTCTTTTAATTTTTTGTTATTGGGCCAAAGAAAACACATCTAGTACAGTCTTCTAATAACCTTCATCATTCAGCCCTGCCTTAAAGTGATGATGAAAATAAAATTCTATTATGCATTTATTTCTTATTAGTTTGTTACATAATTACCACAATAACAAAACAAAAATTAACAGATGTGTTCAGAGAACTGGATATTTCTTTAGAAAGGTGAACAAAATCTAGCATAAACATTTTGGGGGCTCACAGCTGTTTTCCTTCTTAGGGAAAGCAAGAAACTGACTCAACCAAACAAATTGGTTTAACAACCAAGTCACATCTTAATTACATTCAATTCAATTTACTTATCCTGTGCTACCTTTACAAAAATGTAGGGTGCGTCAAAAACTTACAAAAATATTTACAAATATGTTGAAAAACATACATAAAGACAAAGTTCAATAAACCAAGCTGTTAGAAATGCAGAAAAATAGGATTCATTAATATGCTACAAAAACATAACACAGTACATAAAAAAATGTTCCATAACATATATAACAAAACAATGGAAGAAAAATACAAAGTTAGAATTATATAAGCTACTGTTGAGAATTTGTGCAATTTTCTTTTGAAAGTTTATTCAGGAATGTCACTAATTCCATTAGGTAACTTGTTATAAAGTAACATGACGTGTAGGGGAAGCTCTCATGTAATAATTTTTTTCTGTGTATTATTTCCCTTAGATTATTTCTGTATCTTGTATCATAGAAATGCACCTCTGAATTGACGGCAGAGAGAATTTTTAATATTTTAAAATGTTCTCTGC
This sequence comes from Metallyticus violacea, assembly GCA_030762175.1. Lineage (NCBI taxonomy): Eukaryota > Metazoa > Arthropoda > Insecta > Mantodea > Metallyticidae > Metallyticus > Metallyticus violacea. The sequence continues at coordinate 592,701 of CM060839.1, forward strand.
AACTCTAATTATAGCTCATTTTTGCCATTATTAGGATAGTACTTTTAAATTTGAAACAATGTAGCACCAACTGTTGGATTTCCCCAAAACATAATACCATATAATAAGCATAAATGAAAATATTCAAAATAAAGATTCCTTAGTAAATATGGAGAAGCAAGAGATTTGGGCTAGTCTAGAAGATAAAAGTTCCTTGGGTTAATATAAAGTAATTAAAAAGAATTGGGGGCAAGAGAAATATATTGAAATTTGTGACCAATCTGGAAGAATGGGTTTGGCATGGATGTGTACAGGAGTAACATTCTTGAAAGGATTAAGGGGAAATAATAAGGAGGGATGCATTACATGTGGGGAAGTAAATAGTGTGTTTCAATATTTATTGGAATATGAAAGAGTTAAATGGTGGCAAGATAGTATCTGGAATGATAAATGCAATAAGTTACAGAAAGATATCGTGATAATAACAATGCTATCAAATAAGAGAGTAGAAAAAAATCCAAAAGAGAGTGTTTCCAAAAAAAGTAAGGAAGAAGTGAGGAAGAAGTATGAAGAAGGAAAAAGGGGACATATATAATGGATGAAATTTTGGTTAGAGGTTTCTCACATATGTACAACTGTGTGGTTAAGGTATGGAAGGAACCTGTTTGTTTATTGGTACTGTTAGAATCCATAGAATAGATTACAGTATAAACTGATGTATACTTGATTGTAATGTTGTTTGTCAATAAATTCATTCATTCTTAGTAAATATGGGCTTAAGAATTCCCTTGCTTTTCTCATTGCAAACTAAATATTACTCAATTTGTTTGTTAAGTTATTTGTATGCAGGTGGGGATCTAAATGTTAAGCTATATTGAAATCAAGATACTTTACTTTGCAAACATATTTTATTGGTATGTATCTTTCACCTTTATATATGGATTGTTGACAGTCTATTTTTATTTGTTGGTGACAGAAGAGCTTAAGCCATTGTTTTTTCATTGTTAATCATTAATTTGTTATTTTGAAATCAGTCATCAAATTTTCTTGTTATTTCATTTAAGTTAAAATTTTTATTAAAATGTTAATTGAAACTTGCACAGTGAAGCCAATCATATTGATATTATTGTATGATTTAGTTGAACTTAACACTCTTAATGCTTCACTTACTTGTCATAATATAGAACCAGTTTCTAGAACATTTCATTCTCATCTTCAGCTAGGCTAAAATTCAACTGTCTAATAATTCATTAAGCTTTAGGAATGTTATTCAGCTCTGGTAGTGGTGTAATAAACTTGTAGTTAATGTTTTCATCCCCAGCAGTGTCGAAGTTCATTAGACTGTCTTTGTATTTGTAGATGTATATTTTCTCCCAAATTGCTAGTTCTGTAGGTCCTTGTGCTGATTTTAATAATTTTGCTCTATTCACTATGACGTGATTTTCTGTCCAAAAATGATATGCTATTGCTGATTTCTCTATTTCCTTGTACTTTATGTTCCTGAAATGTGCCTATATTTCCCTTTTTTTTCCAATGTAGAATTTTTCACATTCTGCACAATTTATTTTGTAAATACCTGCTTTTTTCTCTTATGCAATACTGTTATAAACATTGTCTATCAGTAGGTTTTTAACATTAAATCTGTTAACCGGTGCCAACCTAATATTAAAATCTTTAAGAATATTCCGAAATTTTTTGTAGCACATGGATATGTGAATTTTTTATAAATTAGCTTATCTTTTCTTTCTGTAAATGTTGTGGTTTCTTTGATACATTTTTGTCTCTTGAATTTCTGTAACTTTTTGTGTGTTAGTTCTTTTTAAAAACCATTTTTAACCATTGTTTCTTCTATTTGTTTGTATTCATTAAAATATTCTTCCTTGCAAATTTGTAGGTGAACTACCTGTTGTGTTAACCTGCTGGTCCAGAACCTAAACAGAATTATGTGAAAAATCTATCTAATTAAAGTTTCAAAAAAGAAGAATTAGCATATTTAAATAAAGGCTTAAAATCTTGTGTACAATACTTCACTAAAATAGAAGATTATTTGGTATATTTAGAAGTGACCATTGAAGGATTAAACAACAAAGAATAGGAATTGTTAGAGTAAAATCAGAAAAAGTTTATAAAGACATAGTTAAAAAGAAAACAGCAGTAAACAAAACATATAGGAATACAATAAAATCCCTAAATGTTAAAGATGTTAATTGATATCATTGTATGATTCAGTTGAACTACACACTCTTAAAGCTTTAAGAGTGTGTAGTTCAACTGAATCATACAATGATATCAATTAATATGATTAGCTTCACTGTGCAAGTTCCAATTTACATTTAAGTTAAAGATGTTGTTTATACTAAAAACTGACAAAGGAAACAGAATAGTAATATTAAATAAAGAAGATTATAATACTAGAATGCAGATTTTGATAAATAAAAAAGAATATGATCAGATCCATTCAGACCCACTGAAGGAATGTATTAACTCAATCAATGAAGTTCTAAAAATGAGCACAGTTATCCCAAAGGAAACAATATACCAATATACAAAATAAAACAGAGCAACCCCACAATAGCAAAAATATATGGTTTACCATAAATTCAAAAGACTGGAAATGGTATGTATCCCATTATTAACAATATCAATACTCCATCATACTATTTAGCAAAATGGCTAGCTAATAGATTCAAAACATTACCTAAATTTCAAAGCAGGAGTATAAACAATTCATGTCAGTTAATAGAAAAAATTAAGGACATAAAATTACATCCCACTGACACTCTAATATCTTTCAATGTAGAATCGCTGTTTCCAAACATACCAAAAGATAAACTCTAAATTATCTACATGATTGGCTTAAAAAAAAGTGGAATTAATGATTCACATATAAAAGAGTACATCAAACTTACAGAAATTTGCATAAACAAAGCCTATTTTTCTTCAAAGGAAAATTTTACTATGGAATCCCCTTGTCTCCATTTCTAGCTAATATCTGCATGAGCAGATTTGAAATACACATCAACTCAGCTTTCCCATACATATTTAAGATATGGTGTAGACATGTTGACAATCTATTTGCCATAGGTTAACAAAAAACTCATTGATGATGCCTTAAAACTTTTAAATATACAAGATAGAAACATATAGTTTACATATGAAACAGAAACAGTAACATATTAACCTAAACTTAGGTATTCATTTTTTACACTAAACTCCACTCACTTACACAAAAGTAAGATGCATTTCAGGAGAATCTCTCCCATCTTCAGTTGCTCACTGAATCGCCGTTACTCGCAACGGAGGCTAGACAACCGGATATTTCTGTGGTGGCCTCTGTTGGTTGAAGTAGGAAGTTGCTGAGCTCATCCATAGGAGGAAACTCGAAATTCATTAGGTTTTCTCTATTTTTTAATATGAAAATTTTTTTCCCAAGGGGATAACTCCAATGGGTTGTGAAGATGTTTCGGCAGTTTAATTTCTGGTTTTATTTCATGATTTTGGGTCCAAAAGTGAGTTGCTACTGCTGATTTATCCACCTGTTTAAACCAAATATTCCTGAAATGTTCTTTCCTCCAAATTTCCAAATTTCTTTTTGTTTTGCCTATGTAGCTCTGTTCACAATCTGCACATTTTCTTTCATAAATTCCTGATTTCTGTTCTGTTGGTATGGAGTCTTTTACTGTGCAACCTAATAAATTCTTGAAGTTGTATCTGTTCTTTGGGGCTAACATTATCCCATGCTCTTTGAAGATTTTCTTGAACTTGTTGTCGTAAATTGGATGGTAGGTGAAACTTTTGAATTTGTATTCTTCTTTTGTGTTTTTCAGTGTGGAAACTTCCCTTATTCTTTTTTTTCTTTTAGATTTATTGATAATTTTTATCACTGTCTCTTTGTTGAAACCATTGATTATAGCTGTGTATTATTTGTTTGTATTCTATTTTGTACTCTGCTTCTGTAAGTGGAATATTCATCAATCTATGTGCCAAACTGTGAAAAACTGCAAATTTATGTGGAATGGGGTTATAACTCTCATTTTTATGTAGTTTTCTGTGTATGTTTCTTTTCTGTAAATTCCAAAATTCAAACAATCTCCATTTCTTATAATTTTTAAATCTAGAAATGTTAGCTACCCATTTCTTTCTTCTATAGTAAATTGTATAGATTCATGTTGCAATTTAAGAAGTTTCAGGGCATCTATTAAGTGTTTCTTCGGTATTATTGCAAAAATGTCATCCACATACCTATACCATGACTTGAAAATTAAAGGAAAGGCTTTTGTGATGTGTAATTCAAATGAGCTTATGAGTAAATCTGCTAGAAAAGGTGACAAAAGGTTTCCTATAGCTAGGCCTGAAATTTATTGGTAATATTTTTTTGTTGAAGCTGAAGTAATTTTGTTTAATGCAGATATTGATAAGTTTTAATAAGTCTTCTATTTCTTCTGTTTTTATTTTTATTGATGTTAACCATTTCTTCAGTATAAGCATAAGTTTCTCTATAGGTATGCTCAAGAATAAGGCCTTTACATCAAATGAAATCATTATATCTCCAGGCGTAATTCTGCTATTTTCGAATTTTTTGACTAGATCAACTTACACTTTTGTTTAAGTGAGTGGAGTTTTGTGTAAAAAATGAATACCTAAGTTTGGGTTATATTGCCACTCCATTGTCAACAGCTACATAAGTACAGTATTTAGATAACATGTTGCCATTTTTGGATATTAAAATAATGAATCGTCAGGGAAATCTAGAATTTGGAATATATAGAAAGAACACACATGCAGATAATCACATCAAAGCTGACAGTTTTAACCCCCACAGTGCACAAACATGCAGTTATCAACAGTTCAACACACCAGCTAATTAACCTACAAATTAGCAAAGAAGAATATTTTAATGAATACAAACAAATAGAAGAAACAATGGTTGAAAATGGTTTTTAAAAAAGAACTAGTACACAAAAAGGTACAGAAATTCAAGAGACAAAAAACATATAAAAGAAACCACAACATTTACAGCAAGAAAAGATAAGCTAATTTTTAAAAAATTCACAAATCATCCATGGGCTACAAAAATTTTCAGAATATTCTTAAAGATTTTAACATCAGGTTGGCATCAGTTAACAGATTTAATGTTAAAAACCTACTGATAGACAATGTTAATAACAGTATTCCACAAGATAAAAAAGCAGGTACTTACAAAATAAATTGTGCAGAATGTGAAAAATTCTACATTGGAAAAAAAAAGAAGGGAAACATAGGCACACTTAAAGGAGCATTTCAGGAACATAAAAGTCAAGCAAATAGAGAAATCAGCAGTAGCATATCATTTTGGACACAAAATCACGACATAGTGAATAGAGTAAAATTATTAAAATCAGCACAAGGACCTACAGAACTAGCAACTGGGAGAAAATGTACATCTACAAATACAAAGACAGTTTAATGAACTTCGACACTGCCGGAGATGAAAACATAAACTACAAGCTTATTACACCACCACCAGAGCTGAATACACATTCCCAAAGCATAATGAATTATCCAACAGTTGAATTTTAGCCAAGCTGATGATGAGAACGAAATGTTCTTGAAACTGGTTCTATATTATAACAAATAAGTGAAGCATTAAGAGTGTTAAGTTCAACTAAATCATACAATAATATCAATAAAATTTTTATGTTTGAATCTTTCCTGAAATGAAAACTTTTGTGTTAGCAGCTAATAATATTGATGTGTATGTTCATTTTACAGTCGTAAATCATTCATTTATTTTTTTAACTGAGTAAGGTTTATTTTAAGTTTTAACAAAACAGTGACCATAATGAACTTTAATAGTAATAATTACTGTATAGGACTCAAGCTGATCCAAATTGTCACTTGTGAAACATTATTAATAATTGGCTCAATCATTATATAACTAGAGGAAGTTAATTAGATAAATTTGCTCATTTCCTGTCAGGGAAGGGAAGGAGAGCAAAAAGATAAAAATTGCATATTTATATTCCCATGGCAAACACCAACCAGAATGAGCTGTATCCTGTTTGTGGTTGTATATCTTATCTATTTCCTGGGATGCAATTTCCAGGTGGTGGTGGTGGTTCAGATACAAAAGCAATAAAATACAGGTCATATTTTTTGAAATTAATGAATGTAATAGCCATTAAAAAGTGAATGATCTTTACATTGTCACACTAGTTGCAATTTCTCCTCATCCCTGTATTTGCTACTAAAAATAAATAAATTATTTATATTACATCAAGTCAAATTTAGAGAGAAAAATAGCTAAAGAGAATTCTTAGGAGGTTTGTTTCTGTAATAATATATTTAAAATAATTTAATTACTGAGATAGTAAATGCAATTAAAAATTCCAAAGTTCGAATAATCATCTTATAGGACTCTTTATGAATATCTTGTGAGATTGTTAATGATAAAAAGCTAAGATGTAAAAAAAATGTATATCTGATTGATAAGAATCTCTAAATTATACTGAGTGAACAGAATTTGCCTCACAGACCACATGTGAATATCTGAAGTATTAGATAATTTGAATTTACTGAATTCAAAAGCTGCATATTAAAATATTCAAGCCTTTTAAAAATAATGCAAACAATTAAAGGAAAAAACTTTGCATAAGATTCTCTACTTGAAGGCTCAGCGATGAGGCTTTTACAATGGTGTCATCTGATGTAAAAGCCTTAATCCCAAGCATACCAATGCAGAATATTATGCAAATGTTAAAGACATGGTTAGCCTCCTTAAATTTACAAATAGAAGAAAAAGAAACCTTCCTGAATCTTACTAATACTTGCATTCAACAAAATTTCTTCATTAAAATGCAAAATGGAACTTGCACAGTGAGGCCAATCATATAATTGATATTATTGTATGATTTAGTTGAGCTACACACTCTTAATGCTTCACTTACTCGTCATGATGTATAGAACCAGTTTTGAGAACATTTGGTTCACATCATCAGCCAGGCTAAAATTCAACTGTCGGATCATTCGTTGAGCTGTAGGAATGTGTATTCTGCTCTGGTGGCATTGTGATAAACTTGTAATTTATGTTTTCATCCCCGGCAGTGCTGAAGTTCATTAGACTGTCTTTGTATTTGTAGATATAGATTTTCTCCCAGGATGCTAGTCCCGTATGTCCTTGTACTGATATTAATAATTTTGCTTTATTCATTATGTCATGATTTTGCTGTCAAAAATGATATGCTATTGCTGATTTCTCTATTTGCTTGTACTTTATATTCCTGAAATATGTTCCTTCAACTGTGTGCCTATGTTTCTTTTTGTTTTTCTAATGTAGATTTTTTTTCAAATTGTGCATTATTTATTTTGTAAATACCAGTTTTTTTCTCTTGTGGAATACTGTCATTAACATTGTTTAACAGTAAGTTTTTAACATTAAATCTATTAACTGGTGCCAACCTGATATTACAATCTTTAAGAATATTCTGTAATTTTTTGTAGCCCATGGATGATATGTGAAATTTTTAAAAATTAGCTTATCTTTTGTTGTTAAAAGAAAAAATAAGCTAATTTTTCAACAATAAAAGATAAACTAATTGTTAAAAAGTTCACATATCATCCATAGGTTACAAAAAAATTTTGGAATATTCTTAAAGATTTTAATATCAAGTTGGCACCGGTTAATAGATTTAAAGTTATAAACTTAGTGATAGACAATATTAATCAGAGTATTCCACAAGAGGAAAAAGCTGGTGTTTACAAAATAAATTTTGCAGAATGTGAAAAGATCTAAATTGATCTATCACGTTGGCACCGGTTAATAGATTTAAAGTTATAAACTTACTGATAGACAATATTAATCAGAGTATTCCACAAGAGGAAAAAGCTGGTGTTTACAAAATAAATTTTGCAGAATGTGAAAAGATCTACATTGGAAAAACAAAGAGAAACATAGGCACACGGTTAAAGCAACATTTCAGAAACATAAAGTATAAGCAAATAGAGGAATCAGCAGTAGCATATCATTTTTGGACACAAAATCATGACATAATGAATAAAGCAAAATTATTAAAGTCAGTATAAGGACCTACTGAACTAGTAACCTAGGGAGAAAACCTATATCTACAAATATAAAGACAGTCTAATGAACTTTGACACTGCTGGGGATGAAAACATAAACTTCAAGTTTATTACACTGCCACCAGAGCAGAATACACATTCCCACAGCTCAATGAATGATCCGACAGTTGGATTGTAGCCTGGCTGATGATGGGAACCAAATTTTCTCCAAACTGGTTCTATACATTATGACAAGTAAGTGAAGCATTAAGAGTGTGTAGTTCAACTAAATCATACAATAATATCAAAGTTTTTTCAGTTTTAACTAAAAGTATTATCAACATGTTTCTGACCTAGCTATGGGAAACTCCACCTCCATTTCTAATAGATATACTTATGAGATCTTTTGAAATACATATCACCAAAACCTTCCCTTTAATTTTCAAGATATGTCATGTATGTGGATGACATATTTGCAATAAAGTGAAAAAAAAAATCAGTATATGCTCTTAAACTTCTGAAATTACAACATAAATCTATGCAGTTTCCCATAGAAGATGAGAAAAATGGTTGGCTCTCTTCCTAGATTTAAAAATTATAAGAAACAGAGACAGAATAAATTTTTCAATCCATAGGAGACACACACAGGAAATTATATAAAAAAATAACAGTTATAACCCCAAACCACATAAATATGCAATGTTTTACAACTTGGCACACAGAATAATTAATATTCTACTCACAGAAACAGAGAACAAAATTGAATACCAACAGATAATAAAGACAGCTATAACCAATGGATTCCATAAAGACACAGTAATAAAAATTATTAATAAATTTAAAAGATAATAATCCATAAGTGAGCTTTACACACTGAAGAACATCAAGGAAAGATACAAATTCTAAAGTTTTACATACCATCCAACTTATCACAACAAATTCAAGAGGATATTCAAAGAACAAATATAATATCAAAAATGTATTAGTTTGCACAGTAAAAGACACCACCAACAGAACAGAAATCAGGAATTTTTTAAATCAAATATGTAGAATGTGATCAGATATACATAACAAAAATGAAGAGAAATTTAGAAATTCAGAAAAAAGAAATCTTTAGGAATATTCGTTTTAAACAGGTTGATAAATCAGCAGTAGCAGCTCACTTTTAGACCAAAAGTTATGAAATTAAACCAGAGGCTAAGCTGCTGAAAGAACTTCAAAACCCATTGAAGCTATCCATTTGAGAAAAGATTTTCATCTTAAAAAATAAGAAAAACTTAATAAATTTTGATGTTCTATCCATGAATGAACTCGGCAAGTTCCTACTAGAACCATCAGAGACTGCCACAGGAGCACCTTAGGATCCAGCCACCAATTCTAGTAATCAGTTAACAGCTGGTGATGTAAGCAAGTGCTTACAAAACATGCCCTAGTGTTATGTAAGTAAGTGGAGTTAGTGTGAACATGTTGAATACATTGGTGTATGATACATTACCACTCCATTGTAAGTACAATTTATTTAATAGGAGGTTTATTCAGTTATCATACATCAGTAACACTTCTGATTACCAAATATTTTTGGTAGCTTCAAAACTACTAGAAGAGATTTAATGGTATGTGTATACAAAAACACGTTTGATTTATAATAATATTTACCAGTCACGCAATGAAGTCAATGTTTTTATGCTTATACCTTCAGCTATCCTTTCATCATGAGAATGATGCTTCATAATACACTACTAAAAAATAAAAGAGATAATTTTGGAACAATTCTTTCAAGAAAGGACTGAAAATTTATTTATTTGATAGAATGGAAGGCTAGTTAATATAATTCCACACACTTGCTATATGGTGTAATATGGCAAGTTAATTGTTCTAGGACTAAAAGGACATGTTTGTGAAAAATAAGGCAAATAGTTGTATTACTGATTGAAATCTACTTAAACATTTTTAACAATATAAAATGATTACTCTTCTACTATAGATGTTAATCATTGTCTATTTGAAAGATAATTTAAAACTGTTTAGCTCATTTGATACATAATCTAAATACAGGGTATATAAATGACCTGGATGTTCCATGCACAAGATTGTCTAAATTACAATATTATTTAAACACACTGGAGTAAGTAGTGCAAGAAACTTCCATCATATTTTAGAAAGTGAAAATTTTACATTTTCAAAAGTATATAAAAATAAAAGCATTTTAATAGTAAAGGTATTTACAATATTTGTGTTTTAGATGATTTAAACTGTACATAATTTCAGTTTAAAAATTATTGCATGTTGAAACCAGCTACAGTGAAGTAATCCTGTTTTCTAGATTGGGTTAGTAAGTTGATTTTGTACTCTTAATATATATGGCATTTAATGCCCGTTTTAACTACTGAGGCATTACAATCAGTATGAAATGATAAACTGGGAAAGGATTTTTTTTTAAAGGAAGGAAGCATTCCAGGCCTAAGTTTAGGATACCTCTCAGGCATTTGCCATTAATGAGAAGACTGAGAAAACCCTGGAAAAAACCTCAGTCAGGGAGGATGGTCCTGGTGGGAATCAAACCCATGACATCCCACTAACAAGTCCAAGCCTTAACGACCTCAGCCACCTGTGGTAGTTTGTACTCTCATGCTCAGTAATTCGATGGTAATTGAAGCATCAGAGTATAAAATGAACTAACTAGCTTAATCTAGAATAAATAAGTATACAATCTATTTTCTTTTGAATGTACTAGCTCATCATCAGTTGATTTGCTTTTGTTAGTTTTGAATGATGTTATATTTGCATCTTAATTTTGTTATTTTTTTAATGTAATTTATAGTTATATATGTACTTTTATGTACATATCTTCCCATGTTTCAAGTTAACCAAACTTGGAAATGTAAAATTATTAATAAAGATGTAATTTCCAACAATGTCTGATGCTTGCATTATAAGTTAAGTGAGCAGCAAATAAAGAATTATATACTTCATATCCTCTTGTAAGATCTGTGGATTTAATAATAAATAAATTACTCTGATTTTTAAAATAGATAGTTGCATATTTTAGATGTATTTTAGTTGGATGTAAATTTTTATATAAATTATTTTTTAATTATACATGAATCTTATTCACAAACCCCTTTTTATTTTTATTCTTATGAGTTTATTTATGAACATAAATGATACATTAGATGCAATAAATAAATGTTTTTCACCAAATACTAAACAGCTTATGGTAAATGTTAGCAGTGATTAAGTGAAAACAGCTCAAATATCTACTCCTGCTAAAAAAATTGAAAGATAATTGTTGTATAACATATAATGAGCAAATTTCAAAATTTGTTTATATGAGAAAAATGTTTTGGCAATAATGTACATTGCTTTATCAGATTTCTCTTAAGTATAAATTACAACAGAAATAAAGTTTGAAAAATGTTATTTTTAAAATAAATTTAAATGATGCTGTTATTCAAAGTTTATTTGTTAGTAAGTATTTTAATTAAAATGTAAATTGGAAAGTGCACAGTAAAACCAATCATATAATTGTATGATTTAGTTGAACTATACACTCTTAATGCTTCACTTACTTGTGATAATGTATAGAACTGGTTTTCAGAACATTTGGTTCTCATCATCAGCCAGGCTAAAGTTCAACTTTAGTTCTCATCATCAGCCTGTATGTTTATGTGATTTGGGGTTAAATCTGTCAGCTTTGATATTATTGTCTGTATGAGTATTCTTTCTGTAGATTCCAAATTCCAGGTTGCCTTGATGTTTTATTATTTTAACGTCCAGGAATGGTAGCATATTATCTGTTTCTGTTTTGTATATGAACAAAATGCTTTTATCTTGCATAGTCAGAAGTTTTATGGCATCATTAATGTGTTTTTTTGTTAACTATGGCAAACATATCATCAACATATCTCTACCATTTTTTAAATATGTACATGGGAATGCTCTGTTGATGTGTGTTTCAAATCTGCTCATAAGATTATATCATATTCTAAATATTTTAATTAGATAGGCATCAATAAACAGATTTAATATCAAATAATCTCCTGAATGACAATTTTAATGACAGTATCACCTGTGAGAAAAAAGTAGGTATTTACCAAATATGTGTAGAATGTGAAAAAATCTATATTGGAAAAACAATAAGAAACTTTGGCACATGGTTAAAAGAATACTTCAGGAATATAAAATACAAACAAATAGAGAAATCAGCAGTAGCATCTCATTTCTGGAAAGAAAACTATGACATGGTGAAAAAAGCAAAATTATTAAAATCAGTACAGAGGCTTA